>OX375865.1:76707570-77036137 GCA_947359475.1 Heligmosomoides polygyrus bakeri
TGTTCATACCGTCAAGGGTAGTGTACTCTCAAAGGCCACTAACAGTGTCATAATTTCATTCAGGAATTCCGCGAATAAACGCGACGAAAATGGATGTTACGCGTAGATAAGCCGTCCCAATATTTTTTCACCACCTCAGAGGCCCAATCAGCTACTGCTCTCATCCTGCGGGTGTCAACAAAACACTAGGTGCCCTGCCCGCCTAAATTTTAGGGGACGTGGCCCAAACTACAGCCTCTGGTCCTCGAACACCTTTACTTTTACTTTATTGAACCGTTAACAGAACGCACAAATTTCACGCAAGATGTACCTACTACCTCTACTTCGATTCCCGACACCTGGCCCATTGGTGCCGGAAATCGGAGTAGAGCGGGTGGTGGAGAGGTGCGAGTTTTCTGTGTTGCATTGACTAAGGTGAGCTCTGAAAGGAACGGCTGTTCTCGTGCTTAGACGGTTCTGTACCAACTTTCCGCATTTCAGGCCATCTGGATTCCTCCGGATTGCCGCGGTTTCCCTTGCGGAAAGTGAATAAAGAGCTCACCGTGCTGCTCGACGTCGTCTTTGAGGCTCTTCTACTCTACGCCTCCTTGGTGGAGACCGCGCAGCCGAAATAAAGTGTCTTAAAGAGGACGTTGCTTTGCAGTTTCCTATTTGGATGGTTGCGCAGGTTGCTCCAAGCTTGCCCGGTTGGTCAATGTGTGGGAACCCAGTTATATCATTCATTGACCAACCATCTACTTCTTCTGAACTATGAAGCCCTCCTTAGCAAGTACGATCTACTGGCAGCCTGCTAATCCAAATAGCCGTTCAGAGGCACCCTTTATTTTAAATTGACAAGCCCAATCTTCTTCATCAGAAACCACAAACGTTTATGGGTTTTCTCAGAAAACAATGTGTTCTTAGGGACCAAATCCTGGAAGAAAGCTGAAGTTGCTGTCATTTATGTGGAATAAAATTTAAAGGAATCAAGTGGAATGAGTCCTACTGCTGTTTGGTGTGCTGTGCTGATAGTCCTCTCGTTCTTCGTTCCATAATGATAACGCCAGTCCTCAAACCTCTTTCATGACCCGTCAAAACTTAGCAGAGCTCAGTTGAGTACTGATGCCATACCCATCCTAGTCCCTTATTGTCTGTTAGTTAATATTAATAAATTCGCTTCAAAACTCAATATCAACTACCAAGACCATAAGACCTAATACGATACGACTGCAGCGTTTGAAGAATGATAGTAAACTGGGTTTCTACCATACTTGTCCTTTCAAAAATTTTTCGATTAAACGAATAATCGAACATATTCGGTTTTATGGAAAAAACCCCATCCATAAAACCGAATATTCGAATGATGAATATATTCGAATTTAGGAACTTGTCGAATAGTCGAGTAATGAATATGTTCGAATTTTGGATCTCATTGAATATTCGAATAATGAATGTATTCGAATTTTGGGCCTCATCGAATATTCGAGTAATGAATATTCGAATATTCGAATTTATTCGAATATTCGATTCGGTCCGAAGCACATGAGACATTTATTTGAATCGAAAGTCAAATTGAGCCCTAGGCTCAACGCCTTTTCTAATTTCTTCTGTAAGACCTTCAATTTTCAAATCCAAACGCTGCTAATCTTAATGAATTCCGGCCGTAGCGCATGACTGACATAGTGCCACAAAATTTATCAATCGATACATACCCACTCAGTGTAGATATTCTACGACAGCTCGAAACGCAGGAGAATCTAAGCTAGCTGAAGAATGGAGGTCATATGTGTCTCGGTTTCCTCTCCATGAGCTCATGAACACATTCCCACTCTCAACAGTAACATCTTCCGTATAATGAAGAGTGCATGGAGCTCCTTACATTTCACAAAAACGTTTAAGTCAGTAGCATAACCAGGTGCAAATTAGCTCAGGGAGGGTAAGGGTCACACTGTACAATAGCGTTTTATGTTGTGCGATTGAGCTAGACCATCTCTGATGTAATTCGGCATACATATGCCTTCATACCAGGGCGGAGAACCACTGAGTACATGTAAGGATCTTGGGTAACCTATAGCCATGTGCCATATGTTACCCAAGATCCTTACAGATCCACAAACGCCTCGAAAGAACATCGCGGAATACCTGAAAACGCCCAAGACTCAAAGCCTATCATCTAACAGACTCATCTTGTGGAGGGGCTCCAGTCGCTATAAACTCCTTGAACGAGGTCTACTTGAAAACCTGCAAACATCCTATGCACCAGTGCGCTTGCAAGCATGGATAGTGCCCGGTGTTACGTCGCAGTTGACCATCAGAACAAGGTGCAGGAACTTCGGCTAAGGAAGCCAAGGTACTCGACACCCGTTCGATTAGTCCCAACATGTACCCCGCACCACTGCTCGGATCCTTCAATATCGTGTAGTAGGAAGATGTCGCCAACCGCTCCAAACTTTGCGATCACGTCACTAGTTTAAAGGCCCGACCGCGCCCCAATCGAACGCCGGATTACGGTGTCAGAGTCAGGAGTCGGATTTTTATTTATAATACTGTGCTCGACGTATATAAAGAGAACCTATGAAGGTGACTCCCTTCACCCAGAGGCAGTTAGAGACATTCACGTTTATTTGTTTCGTGGACATTCAGTCTACGAAACGAATAAACGAATAGACACGAAAAAACCAAAAAGAAGAAAACAGGACGGACGCATACTCGTGAAGGACAAGTGGCGGGCACAAACGGCGGCGTCGCACGCGCTCGCACGCGCTTGCGAGGAGAACTCGTCCGCAGCCGCCCATCGAAATGGAGCGCATCAGGGGTGGGCGCTGACTTGCCGCCGGTAAATTTTTTACCGCATAATTCGACGTAAATTTCGGTAAATTCGGCAAATCCGTTAAATTTTTTAAACATTAACATTTCCTTAAAAACGGTGGCGATGTTGGTTCCCCCACGTGGTGCCACTGGAAACTGTTCGCTTCTGCGAGCTAAGGTAATCACGAACATTCGAGTGCAGGCGACAGGCCCTAGTGACAGGCCGGCCTGTGGAGATCCCATGTCACATCACATGGTTGATGACGTTAAGTGAGTATCGAGATAATGCCACGGCGTCCGCGGGAGCCGACGCGCACTCCGAGTGTCAGAGTGTCACTCGCACACGCAGAGTCCAGCGAGTGTGAAAAGCATGCGAGGGACCCTGATGCGAGGACGGCATCGGGAGGAAACTGAGCTAGTCCCCATAACGTAGGCAAGAACCGCGCTGAATGTGGGTACGTTGACGGGCCGCTCGTGCGAGTTGGTAGAAGCACTGGAGCGAAGATGAGTCGACTTATGTGCGGTACAGGAGACGAGGTGGTCCTGTTGTAAGTCGAGGGACATAGGCCGAGGCTTCAAGGCCATTCTGTGCGGCAGTCCCAGGACCACCAGCGGAGTTGGTGTAATCGTCTCCGAAGACGCGATTGTAAGCGTCGAACGTTTTAATGATAAAGGTCGTAGTTGCTGCTGAACAGCGCAGCATCATTTCTTCTCTGCGTACGCTTCGCAGGCAGGCTGCTCTGAGAGAGCCAAGGATGAGTTTTGGACCGTGCTTGATGAAAAGAGAGCAGAGGTACCGTCAGAAGACGCTGTCGTTATTGCAGGTGACCTTAACGGTCATGTGGGGACTGCGAAAGATGGTCACAGCTGTCACGGCGGTTTTGGACATAAAGCACGTAACGCTGATGGTGAGCGAATCCTTGAGTATGCGGACTCGCATAACCTCATCATCACGAACACCGTATTTGGAAAGCGTGACTCCCATCTGGTGTCGTTCTATAGCGGGAGCACCAAAACAAGATCGACTTCATCCTTGTGAAGCATCGCGTTCGAAAGCTGTTTACAGATGCGAAGGTGGTGCCGTACAAGACTGTCGCCACTCAGCACTGTCCGCTGATATGCGTTCTTAAGTTCGCCCCTCCGAGGCTGAGGCATGTCGAGCGATGCGGTCCACCGAGAATCAAGTGGTGGCGGTTGAAGGAAAACGCTACAGCTTTTGTTTCTCGTATTCGGTTACCGACGGTCACAACCGTCGGCGAAACATGGAAAGATGCCACCGATACGATATTACAAGTTGCATGTTCTGAATAAGGCATGACTAAGCCTGGACGGATCTCCCTCGAGACTTCGGGTTCTCTTGTTAAGAGGGATTTCGGGCCGCTTGTCGCAAGGCCACGTTGCGCGTCCCCGGGTGGTAGATAGAGGAAATAAACGCGAATCAAATGCGACCGTATACTGCCCAGAGACGCAGGTTGGATGCAGGGGATGGACTCATTGCTCTTGCTGTGTCGGGTCGACGCGTTCCTTGTACGTGGGAGCGGCATGTTCATGCACATTCTGCGTGGATGTGTCCGTGACTGTGCGGATTGTAACTGTGTCGGCCCGGCCAAAAGCTTGCACTCGGTAGACTGGGAGTTCATGTAAGGCGATTCGAGGCCGCCTTAAGTCTCGCTCCGTCCCTTCGTGCAGTCTGGCTGGCTGCCCGGAGTTCTTCGCCCGCACGACAGAGTCCGACGTCCTACCCGTGTGCACTCCCGTCAAAAACAGCAGCACTAAAGGGCCTCATTCCCTGACCCCGAAAGAGCCCCATTTCTGCAACGATGGAAAGGAACTGTACGGATAGGCTGCTAAAATCTCAGGGCCTAACCAGGCTGCGCAAATTGAGAAGGGATAGGATGACGATCTGTACAACGCCCGCACGCTCGCATCGGAAGCATCCGTTGAGGACCTGATAATGCAAGCCAGGAAGATCAAGAACGACGTCATCGGACTGACCGAGAAGAAGACACCACCCCCTACACGCCGCCTACAACTCCGGAGAAGAACTGTTCCTCGTAACATGCGACAGCAGGAGAGTAGGCGGCGTTGGTTGGTGTCCTCGTCAACACGCACTTGACCTATCGATTCGTACGGGTGTCTTACAACCCGAATCGGACGTCTGCGGCTGAACCGATGTGGTTCCGTGCCAGCTTTCACTGTATTCGTCGCGTATGCACCAACATCCGACTCGACGACGAAGAGGTCGAAACCTTCTACGTGGAACTGGAGAAGTTCTATAAGGAAGATCACACCTTCTACAAGGTGATCGTCGGCGACTTCAACGCCAAGATCGGACCGCGAAGGTCGCCGGAGGAACTTCATATTGGAACCCACGGTTTGGTGTGGAACGAGCAAGTTGAAAGGCTGTCTGAGTTTATCATGTCGACCAAGACCATCCATGGAAACTCACAGTTCCAGAAGCTTTCCACAACTCTTTATCCAATCGGTGAAACAGATAACAATTAAAAAGTATATAAACTCAGCGTCGAAGGTGTCTCTGCAGCTAAGAACTGCGGGTATGGTTTGTCCATATCGAATACGTTTTCCTAACACTCTCGCTAGGAAAACGGTCTGGATTCCGCGGGATGTCAAAAGAACACCAGGACGCCCACCAACGCGTTGGTCGGACTTCTTCGTTAAAACCCTGAATGACCGATATGACGCTCTTCGTGTCCCTCGAGCGAGGAGGATCCATTGGACCACTCTGGCAAGTGACAGGGACGAATGGAGATGCTGCTGGCGCCCGCTCGAGCAAGTCGATGATCAACGGGACGACATGTGATACAGGTGAAGCCTGGACGCCGCAAGATCGAGAAGTTGGCGTGGCTGTGGACTAACGACGTAAGAGAAAAGTCCGGGAGAAGAAAAAATTATATCACGTGTTCCTGCGCGACAAGACCGCAGACAAATGGCGTATGTACCAGGAGGCGAAGAAAGCGGCAAAGAAGGCCGTAGCCCTTGCAAAAGCCGTCCATTACGATGATCTCAGTGATAAAATCGAGACGCGCGATGGTGAACGACATCTTTATCGACCTGCCAAGGCACGCCATCGTCAGGCCGAGGACATCGAGATATTCTTGGGCATCAATGATGAGAACGGCCATCTACTGACGAATCACAAGAGGGCTATGAAACGATGGCATGACTTCTTCGAGAGAATTTCGACAGTAGAGTTTGCCCATCAGCTCATCCCTAGCGTCCCTCCTACGTCCGTCCTGTGCAAAAAATCACTGTGGAGGAGACGTAAGCGGCTTTAAGGAAGATGAAGCCAGCAAAGCAATGGGCCCCGACAATATAGCGGCCGACCTATGGAAGTTGAGGTGCTGGAGTCCTGCTGAGTGGCTAACGAAGTTTTTCAAGCAGGTTGTTACGGAAAAGAAGGTACCTGGTAGTTGGTAGGAAAGCACGACGATCCCGATTTGGAAGAAGAAGGGCAGTCCTGCGGACTGCACGAATTACCGTCCAATTCGCTTGCTCTCGCACAGCATGAAAATCTTCGAGCGAAATGTAGAAGGATGTATTCGCGATATCGTCCAACTTTCCACCAATCAATGTGGCTTCGTAACGGGCTGTGGCACCATCGATGCCATACATGCTGCTCGTCTTCTGGTAGAGAGACATCGCGAAAAGCAGAAACCGCTGCACCTAGCTCTTCTCGACTTAGGCCTATGTTATACTCCCGCGGGAGCATCCGTGGATGGACGGAAATCGCGCCGGGACCCCGCGCCGGGCCACTTGTCGCGGCTCGCCACGCCCGCCGTCCGCGGTGCACCCTTAGTCCGCGGACGTTCCGCGGATGCTCCCGCGGGAGTATAACAGAGGCCTTAGAGAAAGCATTTGATCGTGTACCGCGTGAGGTTATATGGTACGCCTTACGACAACACGGTGTCCCCGAAGAGCTTATTGAGTGGGTGCGCGTACTTTGCTCTGGTCCAAAGAGTAGTGTGCGAACGCCAGCTGGCACATCGGTGGAGTTTCCTATCTCCGTCGGTGCTCACCAGGGCTCTGCGCTTTCCCCGCTCCTATTCATTGTCGTAATGGATGCCATTTCGAGAGACCTCCAGAAGCCTACCCCTGGACGCTGCTGTATGCAGATGACGTAATGGTTGCAAGCGAAGAGAAGAGCGAACTCGAGCGACAAGCGCAGGCTTGGTACGACCGCTTGGCGATGTTCGGGCTCAAGCTGAACGTCAAAAAATCTGAGTACTTGACGACAGACGTAAACGAGGTAGGGTCCATTGAGATCGATGGCGCTGCGCTAGTACGAACGACAAACTACAAGTACCTTGGATCTGCAATTGCGTCTGATGGTAGTCTGACGTCCGAGGTGAACTCGCGCGTGAGCGCAGCGTGGTCCAAATGGCGCTCGATGAAAGGGGTTTTACGCGACAGGAAGATACCGGAACGCCTTAAATCGAAGATTTATAGAGCCATCGTCCGACCAGTAGCGATGTATGGAGCTGAGTGCTGGCCAGCAACCAAGGAGGTTGAGAATCGCCTCTGCGTAATGGAAACGAAAATGCTGCGCTGGACGGCTGGTGTCACGCGCTTGGATCATGTTCGCAATGTCTCCATACGTCAAAGGTTTGGCGTCGCTCCAATCGCTGACAAGTTACGTGAAGCTAGCCTTCGGTGGTATGGCCACGTTCTTCGAGCTAGTGGTGACACTGTTAGGAACATTGGCCTTAACATAGATGTGCCCGGAAAACGGCCTAAAGGGCGGCCGAAGCAGCGTTGGCTTGATACGTTGATGTGGACCTAAAGGTTGCTGGTATCCATCCCTATCAAGCATTTGATCGCGTAAGGTGGCGTCACCACACCAGAATAGCGGACCCCGCCTCGAAGCGGAACAAACGCTGAAGAAGAAGAAGATTTCCTCAAAAACAACTATAGTACCGGACGCGTCTTTTGAATAGACGCCGAAAAAACCGCACTTTTGCGGTTTTTGCGTCTTTTTGCTATAACTCGCCAAAAATTCATCCATTACCGTTCGATTCGTCTCTTCGAGATCTACACAGACATGTGTACAACTTCGCAGGACCACTGCGTTTTCGCAGTGGATGATCAAAAATGACTGGAGCCGACTTTTTGCAATTGGGGAAGTTTATATTCCAGGAATTGCATGTTTTCCGTGTATCTTAAGCATGGCGTAAAGTGCTTTGAAATGCCAGGCATCCTCTGAGAGTGCGCCGTGAACAATGCATATGGGATCGAACCTATCAATCGAGAGGGCGCGACATCTCGTAAAGCCGGCGTTTGGGGAGTTTTATCAGAAGTTTGCAGCCGCTCTACTCAGGAATTGCTCTAAAGCTGTCTAGCTAACCTTTGGTTGCGCCGTGCACAATGCATATAGGACCGAACCTATCAATCGAGTGGGGCAACCGCTCGCAGATTGCACGCGCGGGCGTTTTCAGAGCGCAGTAACTCTGTCAAATTCGAATCGTTTCGGCTGCAACTCCTGGTTCTTGTAAGCAGTAGAACGTGCTAGTAGTTCCCCAAAGTAGAGCTTGGTAGCTTAGGAAGAGGCAATGTTACAGGGGTGCGAACATGAAGGTGAGGCTTGTGTGACGTATTTTTTCCGATTTCAGTAGAGCACTGCGAGAAGACGCGGCAAGCTGACAGCCTCAAAACGCGTATGCGAACAGGCCGTTTAGGGTATTTTACGATTACATGCTCAGAACACCTCATCTGCCTAAACTGCCTTAGCTTCAGCTGACAGTTTGAAGCGGCAGAAGATAGCAGTTAGAATTTTTTTTTGCGCTCGTACTCGGCCAGAATTGAGTTTTCGACACTCGCAATAGTACTATTCTGTTCAATATGAAAAGCGCTATCGAATGGTATCAATTTCGACCGATTTCGGGAACATCGATTTTTTGACGGTTTCCCATCGAGGACGAGGCCGCTCGAGACCGCGGCTCGCGGCTCGGGGCAGGCGGACGGTGACGTCATCGAAAATCCATATCTTCAAATTGTGTCATGCTTGATACCATTCGATAGAGCTTCTCATGCTGATTTGAACGGTGTTATTAAGGGCAGACAGAACTGTAATGTGGGCGAGTAAGAGCGAGGAGAACACCGACCGTTGTTGTGCTAAATTGCACGCGCAGGCGTGTTCTGAGCACGATAACTCTGTAATATATGAACCTTTCCGGTGGCAGCTTGTGGGTTTTGTATGAAGCAAAATGCTCTAGTAGCGCGCTGAAACACAGCAATGTAGCTTGTGACTGGACTATGTTACAGCTCTGCGAAGATGCAGGTGAGGCTTGTGTAGCACAATTTTTTCCTATTCAGTCGACTCCTGCGGGAAGACGCGTAGAGCTACAAATGCGCATGCCAGCAGAACACCTAGGGTGCTTTAAGATGGCCTGCTTACAACTCCCTAGCTGATTAAACTGCCTTAGCCCCAGCTGCCGTTTTAGGGCGGCGGACCTAGCGGTTGAAGTTTCCTGCGTCCTGGTCAAGATCACCGATTTTGCTCAAACTTCGTTTAGCGGCGGTTCTTATTCGGAGTGCCGAACATGGTGCCGAACTGACTGGTGACTTCGGTCTATTTGGACGTCTACGGCAGGAGACCACTCATACCGATAACTGAGGGTGATCGGTGATCCTTGTAAGCGAAGCTAGCTGAGCGTTCTGTGATTTCCACGCCTTCTCTGATCCGATTGATTCTAGCGAGCCGAGGCGGGGGAGCGATCGTGGAGATGCGTGGAGGCGACGACGGCGGCCGGCAGCGCCGAGGACGAGAGCGGCGACGAGGAGCTCAACGACAGCGACAGCGAACCCAAGGACGACTCCGAGGGCAGCACGATCGACTCTCAATCCCGGGACACTGTGATCCACTCTTCGTCCTTGTATTGACTGCTGCTATGGATAAACCTTACGCCGAACCCAGAGTTACCACCCCTCGCACTTACTGGTAGCAGCGAGTGAGGGGTCACGTCCTCGGGAAAGATGAGGTACGAAATTTTCGGTCTTTGAGTTTTTGTTCGGTTTCGCCGCCTCGTAGAGGCATAAACAGATCTGGCCAATCTGACTTTGCCTGCGGCTGCCGGGCCAGCCGATAGTCGCGATCGTCTGCATCCTCTCCTCGACAATTTTTTTTTTTTTTTAGATTACGGTATATTAGATTAGAAATCCGATCGGTTAGCTTGTAAAGCTATTTTTCAGAGCTCTCTTTTAGATGTATGTGTGTTGAGGTACCGTTAGCATGGCCGAGCAGCTCAGTGTGGCGTCAAACGCAGAGATTCCGCAAGTAGCGGCGATTTTGCAGCAAAGTGCGATGGTTAGTTTTCAGTACTGGTGAAGTCAACGCATATGGACGCGTCGGATAAAGTCATATGCCAGGAGTAGTGCGATGTGTGGCCCGAAGTTCTTCTAAGGTGAGTCCGTTTAGGTTTTTCTTTTCTGTTTACAGTGGCGTTTGGTAATAATGGACCCATATTCGAGATAAATACTAGTTTAAGCGTTCGGAATGTAATTTCCATTGTGACCAATCACTCGATTTCGTTTTGTGGCGTTAAGCAATCCAACAGCGCGTGCGTTTCCCTATTTAAATTCCTTTCTTAGTCTCGCCCTTGCCTTTTTCTCCTCACAGCTTAGCGGCAGGCATGAGTCATCGCTCACGCTGAGGTGATAGAAAGCGCGCTCCGTCGCAACGCTTGTGCAGCCGCCCGTTT
Source organism: Heligmosomoides polygyrus bakeri (assembly GCA_947359475.1). Lineage (NCBI taxonomy): Eukaryota > Metazoa > Nematoda > Chromadorea > Rhabditida > Heligmosomidae > Heligmosomoides > Heligmosomoides polygyrus. Next base: position 76,718,073 of record OX375865.1, read on the forward strand.
GAATTCGATGACTCACGCTAGGTTCAGCTCAGTGACGACGGAGCTTTTCTTCTGGACCCACAGGTCAGTTTATTCCTTATTACTGCCTCTTTTTTTCATCATAGTGCTCATATAGTGCTGGATAGTCGTAACATTTCGTCGTGTTTTCAGTGTGGTTGAAGCATCGTCGCGTCACCGTCATCACGAGTCGACTTCGTCGAACTCCGTCTCTGCCGCTCTGGGAGGACCACGCGTTTGTGAGTTGCTATTATCACTTCTTTTTTTTTCTCCTCTCGACCCCGGTTGTATATTTTGGTCATAGCGACCGCCGATTTTGTTCCTCTCCCGGAGTCTAGCGCCAGGACGAATTTCACTAATAACTGGGCACACCCGATAGTTTTTTTCCTGCTTTTTCCTCGTTCCCTCGACTTTGCTTCAGTCGCTCCTGCACCACTTTCCTAGGTTACGGCTATAGAGGTTCCGAACAGAGTACGGTACGTGATCAGTTCTCACAGACATCTCCCAGCCGGCTTAGGAATTCACAACATTAGCGCGGCTTGGTGTCGTTCCCATACCCATGGTATCTCCGATAGATAACATTCTCAGATACAGCATGTCTTCATTCCACCGCAGGCTTTGTTTATATCGTTACATTAAGCCGGAACAATGCAAGATGTAAACGACGCAAGGCATCTCATGTTGATCTCCGCTAGGTTCCCCATCTTGATGTCGGGTGAGAATACTTCCGAACATCCCACAGCGGCATATCCACATTCCTCTTCGTCGCTCCGCCCACCTTCAAGAGGATATAAAAAGCTTGAGTTAGCGAGACAGTCACCCTTGTTCACTGGTTCATCACCCGTGTACTACATCGCCGTTCATCTGTTATTGCAGCTATGGGCCCACCTACTACTAGGTCACAGACCAAGAAGGGTGAGTCCCGGGTCGAAGATACCCATCAACATAGCATATCTTGGAAGCATGAGGACACGTCAGCAGAAGATTGCCAGGCCCCTACTAATACTTCCGCTTGGATGGACCCCTTACTAAGCGTCTTCCACGACTTGGACGATTCAGCTACTGTTAGAGGGAAGGACGCAAAGCTTCTTCGCGATGTGACCGCCGACGCTGTAGCGGGTGTTCGCCAGGAGTCTCGATACACTTCTTCGCGATTGGCCCAGGAAATCAGGGAAGGAAACGCCACCTTACTCGCAGGACTGAACACTTCGTTTGGGGCGATCGATGACCGTATTCGGTCTATGCCCACGGTCGCCACTCTGCTACCAGACTCGTCCGCTCCAAGAATAGCCTCCTTCTCTGGAACCGGGGACGGGGTCCAATTCTCAGTCTGGTTGCGACGGTTTGAGGACATCGCACGCATGCGTGCGACACCGATGTCATCGGAACAGAAGGCCAACCTTTTGATAGCGTACCTCGACGGCGTCGCTAGAGAGAAGATAGAGGAACTGACTGATGAAGATCGGAGGTCCTTCGAATCTATCGTGACTCACTTGAAGAAGTTCTTTGAAGGGCCCAATCAGCGTTACCTGGCCCGCCAGACATTGTCTTACTGCAAGCAGGAACCAGGAGAGCCGTCAGCGGTGTTCGCCAATCGTCTCCTACATTTGGTTCGAGCGGTCACCGCGGGTCAGGACCCCTCAACGCAGAAGGAGCGCGTGCTAGAGGAGTACGTAGCCCGCCTGCGTCCTGACATCAGATATTTCGTTAAGCTAGATAATCCTTCATCGTTTGAGCAGGCCGTCAACAAAGCCCAAACGGTGGAGCAGCTTCTAGCCGAAGCCGCCGCGGATCGCCTCATTAACCCTGTGGGTCAACCGCCACAAGTGGGAGTCAGCGCCATCGACTACCCACGTCAGGTGAGGTTCAATACATCCACACGTAGAAGAACTGAAACTGGCTCCAATTCTTTCAGACGCTGGCAGACTCCGGAGCGAAGACGATTCACTGCTAATCGACTGAGGGACGGTGACGACAGCAATCGTCGGTCTATGGAATGCTATAACTGTGGAGGTTCCGGTCACTTTGCGAATCAGTGCCCTTCTCCAAGATGCCAACAAGGAACGAGGTCTTCAGGTACGCGCTCTGGAAACTTTACTAACTCTAATCGGGGTAGTGCGCCGTCTCGCCAGAGACCTTCAACATCTTGGACCCCATCTGAGGACTTCACGGTAGACGAAGCCAGTAAGAAAATAAATGCCCTGTCGCTTTCACTACAGGAAAGTAAGGCTGCCCTTGCCCAGGCTAACGCACGAGTGTCAGCGTTGCTGGAACGGAACGAGGAGCTTTCTAAATCAGTTTTTCCTTCTTCGACTCCGTCCTCGGGTCGATCTGGTAGAGGCTCTGTTTACGTTCGAACCTTGTTCGTATGTCTAATCATGGCACTATATCTCCCTGGGGGTCACTCCCAACCAGTGTGGTTTTGCCCCACGAACGGAGGTGAACGGTTCTGGCGCATACCCTTGTCGTATAACTGCTCCCAGCTGGTACCGGACGTCTCTACACCGCTGCGCGCCCTGACGATCCAGCTTTATCGTCCCAACACTAAGCGGTACGACTCACCGGCATCCTTATGCAAAATTGTCGAACAGACGGTTTTCTATTCCGTCAACTTCTTTGGTGCTCGTTCTGAATCCCACGCGGAGTCTTATAAAACCGTTTCCATTGAACACTGTCGGTTAATGGTGCAGCACGGCAGGTGCGAGTTCGGTTCTCTGTCTAAATCAGGCAGCGTAGCCAAAACTTCTAACCCGTTGGAATTCGAATGGCCCTCGGCCCCCTTTGGCTGCTGCATCGAACGCAAACTTACGGTCGTGAATTGTTATCTAGTTTCGACGACCGTTCACGGACGTCACGGTACCGCAGCACCTGAGTCTCCTGTCGGCGACATGCGACACTGCGCTTACAAAGAGGGATCGTGCGTTCTTCGTGATGGTTCAGTGATGGTGTGGTCCCCGTCCCACGAGGAGTCATGCCAATTTTTGTATCTCTCAAAAATGAAGGGTCAAATGTTAGGAAATGTCTGGTTAAGCGACTCCAAAGAGTTCGCTCTTTCCTGGAAACCGACCAACCCTTCCGTGGTCGATTGTGGACGCGCATTGACGATTACGGACCAGGGGTACGCGGTAACGTCCATGCAGCGGGTATCCCGATCCGCACCCCATTCACAATCAGTTGGATTGGTTACTTCTAACCAATTGGCGGCCCAACTCCTCGCCGTGGAGAACGCAGCCCAAGGCGCGGTAGTGACTATCTTCCGTAATGCCTTGATATCACTGTGTGACAAGATCAATTTTCTCGCATTGTCATTGCACTCGGCGTTGCTGGTGGATCCCACCTTTGTAGTGCGCACCATGCTGCAGCGACTCGACATTGCCGCATCCTACCATGGAAATGGTATGTTACAGATCTATCGATGTATCTCGATCCCAACTCCCAACTACAGCCTGCGGCCCTTTAATGCCACGTGCTATGCAAAACCCGCCGTCAAAGTAGTACTCCCTAGCGGTACCTCGTTATCCCTCTTTTTGGATCCCACCACGCTAGTACTGGCCCCGACAGCGATCGTGGCGGATTGCAGCACTAGTCGTTTCTTTCTGTTGCCAACATCCAATGGAACGGTAAAGTTCGACGCGTTTACGGGATCAACAGCACTGGTGGCGGAGAACGACATCTCCCCAGTGACGCACCCTGCCACGAACCTGTCCGGAGTGACGGCTCCTCCACTCACTATATTCCACAACTTGGTACTCACAAACATCAGCGAGTTAATCCCTGAGCACCAACTCACGGAATTATGGGAAGCACGCACCCAAGAACACATATTTAACGCCCTGGGCATGTCACATTTGCACTCTTCCCGGCCAAGCGATGCCACCAGTGCCACGGTTTTCAAATTTGACGTCTTCGCGTGGTCCATCTTTGATTGGTGGATAACCGTATGTTGCCTTTATACTTCGATAGCAATTCTGCGCATGCTGTGTATAACGTATGTCGCTATCTACTACCCGGAGGCACTCTCCACTCTCCGGTCACTCGGCTTCCATCGACCCGTTACGACACCTTCTAGGTCCGCTCAGACACCTACAGTGCGCCCAAGCGTGACGGCTTCTCAACCTCCTCCGAGCATTCAGTTGACACGGCTAGAACTCGATTCAGGATCGACTTGGCCTCCTAGGGCGTCCACAAGTCCCGTAATCATTAACTCGCTTGCCTGCTCCGAGGACTATTTTGTTGCCCAGATACCTGTAAAAGTCAACGAGGTCCACATGTTGGCATTGGTTGATACTGGGGCGGCCATCACGCTCACCGGTAGTGATATGGCCCCACTACTAGGGATTTTTTCTTTCCAAAAGAGCTCCGTTTCGCGCGCCATCGGTGTAGCCGGAGTTCCGGTTGAGCTCCTTGGATGTGCGCACATTCGCTTCCAGGTCGGCAACTTCGAGATTTGGCATCTGGTTCATTTCGCGGATACAAAATCAGTGCCGAAGACCGTTACGTCCTATAATATCATTCTTGGCAACGACTTCCTCAGTCGTCTTCCAAACTGGAATATCGACTACGCAGCAAGGAAACTCAGAATAGGCAGCACCGCCATTAACATTATGGTACTGCAGCCCGGAAGCGGTAGAATTTGCGAGATGGCTAACAATGACGCTGTCGTCCGAGTAGCTCAGACTACGGTGTTGCGCCCAGGTTCAGAGTCATTCGTTCGGTGCGTCACGGAAGGTGCGACATCACAATCACTCATGGTAGTTGGACAACGACAAGAGCTTTGGGAGCGATCCCTAATTATCGTGCCGTCTCTCGTCCACTCAGGGAGTTGTCGTCTTCTGATAACTAACCCCACTAAGAGGCCTGAGGTTCTATCAGAGTGCTCCCCCGCTATTGTCGCGGCAACGTGCGAAATGGGCCAAGACCCACTCCCACCTTTCGATCTTTCTAAGGCTTCGGTCGCAGATACCGAGAAACATATCCTTCTTGAATTGTTTGAGGAATTCCGAGACCGCTTCTCATACTCCTCGTACGATCTGGGGTCATACCAGGATACCCAAATTAACATTAAGACGACCACCAATATTCCCCCTGGGAAGTTTCGCCCACCCCACATCCCCATTAAATATCAGCAAGAACTTGATCAGCACATCAACAAGCTGATTCAAGCAGGTCGCATCGTCGAAAGCGACACTCCGTGGATCCATAATACGGTCCTAGTCAAGAAAAAGGACGGTTCTCTGAGGGTATGCCTAGACTTCCGACCGCTCAACGACGTTACGATTCCCGATCACTTCCCACTCCCACGAATTGAGGATCTCTTATCCAAGATAGCAGGTAACAAGTATTACACCACCCTAGACCTCGCATCCGGATATATGCAACTAGCACTTTCCCCCGAGAGTCAGTATAAATGCGGTTGGGCCACCCATAAAGGAGTCTACCAATTCCAATTTCTACCTTTTGGCCTCAAGAACGCAGGTGCCTACTTTTGTAGGGTCATGGCTCGTGTTCTAGCTGGCCTCGAATCCAACTGCTTGGCATATATCGATGACGTAGTCATCTTCAACAGAGATTTCAACAGTCATGTAGCCTCTCTACGCAAGGTCTTCGAACGATTCCGGACTTTCAATCTCAAGATTTCCCACAAGAAGTTCGCCGAAATCGCTCAATCGAAAATAACGTTTCTCGGGCATGAAATCTCCTCCGATTGCTACAGCCCCGCTGAGCGTAATGTTTCCGCAATAAGGGATTTCCCAGTGCCGAAAACCACAAAGGAAGTCAAAGGATTCGTTGGAATGGCCAACTTTTTCCGTCGGTTCATCCCGAACTTCTCTCTGATAGCGGCACCTCTGTATGAGCTTATGCGAGACAAAGTCAAGTTTTCGTGGGGTCCGAGGCAGGCCGAGGCATTCGCGGAGCTGAAACGATTACTGACATCACACCCCTGCTTAGCATTCCCGCAAGACAAAGACTTTATCCTACATACGGATGGCAGTCAGGTAGGAGTAGGAGCAGCTTTATTTCAGGAACGAACAGATGACGACAACCGCCTAGTCGCCATTGGCTACTTTAGCAAGACGCTATCGGAATCCCAACAAAAGTGGAGCACCGTGCACATCGAACTCTTTGCCATGGTGAGTGCGCTGCGTTTCTTTCGTCCTATCATCTACGGTAATTTAACTCGCATTTACTCGGACCACCAGCCACTTACCCACTTGTTAAAACATAACAAAACCCATGACAACCTCGCTAGATGGGTCGTAGAGCTCCAGAGTTATAACGTAACGATACACTACCTAAAGGGCTCCACCAACGTGGTAGCGGACTGTCTCTCGCGCTCAGAAAACCCCAAGGTCCGCTTCGAAGACGAATCGAGAGAAGCAGACGACATCGTCGAATTCCCATATTGCCTCTCTCTCTCAGTACAGGATTCGTATTCGGTTCGGCCTACCGTCCTCCCGGTAGCGCTGCCCTCTCGAATCGTTCCTTATGACATTCTCGTCGAACAGAAAGCCGACCCCTTTTGTTCTAGCCTAATGTCCTTTATTGAAACACAGCAATTTCCTGAGTCTGTGGACGACGAGAACCGCACACGCTGGCTAGCAATAGCGGAACATTGCGTGATTCGGAAGAACGGATGCCTTTATTACGCTCCACCAGGTCGAACAGGTCTGGCACCCAGAAGACGCGTCGAAGTCCTTGTGCTACCCGAGAAACTACGCGAACCAGTGTTCCTCGCTCTTCACTGCAGCCCGTCAGCCGGCGGACACTTTAACTGGCGCAAGACCCTCGCTAAGATTTCCCGTAGATACTACTGGCCTCGAATGGCTGAGCAGATATACCGACTAGTCACCACCTGTGAGGCCTGTCAACGAAAACGTTCGGCAAATGCCAACCGAGAATCGCTCATTCCCGTGGTTACCGGGGCAATCTTCGAGAAAGTTTACGTCGACCTCACAGGACCGCTACACGTTACGGAATCGGGCAACAAGTACATCCTAGCATTAATAGATCACTTCACCAAATACGTGATCGCTACTCCCCTAAAGGACTGTACCGCTGTTTCAGTGGCACACGCGATAATGACGGAATGCATCCTCAAATACGGAGCAATGACGGAACTCGTGTCGGACAACGCTTCCTATTTCAAGGGCGAGTTGACGACTGAACTCGGCAAACTACTTCGCATAGGAAGATATTTCTGCACGCCGTACCACCACGAGGGGAACGGCGCGTGTGAACGAGTATTTGCAACCTTCCATCCGATGCTGCGAGCTTACGTAAGCGGAAATCAAATGGATTGGGATCGGTTCGTCGCAGCTTGTACCTTTATGTACAACACTACCGTGCACTCGAGCACTAACGAAACCCCATTCTTCCTTGTGTTCGGCCGGGACCCGGTGCTCAACATCGATTTGGTCATCAGGCACGTCCAGGAACGTCTAATCGACCCAGAAAAGGAGGCCGACATCTATGCCCAAAGTCTGTTAACCTCCCTCCACTTGGCATGGCGAACGGCTTCCGATGTCAACAAAAAGATGCGAGACACGTTCAAAAGGCACTATGATAATCACCATCCTGTCCCTCGACGCGTTCGCCGACCTAGCCGTTTGCCGTTACATCGCTGAATCGGTAGTGTTCGACGACTCCATCGCCGCGACTCCTGCCGACATGCATGAGGTCCTCAAACGACTACCTGATCTCTACAGGAACGAGTTGGAGGAGGAAGCCTTGGACGAATGTGAGCGCTTCAGGGATGGCCGGATTGTGTTCGAGGCTCACATGCAGAATAGGGAGCGCCAGGAGTTCTTGACAGAGCAGGAAAGGGAGGATCTTGTCCTAGCTGAGAAGGACGTCTCCGATTTGATTGACAAGGTCGTCGAGGTCATGTTCCTCAAGTACCAGCCGCAGGTCGTCGCAATAACGACGTCATCTTTGCTGAATGCGACGGGGAAGGGCGGCATATTTAAGAACTACCTGGACGACTTCGAGCTCATCATATGCGACGAGGCTTCGCAAGTACCAGAACCCGTCTTTGCCGCAATACTGAGCCGTTTGCCGAAAGCGCGCCATATTTACATCGGCGATGTACACCAATTGGAGCCGTATGCGCGCTGTTCACGGCACTCTACCGCCGCTAAGTTCGGAGCGCGTAGCGTGATGGACGCTCTAACGCGGGCGAGGGCCGTCCCCATAGCTCCCCTTGTCACCACGTTCAGGGCGCATCCTCTCCTGAACGAGCTCCCTAACCACTTCGTCTACGATGGGCAGTTGAGGAGTGGAACGGCGGCTGAGGAGCGACACATGCTGTTGAACATGATGCGGTTCCCGAATCAGTCCCTACCGTTCATGTTCTTGGACGTCAGCGGTAGTTCTCGGAGAGCAACTCACTCTCATTTCAATGATGCGGAGGCTATGGTCTGCACCACTCTGGTAGGACGTCTTCTAACAAGGGGCATCGCCGCGAGCAGTGTATGTATAATCACGTTCTACAAAGAACAGCACCGACGGCTTGCGGATTTCGCGCGCGACACCGGCGTCGATCTGTCCACCGTGGATGCCATCCAGGGCAGGGAAAAGAACGTGGTCGTGCTGCTGACCACAAAGACGGACTTCCAAGCGGACGCGGCTGAGTTCTTGGACGATCCGCATCGGATGAACGTGGCACTCACGCGCTGTAAGCACGGACAGTTCGTGTTGGGCCACCAGGCTTCGCTTGCGGTTGTGCCATTCTGGAATGCGGTTCTCGCGTGGGCAAGGCAGCATGGAGCCGTCGTTCCAGCCATGAATTTGGGAGACTACCTTCCACCGGAATAGGGTAGGTGTTTCTCAGTTTGCTCTAGGGATCGGTTCAGTTACGCATCTTTCAGCTAAATTCTGGGTCACGATCTTTTGGTAAAAAGGGGGAGGTGTAAGCGAAGCTAGCTGAGCGTTCTGTGATTTCCACGCCTTCTCTGATCCGATTGATTCTAGCGAGCCGAGGCGGGGGAGCGATCGTGGAGATGCGTGGAGGCGACGACGGCGGCCGGCAGCGCCGAGGACGAGAGCGGCGACGAGGAGCTCAACGACAGCGACAGCGAACCCAAGGACGACTCCGAGGGCAGCACGATCGACTCTCAATCCCGGGACACTGTGATCCACTCTTCGTCCTTGTATTGACTGCTGCTATGGATAAACCTTACGCCGAACCCAGAGTTACCACCCCTCGCACTTACTGGTAGCAGCGAGTGAGGGGTCACGTCCTCGGGAAAGATGAGGTACGAAATTTTCGGTCTTTGAGTTTTTGTTCGGTTTCGCCGCCTCGTAGAGGCATAAACAGATCTGGCCAATCTGACTTTGCCTGCGGCTGCCGGGCCAGCCGATAGTCGCGATCGTCTGCATCCTCTCCTCGACAATTTTTTTTTTTTTTTTAGATTACGGTATATTAGATTAGAAATCCGATCGGTTAGCTTGTAAAGCTATTTTTCAGAGCTCTCTTTTAGATGTATGTGTGTTGAGGTACCGTTAGCATGGCCGAGCAGCTCAGTGTGGCGTCAAACGCAGAGATTCCGCAAGTAGCGGCGATTTTGCAGCAAAGTGCGATGGTTAGTTTTCAGTACTGGTGAAGTCAACGCATATGGACGCGTCGGATAAAGTCATATGCCAGGAGTAGTGCGATGTGTGGCCCGAAGTTCTTCTAAGGTGAGTCCGTTTAGGTTTTTCTTTTCTGTTTACAGTGGCGTTTGGTAATAATGGACCCATATTCGAGATAAATACTAGTTTAAGCGTTCGGAATGTAATTTCCATTGTGACCAATCACTCGATTTCGTTTTGTGGCGTTAAGCAATCCAACAGCGCGTGCGTTTCCCTATTTAAATTCCTTTCTTAGTCTCGCCCTTGCCTTTTTCTCCTCACAGCTTAGCGGCAGGCATGAGTCATCGCTCACGCTGAGGTGATAGAAAGCGCGCTCCGTCGCAACGCTTGTGCAGCCGCCCGTTTGAATTCGATGACTCACGCTAGGTTCAGCTCAGTGACGACGGAGCTTTTCTTCTGGACCCACAGGTCAGTTTATTCCTTATTACTGCCTCTTTTTTTCATCATAGTGCTCATATAGTGCTGGATAGTCGTAACATTTCGTCGTGTTTTCAGTGTGGTTGAAGCATCGTCGCGTCACCGTCATCACGAGTCGACTTCGTCGAACTCCGTCTCTGCCGCTCTGGGAGGACCACGCGTTTGTGAGTTGCTATTATCACTTCTTTTTTTTTCTCCTCTCGACCCCGGTTGTATATTTTGGTCATAGCGACCGCCGATTTTGTTCCTCTCCCGGAGTCTAGCGCCAGGACGAATTTCACTAATAACTGGGCACACCCGATAGTTTTTTTCCTGCTTTTTCCTCGTTCCCTCGACTTTGCTTCAGTCGCTCCTGCACCACTTTCCTAGGTTACGGCTATAGAGGTTCCGAACAGAGTACGGTACGTGATCAGTTCTCACAGACATCTCCCAGCCGGCTTAGGAATTCACAACATTAGCGCGGCTTGGTGTCGTTCCCATACCCATGGTATCTCCGATAGATAACATTCTCAGATACAGCATGTCTTCATTCCACCGCAGGCTTTGTTTATATCGTTACATTAAGCCGGAACAATGCAAGATGTAAACGACGCAAGGCATCTCATGTTGATCTCCGCTAGGTTCCCCATCTTGATGTCGGGTGAGAATACTTCCGAACATCCCACAGCGGCATATCCACATTCCTCTTCGTCGCTCCGCCCACCTTCAAGAGGATATAAAAAGCTTGAGTTAGCGAGACAGTCACCCTTGTTCACTGGTTCATCACCCGTGTACTACATCGCCGTTCATCTGTTATTGCAGCTATGGGCCCACCTACTACTAGGTCACAGACCAAGAAGGGTGAGTCCCGGGTCGAAGATACCCATCAACATAGCATATCTTGGAAGCATGAGGACACGTCAGCAGAAGATTGCCAGGCCCCTACTAATACTTCCGCTTGGATGGACCCCTTACTAAGCGTCTTCCACGACTTGGACGATTCAGCTACTGTTAGAGGGAAGGACGCAAAGCTTCTTCGCGATGTGACCGCCGACGCTGTAGCGGGTGTTCGCCAGGAGTCTCGATACACTTCTTCGCGATTGGCCCAGGAAATCAGGGAAGGAAACGCCACCTTACTCGCAGGACTGAACACTTCGTTTGGGGCGATCGATGACCGTATTCGGTCTATGCCCACGGTCGCCACTCTGCTACCAGACTCGTCCGCTCCAAGAATAGCCTCCTTCTCTGGAACCGGGGACGGGGTCCAATTCTCAGTCTGGTTGCGACGGTTTGAGGACATCGCACGCATGCGTGCGACACCGATGTCATCGGAACAGAAGGCCAACCTTTTGATAGCGTACCTCGACGGCGTCGCTAGAGAGAAGATAGAGGAACTGACTGATGAAGATCGGAGGTCCTTCGAATCTATCGTGACTCACTTGAAGAAGTTCTTTGAAGGGCCCAATCAGCGTTACCTGGCCCGCCAGACATTGTCTTACTGCAAGCAGGAACCAGGAGAGCCGTCAGCGGTGTTCGCCAATCGTCTCCTACATTTGGTTCGAGCGGTCACCGCGGGTCAGGACCCCTCAACGCAGAAGGAGCGCGTGCTAGAGGAGTACGTAGCCCGCCTGCGTCCTGACATCAGATATTTCGTTAAGCTAGATAATCCTTCATCGTTTGAGCAGGCCGTCAACAAAGCCCAAACGGTGGAGCAGCTTCTAGCCGAAGCCGCCGCGGATCGCCTCATTAACCCTGTGGGTCAACCGCCACAAGTGGGAGTCAGCGCCATCGACTACCCACGTCAGGTGAGGTTCAATACATCCACACGTAGAAGAACTGAAACTGGCTCCAATTCTTTCAGACGCTGGCAGACTCCGGAGCGAAGACGATTCACTGCTAATCGACTGAGGGACGGTGACGACAGCAATCGTCGGTCTATGGAATGCTATAACTGTGGAGGTTCCGGTCACTTTGCGAATCAGTGCCCTTCTCCAAGATGCCAACAAGGAACGAGGTCTTCAGGTACGCGCTCTGGAAACTTTACTAACTCTAATCGGGGTAGTGCGCCGTCTCGCCAGAGACCTTCAACATCTTGGACCCCATCTGAGGACTTCACGGTAGACGAAGCCAGTAAGAAAATAAATGCCCTGTCGCTTTCACTACAGGAAAGTAAGGCTGCCCTTGCCCAGGCTAACGCACGAGTGTCAGCGTTGCTGGAACGGAACGAGGAGCTTTCTAAATCAGTTTTTTCCTTCTTCGACTCCGTCCTCGGGTCGATCTGGTAGAGGCTCTGTTTACGTTGAAGCGGCAGAAGATAGCAGTTAGAATTTTTTTTTGCGCTCGTACTCGGCCAGAATTGAGTTTTCGACACTCGCAATAGTACTATTCTGTTCAATATGAAAAGCGCTATCGAATGGTATCAATTTCGACCGATTTCGGGAACATCGATTTTTTGACGGTTTCCCATCGAGGACGAGGCCGCTCGAGACCGCGGCTCGTCCTCGATGGGAAACCGTCAAAAAATCGATGTTCCCGAAATCGGTCGAAATGGTACCATTCGATAGCGCTTTTCATATTGAACAGAGTGGTACTATTGCGAGTGTCGAAAACTCAATTCTGGCCGAGTACGAGCGCAAAAAAAAATTCTAACTGCTATCTTCTGCCGCTTCAAACTGTCAGCTGAAGCTAAGGCAGTTTAGGCAGATAAGGTGTTCTGAGCATGTAATCGTAAAATACCCTAAACGGCCTGGTCGCATACGCGTTTTGAGGCTGTCAGCTTGCCGCGTCTTCCCGCAGTGCTCTACTGAAATCGGAAAAAATACGTCACACAAGCCTCACCTTCATGTTCGCACCCCTGTAACATTGCCTCTTCCTAAGCTACCAAGCTCTACTTTGGGGAACTACTAGCACGTTCTACTGCTTACAAGAACCAGGAGTTGCAGCCGATACGATTCGAATTTGACAGAGTTACTGCGCTCTGAAAACGCCCGCGCGTGCAATCTGCGAGCGGTTGCCCCACTCGATTGATAGGTTCGGTCCTATATGCATTGTGCACGGCGCACCCAAAGATTAGCTAGACAGCTTTAGAGCAATTCCTGAGTAGAGCGGCTGCAAACTTCTGATAAAACTCCCCAAACGCCGGCTTTACGAGATGTCGCGCCCTCTCGATTGATAGGTTCGATCCCATATGCATTGTTCACGGCGCACTCTCAGAGGATGCCTGGCATTTCAAAGCACTTTACGCCATGCTTAAGATACACGGAGAACATGCAATTCCTGGAATATAAGCTTCCCCAATTGCAAAAAGTCGGCTCCAGTCATTTTTGACCATCCACTGCGAAAACGCAGTGTCCTGCGAAGTTGTACACATGTCTGTATAGATCTCGAAGAGACGAATCGAACGGTACTAACCGTTTCTCAAAAAACCTCGAATTAGAGGAATTGTGAGCATGCAACGGTTTTTGGCGCCTTGCGGCCGACAACTCGTCCGCGGCCGGCCTACTCAATGGAGCGCAAGTTTTCAAATTCGGCCATTTTTGATCTTTCATATGAAATTTATGTACCAAACGATAGAGCTCGATCTCCTGAGCTCAAATATACTCTTGGTTTTTGAAATGGATGAATTTTTGGCGAGTTATAGCAAAAAGACGCAAAAACCGCAAAAGTGCGGTTTTTTCGGCGTCTATTCAAAAGACGCGTCCGGTACTGTAGTTTCAAGGGGTGGTGTTGTATAAAAAGCGTAAAGCATACAATCACGTTCAGTAAACCACATCAACTTCATTTCATCACGCATATGTCATTCTAAAACAAGCAACGCCTTAAAAGCAACGAACATCCTACAACAAACAGAACAAGCAGAAGCGCAACAACGCACAAATACAACGATCCATATTGCAGATGCTTTAGAAAAGATAAAAGCTTAGTTGAAGCTCTACAAAAACATTTCTGGAACATCAGACTTCGATCGTCTATTACTACACTTCCTTTCGATTAACAGTCTAGCTCCTTTTTGAAATTATCACAATTATCATCTTCTCGGGGCGCGTGTAGCGCAGTCGGAGAAGGCGCGACTGTCGCGTGCACCCGATACCAGGTTCCTGGTTCGGATTTCCCACCCAGGCCAACCAAGCCTTCCATCCCTCCGGGGTCGGTGAATTGGTACCAGGCTTGTCTGGGGAGGATAAAGCGCTGACTTGTTCATCGGCTGCCCACCGCAAGTCATTGTATGGCCAAATACGCATTCATGTCGCCTCCACGCATCCCGTAGAAATAGAATACGCTGGCGCATCCCAAAAGGGATTGAGTAACGCCGTCCTTTATCCTTTATCCTTTTCCCTATCATCTTCTCCATCGATGAAAGAACGACTAAACCTTCAACTAAACACTACTCTTTTGAGCCATTTAGCTGTGCTTTGGAGCAAAACAACACACTTCAGAAAAACAACGAAACGTGACATGAAAGCGAACTTCTTCCGTTTTCTTATACAGGAGAATAGCTTAAGAGTCTACCAAAAGATCAAGTAGGCTAGAAGAGTATAATCTAATGCCTCACATCTCGAACTAAATTGCGGGAAGAAGACAAGAACGTATCTTCAACTCATTCCTCTGGCGATCGTCTAATCTGACAGCTTCTATATCTCTCGTGAAATTTTTTAAAGAGGATGAGGACCACGAACGCTAACAGCAAGTTATCGGAGAAGATAGAAGCAATCACTTCCGAACTAAAACCGGTAATATCTCTTCTTCTCCATTCGATAGGTGGAAACATGACTTTGCATGGTAAAAATTTCCTGTAAATTTGGGAATTTAACGAAAATTGTCGTTAAGAGAATTTATCGCGGAAATGTCAGTAAATACGTTAAACCGGTAAATCGTTAACCGTTAATCGCACACCTATGAAACACATGTTTCCAGTTTCGAACAATTTCATGGCTCCATATGAAATATGTATACCAAACGATAGAGCTCGAGCTCCTAAGCTCAAATATATCCTTGGCTTTTCATATAATTGACTTTACGCGAGTTATATCCAGAAGACGCAAAAACGATTACCAGTAATCTAACTTGGTCGCGTCGAATATATTCGAATATATTCGAATTTTGGGTCACCTCGAATAGTCGAATAATGAGTATTCGAATATTTGTTCGAAATTATTCGATTCAGTATAGTTTCTACTGTGTAAGTCGAAACTGCTAGTAGGGACGGTTTGAGAGTGGTGCTTTCCGCTTGATCGAGAGGCAGTTTTCAACATCGCTTTTCACGCAGATTGGTCAACATGAGTGGTGAAGCTGTGATTTCATGGAAAATGCTCTTCTTCGCTTTTCTTCAGAAAGAATTCAGATTTTGCTGACCCTTGACGGAAATGTTCCCATTCCGAAGGCGATACACTAACAACTTCGTTCAAACCAATCAGAGAAGATAGAGAGATTTCCTTCACCTGCTTTCCTTTCTTTCGACTCAACTAGTGAGATAACTTCTCCTTCTACATGCGTCTCATATGTTCTAAAACTAGCGTAGGATAATAGCAGGTAAGAATGAAAATGAGGAATTCGAGGATATCACCTTTATTGCTCACATGATATCTTTACATTTTCACTGTTCGGGATAATACCGCGCCTTCCCACCCTTTCAATAAAGCCTCCAGTTTTCGAGTACATAACGACAGTACAATTTTGAACTTTTATTCAGACATGCCTTCATATACATCTAGAGCCGGCGAGAATGGAATATGTTATCGTGAACGACCATTGTTGAAACATTTAACATCGAGTTGTTAAAGAAGTGTCAAAAGCGAGCAGATGAACATGTAGATGACGAGAGGTGAAAGTAGTCGTCGGTTGTTTACAGATTTACTCCTCTTCCTCTTCCTCCTCCTCTTCCTCTTGCTCCTCTCCTCCTAGAAAAGGTGCAGTTCACTACAGCAAGACATACAGGTGCAGAGAAACGGCGACCAAATTCCGACCTTCCTCTTCTTGTTCAGGTTCCTCGGCCGGTGGTGGGGGAGCAGCCTCCTCCTTCACCTCCTCTTCCTTCTTCTCTGCAGCAGGCTTCTTCGACCAGTCTGGCTTGTCTGTGTTCTTCTTCGTCTGGAACAACAAAGCGCAAATAAATCTCATTCATCACCAATCTCAGATTAGAAGTGGACCGTAGATGAACGCTGTCTACCTTCGCCATAATATCCTCAATAGCATTCTCCTTCTTGACAACCTTAAGATTCGCTCTGAAGTCGGCCTTCTTCTCGCCCTGAAAGGCACATCCACATTTGTGATACGATAGCGAAGTTGGTTTCACCCTTGGTTACAACGCTAGACAAGTATACACTTTTCACTTTATACACTTTCGGAACCTTATATTTAATGGAAACATATGAGCAAAAGTGCACTCTTACCTTAGTCTTCTCGTTTTCTGCCATTTTCTTGAATTTGTTGTCGTATTTGGAGACCTTCTTGAGGGTAGGCTTTACGCTGAAGTGAATGAATAAAGGTTTGATCAAGATTCCAGTATGCCAAAAAACAGGGTTCAATTTGAAGCGCTTTAGTTCCTCGCAGAAATGGTAGCGTTATCGACCATTTCAGCAGCTTCAATTCAATGGCCTTTTCTTAGCAAAGCGTTTCGGCCCCAGCAAAACGTGGAAAGGACATTCCAAAAAAGGAATTGTTTCGATGCTACTCATTTCGGCCCACCTTCTCCGTGAGTCGTAACTACTTTGAAGCTGCCTTGTTTTACAAACAAAGAAAATCTGCAAACAAATGTGAAAAAACAAATGCTTAGCAAATTCGTCAACAATCTACAAATCAATCAGTTCCAGGTAGAGCTGCATTTTACGATCCACGAAACACTGGCCCAATTTGAATTCTGAATTGCCATTATGGTGTACAAGGTTAGCAACATTAAATACAAATACCAGCGTTGCATACCAGAACTGTCAGGAGTGGCGATGAAGAAACGCTCAGGGAAGTGAAGAAAGAGGGAATTGTTTCGCTGCTACGCTCACATTTATTAAATAGTCTAAAGGTCAGTGGCCACCACACTTGATCAGAACTGTTTTCGATCTCAGAACACAATGACAAACAAGTCTCGGAAGCGTTTCCTCCCTGAACTCAAAATTTGGCTATTTCATGGGAAACTCGACTATCGCCCACAAACCATGATTATCGCCTGGAGAGAAGTGCTTCCTGAAACGCGACTCCGGATGTTAACATGATGCGAGGCCACAACGCTAGCTTCGTACTGCAGAAATGGTTTTTTCAAGGGCTGCTACTGAAACCCAGCTCCTTCACCTTCAGCTCCTAAGATCATTTGTTCTAGTGAAAGCTGTTTCTAACAAATCGTCCCACGAATCTGTCATAACTGGAAGTCGGTACGTGCCCCAAGATTGATTATTCGCAGCTAAGGAGCTCCCAACCCATGTCCTCTAATCGACCCCTGCACTCACAATTTGCCTCGCAAGTCGTTGACGGCAATAGTGAGCTCGTTGATCTCGGCCTCGGTTTGTGTGACGATGAAGTTGATGTCGTACTTCTCCTCCTCCAACTTCTTCACCCGTTCGAACATGTCGTTGTAGATCTTCTCGAGCTGAGCTGCAAGGCGGAAAACACATTCAAGAGTGAAACTGTGATTCCCTTATTCCATTTTCTTTTATGGAACTGTGCTCAAGTAATCTAAGCATAAAATTATGAGAAGCTGATAAAATCAGACTTTTTGAAGCGTGTACCGCTTATAAATGAGTAGCTACACCTAAGTAAGCAAAAATAGCGCTTTTGTCGATGTCCCCCATTTCAAAGTGCAGACTGGAAAGCAGCTCCGCGTTGTTTATTGGTTAAAATACTCCCCGCTTTAGCAGAATTCCAAGAAGCTCTCAAATTAAGTGAAAAGGGCAAAGGAATGCGTTAATCAGTCCCTTTCGTGATGTCGCAGTGATAATTTGAAGGCGTACATATTTGACTTATGCCATAACTTGCTGCGGTAACCAACCGATGAGCAGGCCAGCGTTTTATTTTTTCTAGCCAAGTGCAGTACCAACTATCCGACCCCATAGAGAAATCTGGTTGATCTAGGCGAAAATTCAGAAGCAAAAACCTGAAATTCGAACCAAGAACTTTGAATTAGTGCAAGCATCAGACACCTCCTTCGACTGCGCTACAGCGTGCCTTTTCGAATTTTTTCGAACTTACAAAATACTGGCCCATAAAACATGACAGAACAGAATTGTTGGTTGACGAGATGATTTGGAAAAAGCAAAAACTCATGTATATGAGTGAACACACTTGCTTAAGCCTGGAGCGGCTGGTAGAGAGGCTACATGTAAAACAAAACATCCTGTAACATCATGTATATGATTTTCACAGAGACGCTACCCGTGCGATCAGTAGTTGGTTTAGTTTTCCACTGCAACAGGTTATGCCCTTGTCGCTCGAATTCTTCCAATGCTTCTGGGCATTGCCCTACCCTTAAAACTATTAACCCTAACTTCACTCTCTAGTGCGAAAAAGTCTCTGAATTCACCGGGTTCGTATTAAAAACTTCCCACAAAAAATTGTTTGGTCAAAACGAAAAAAATTTCTGGAGCTAGTTGTCATTGAGGGAAGGCCAAATAACTAGCAAAACGAACGTGAAGTTAGTGGCAGTAGAGCTTCCATGTTAAGCCTCTGTATTTCATAAAAGCTTAATATTTAGGCTTACTTTACTATTCGCGATTTTTTTTGTTACCGTGGAAAACAGATATACATTTCCCGCTCGCCGGAGAGATCAGGATCAGGTTCAAATCCTGTTCTGGTTAGGCAGCTGTTTCATGTCTTCAAAGTAAACAAAATCTGGGGCCACATGGGTCACAAAAGAAACTCTGACGTATGTACGTGCTACGTGCACCACAAATGATAACGATGTGCTGTGTGATTTATTTGGCAAGAGGATTCTAAGGGCTGTGCTTTGATACGTTGAGCTGTAGCTATCAAATGCAGCCGATGTAATACATATCGGAACCGGGGAGCCTTTCAGTACCATCGTGATATGGTCAGCAAACTGGCTCTCGCCATAAGTGCTCAAATCATTTAGTTCTTTTGCACTTCAGTCTGAATGTTGATAACCAGGGAACTCCTACATGGCCACAAAAACTCGCAACCAGCAAGTTTTCCTAAGTATTTATCCGCTGCCAGGTTCTTGGTTCTCGCCCAGGCCAACCAAGCCTTCCGTTCACCGGGGGCGGTGCATTCAGTATCACACTTGTCTGGAACGATAAAACACTGAATTGTTTGTCGGGTGACCACTGTAAGAATTTCATAGGCCAAATACGCATCCATGCCGCCTCTACGACTTCCCGAAGAAGTAGAATGCGTGGGGCATCCCAAAAGGTCGTCCTCAACTGGATCCTGATCATGGGTGAGGAATCAAAGGGCACCAATTACCGCCTGCCTCCAACGAAACGATGGTATGGGTATGGGCCCTGGTCAACCCCATTTTCCACCATTTCGATGTCTGTGAGTTGGCCCCAGACTTGTCCGTTCCAATCACGGCCCAGAAGGGCGAAAAAGGATTGATTATCGACGACCTCTATCCTTCGCTCTTCTTAGTTTTATATTTGCGCTGTCATCCGGCTTTTACTAGACTACAATGGTTCTTCGAAACGCAACACATTTTTCGAAGGGCGCGTGGCTACGCAAGAGAGCAGGAGTCAGCTGTTGCGTGCACACGATACTAGGAAGCTCGTCTGGATTCCCGGCCTAGGTCAACAAAGCGTGAGATCCCTCCGGGGTCGGTGAATTAGTACCAGACGTGTCTGGGAAGGATGTAGCACAGACTTGTGCATCGGCTGACCACCTCAAGTCATTGCATGACCGAAAACTCAACTCGCCTCCACGATATCCCGTAGAAGTAGAATGCGTGATACATCCCAAAAGGGATTGAGTAACGCGACCTTTATCCAATTTCTTTTAAAGAACTAATAAACAGAAGCACCCTAGCCCTAACAGCGTCAATTAAATAAAACTATATGCAAACACCCTCTTAGTGGATAGTAAAATAATCCAGACCTGAATAAAGGCCATCTTTGAGACTGCCATCGAAAACGATAAAATATTGCTGCCGCAATAAATTTATTCCATTTCTTTCATTTTTATTTTTGAATAATTATGTCTGGAATACTTTTTGCTGCAATGTTTGTAACGTGTCAAAGAGAAGCGGGGGCGCTTATCTGAGGCTCATCGTGGTTCTGCCTCATGTTGGATTAGGACTATAAAGCATTGAAAATGCTTTACAAGGTGGCGTGGCATTACACGTGCCTGCAGACGAAAATAACAGGAAGGATTTGGCCCACACCCACCTCTTCCCTCGGACATGGATTGCGTGACGTGCCCTGATTTCAGTTAAGACGTGTACCATTTTCCTAATAGCGACGTCCATCGCCAAGAGGTGGTGATTTCCTACCCCCGAATTCTCCGAAACCGCTCCATCCCTGCGTCCAATCGATGCCCATTTATTGCACTATCTATCGGCATTAATGTGCATTCATCAGTGTATGGCGGTGGTGTTTCAGGAGGACGAGGCCGAGGCGCGGACCACATTACACCCTAGCGGTTGATGGAGGGTGGCGAGGCATTTTGACGCCAGGAAAAACTTCGGGCGCTCCGGGGAACTGCCGGCCAGTGTAAAGCCGGCATATCACAGCAGCCGAGCATATACACCGATCGACGACAACGACTACGAATCCACGCCAGAGCATGCATTCTTCATCAAATTCGAGAGTCAATATACGAATCTGCCGCAGGGTTGGTTTCAAACCTTGAGGGAGAGGGATTTAACTGAGACGCACAAGAACTCGGAATAATTCCACCTTGCTCTGTGCCCTTCCTGTCCAAAAACATGACAATGCGTTAGCATTTTTGGCCTAAAAACGCTTTTCTTCTCGTAGTAAGGTGGCAAAATGCCAGTAGTGCTCGATAAGTACCCTTGTCGTCGATTTTGTCGACATCTGGAAGTGGGATGATTCGAGAGGCAAGCGCCTTCTGTCGTTCCTGTGCTTTCAACAACTGCTGCTGCTTGAGGTCTTCGGCGGCTTTCATCATGAGGAGTTTCTGAAAAGTAATGAGCTCAATTAGTGCTCGAGGCCATATTAAGCTGATCGCTTACCCTGAGCTTCTTCTTTCTCTCAGGCGTGAGGAAACCCTTCTTGGCCTTCTTCTTGCTGCCGGCCTCCTCGAGCCTTTTTCGGACCTCGGCCTTCTTGCGCTCACGCTCCTCGGCTTTACGAGCGGCATCCTTGAACGTATGAACACTTACTTGCTGTACAGGAGCTGGTTAAGAGCAACTAATTTCCGGGAAACCTACATCACCGTCGTCAGCCATTGGGCCGCCGAAACGCAGCGTCTCGTCGAAGTCTGACATGACTGAAAACACACTCGATCAAATTTTCGAGTAAGCATGGAATATTGAGAGCGGCAAGATTGCTGAAGGGAGAGGAAGATATTCGTTTATATTTAGCGACCACAACGTCCTTCCGTAATACAAAGAAATGATCTGTATCGTGACCAGTGAGCACAATGGTAGAATAGTAGAGCTTTGCAGCTGAACTTGGTTGCGGGGAAGTAAATGTTCTAGCAAACAAAAGGCTTTTGGTTTAGTATGGATGAAGACACCTACAAAGAAAGGTCGGCATTGGAATTCTTGGAGGCGAGCATTTGTATAATGAAGGAAACTAGCCAAATTTCAGGCTTTGAAACCATGAAAAAGAGACGACACGGCAACTTGTTATGAAGAGCACGAAGAGGTTTACCCATGAGTTACCCTGAAGGCGGATTGAGTGTTACATGAACTCGGCTATAAAACACGAACCCGACGGATGATGGAGGACTACCCAATGGTTTAAGGAATCGTTTTTCAAGGGCTAACAGCAAACAACGCTCATGAAAGCAATTTTTCACTTTACAAGGAATGAACATCTCGTATAGTTCGCTTCACCACAAGAGCCTGCAACATCATCACACTTCTTGCATTAGTAGGTACTGTTCAGTAGAACTTAGTTACAATGGGTGCTAAATTTAATAAACACTTGAGGAGAAGAAAGCCAATAATTAATAAGATCCAAAAGGTGGGGCATTTTAGAAGCAGGCATGCTGTAGAGATTTATGCAAAATAACACTTAGCTCCTAGGTTAAACAGTGAGCAAAGCTCTGAGATATTAAACTGAAGACGATAGCTTAACTCAGTGTTCTCCTACAGTAAACGACCCGCCAAGATTTCACTTTGTTTCTTGTAGACCGCTTGCCCATGTAAATCGAAATTTTGTAAGATGGCCGTAGGCAAGTGTATCAACAAGATTTCCCTTGTTTTGTTATACTGCGTAGCATCGTTTTTAGAAATCTGTTGTTTCTTATAAAGGTTTGTATTTTGTATTCACAAATGTGCTCTACCTGATGAGAAAGCTAATATTTGCTTTATCTATTATCAACTAGACGTCCGACTTACAGTAGTGGACTTTGCTCTGCTATGCGATTCCAGCGCAAAACTTACGGTTGGATCACGCGACTTTTGCTTTACCGTCTAGCTGTGGCGGAAATATATTGAAAACCTCACATCAGAAAGAGGAGCACCTGTTCAACAGAGGCGTGGTCCACTTCGGAAAACACATGCTCGCCCCCACCGCCTCCAAAGAGCGCTCGGCTTGCGGTGGCGCATTCAGGCTACGGAGCCACATCTTTTGGAGATTGATTGAGGTAATCGAACGGGACCGAGTTGATAGCTTCCTCTACTGACTACACATAATATCATGTCACTTCTAGGACATCCACTGGAATTTTTAATGTTCATGATCATATTTTGTAATGGGTTCAGCTACACCATACGAGAGGTAAAACCAGAAAAGGTAGAACTACGTGGTCTAAGAATCGACAACATCCTCAGAATGAAAGGCTGATTGATGGTGAAAGCAAGCGCATCCTCCACTTGGCGGTTTAGCTAAAGTCACCACTAAATAATTTGGCTGGAAGGTTGACCTCACTTTATCGCACCGGGAGGCAGAA
This sequence comes from Heligmosomoides polygyrus bakeri, assembly GCA_947359475.1. NCBI lineage: Eukaryota > Metazoa > Nematoda > Chromadorea > Rhabditida > Heligmosomidae > Heligmosomoides > Heligmosomoides polygyrus. The sequence goes on from OX375865.1 coordinate 76,741,110, forward strand.
ACTAGGTAGAAACACACTGCAGGCCTCCGCTACAAGCGCCGTTTCCTTCGCGGCAAGCAGGATTGCATTACACCTCGAGCTTTTCCGCTCCTACTCATCCACCTTGTACCCCAGGTGCCGTTCGATTCGACGTAAGCAACGATAAAACCCTCAGCGGAACCGCTGCAAAGGGACTACACGTCCGAACCAGTAATCAACTTCGTATATAAGAAGGCGCACTAACGTAGGCTTCAGGTCTGCTTTTCATTGAAAGGCAGCAGTTAATTGCAGGCTTAATCGCGCTCTCCTTAAAAGGGGTAAACTGGGGGTATATCTCGGAAAGATGGGCAGCACTGGGAGCTGGGAACGCAATAGATCGCATAGTATGAGTATGCCATTCAGAGAAGAAGTGTACGGTCGGTACCCCGATTGGCTGGACTATGTTCGTTCGGTGATCTGCGTAATTATGATTGGCTGGCGCGCTCCCACCTCCCAATGCTGCTCAGATTCGCAACATGTACCGAACTGAGATCTAAGGAAGACAAGAATTCAACCACGAGGTTCTTGAAGCAACGTCAAAAGTGCCAGTCTCTCTGATTAGGATGGAAACCTCCTATGAAGTAGAGGGAACTGTTGAAAACTTGGCTTTCCCATTAGCTTTCCCAACTTTTGTTAACAGCATGCAATCGGGAGAATCAGGAGATCAGAATATTGGCTGCATCTGACCTAAGATTCGATAAGCAATACTTCTGTACATTACGTCTTAGGCAAGACTGAAGGGTTACAACTTTAAATTGTCATCATAATTAGGAGAGATTGCCACGCTCACGCTGGTGTTCTAGAAGTGCTCTAAAGGAACACAGCTGAAGCGATGTCTTCCTTCGTTGCGTAATCTTCTCAAAAGGATTATTAGGGCTAGTCTTCTCAAAAGGATTACTAGGCCTAGCATGGCTAGCGATGGTCAAAAGTGCCGACGGCGACAAAGGGCGATGGAATAAGGACAGAAAATGTGTGTTGTTGTATGTGCGAGTGGAGGCGAATGTGAGGGCCGGCAGAGGAGATCCGGCGCAACAACGACGACGGCAGGCAGGGGCAGCCGGGCGCTGTAAAGCGCGGGTTGTGCGGCCCACGCACTAGGAATAGGAATAGCCGCCGGCGGGACAATCCCTCCCTGACGACGTCACCGGGAGTTGACGGGGAAACGCGCTAGATAACCACTGCTCCAGGGTGTTCAATAAGTCACTTGACACCTGTGGCTTCGGCTCTGGTTATGCGAGCCTTCTACGAGCCTGGCCTCCTTCATCCCGCCGTGCCGTGCTGCACCCCTATCTCCTGCAAGCTGTTGTGAAGCAGTAAAATTAGAATAACCTATCTTGTTTCGGAGTACAGTCATATGAGTGTCAATATTTTAGGCCAAATTAACAAAAATAGGGTGCAAATCTAGAGCAAAGGGTTCCTTGCTGGGACCAACGCACTAACGGTTCTGAAATTGGCAAATTTCTCAGGACTGCTCTCACATACGGCAAAGCTTATGCGATGATAGTAAAGCATAAACTAGGAACTTCGAAGGACGAACATGCACCATTTTTGCCTTAGGGCGTAAACATTGGAAAAGCGATCAGATCCAGATGTGCAGCTCTGGCCACCTCCAGCGCGCTTAGGACATGACCAGGTTGGAATATGATAAAATGCTTCTCTGGATTCTACAATGAATTTAATAGAAATTGGAATGACTGGTCGACCTTACTTGTTTTTCCTTTCCCTTAGAAGATTTTATTCTTGGTAATGCCAGGTGCTGAAAAGCGGTGTGACAATCTAAACATCAATCAGGTCGTGGTTACAACCAATCAAACTTCATAATCCTCGTTTGTAGTTGACGACTTTCTTCAAAACTTACTGAATATGCTTCAAGCACAGATCGCTTTTCAAGGGTGTCCAGAAAGTATCTGTAGAAATAGAAAAAAATCAAAAGAACAGAATTTTTTATCATCATTTTATTAATCAACCAAATAATTTGATCAACATCGACTACTCTCCGCAGACGTTCCACAAGACTTCGAATTCCTCTGGCGTAGAAATCCGGCGAATTGGAGGCGAAAAAAGCTCAGAAGTCATTTTCGAGGTGGTCACGATCTTCATAACGCTCCCCTTCCAGATGATGCTGAAGTGATCGGAAAAGGTGGTAGTCACTTGGGGCCAGATCTTGGCTGTACGGTGGATGCGGCAGAACTTCCCATCCGAGTTCAGGAATTTTCTGAGAAGTCGTCTTCGCCATGTGCGGGCGCAAGTTATCGTGCAAAGGCGAACTTTGTCGAGCCTGCGCTGTTTCTTGCGCGTCTTGTCGGCCAGTCTCTGCAGTTGGGTAGCGTAGATCTCGGCAGTGACAGTCGTGCTGTCATGCAACAGCTCGAGATGGTAGACTCCATAAACTCCCCACCAGACGCTCGGCATGACTTTTCTCGCATGAATTTCACCCTTTACGAAAGATTTCGGCACTTCATCACGTTGGTACCACTCACGTTTACGAGCGTGATTGACGTAGAGGACTCATTTTTCGTCTCCTGCGATGATGGTGTCCAGCCAGTTGAAGGTGCGACTTTGGGAGAGCAACTGAGTGCATATGTCCAGACGTCTTCGCCGGTTGTCGTCTGTTAGTTCGTGTGGGAGCACCTGACCGAGCTTTTTAACCATTCCAGGAGATCGCAGTCCATTGTCCACGGTGAATCTGGAACAGCCAAGAGCAGCAGCAAAATAGCGCACACTTTCATATGGGTGCTGCTCCGCCAGCTTCCTCAGTTCATCCAAAGATATCGTTGTCGGTCGACCAGAGCGAGGCTCATCTTCGAGACTCTTGTTCCCGCTTCTGAAGCGCTCGAGCCAGCTATACACCATTCGCACAGAAGAAGCTTCAGAGCCGAATACACGACACAAGTTTCGATAGTCTTCTGCACGGGGTGCCCAGATTCAAACTCGTAAAGGAGTACGTGTCTAATAATGCGTGGACAGTTCGGCCGTCGTACAGTGCAATAGGCAAGGAAGACGGAGCTGGATATGTCATACAGATACGGCAGGATAGTGTCTTTATATAGCACTTATTTTGAAATCTTTAGAACATTCTAGAAAAAATCTGGAACATTGCGAGGTTTCTGCAGATACTTTCTGGACACCCTTAGAAAGTTTAGATATGTTTATTTTATTTTCATTGCATTTTTAATAGATTTATATTCTGCCGGTTTACTACTTGACTCTGATGTTCAGGAACTTCGAAGGCTGAAAGTAATCATAATATCCAAATCCAAGGAGTTATAAGATCAACAATTTCACACATCGTGCTGGCTTTGAAGTCGTAAAGTTTTCCCAAAAAATCGTTGTGCCGGCCAGATTCACCGAGGAAATACAAGAAGCTTGTTGGCCGGTATCTGAAAGAAGTCCCTTTACATAGAAATCCATTCAAAAATTCCATTCCCTGTGTCCTATTCGCCGTATCAGTTCTTTTATCAACCTCTGTACCAGTCACTATGTCTGTCTTACCAATCGCATTCTCTGCCACCACCTCTTGTGAGTTGCGCAGGTATGCTGAATAGGAGAATGATATAGTTAAATGACTTAGAATTGCTTTTAAAAATCCATTCCTAGAGCCAGATTCGTTAACTGCTTACCTCCTCTGACGTTGAAAATACCGTTAAACCCCTGAAATGGCGTTAATCCTGCGTCAGGTTAGAGGGCGGTAAGCGGTTCATGAATCTTGCCCCAGTGCGTAATCGCCGTATCAGTTGCCTTACCAATCTCTCCTCTCCAGCTACAAAGTATCATAAGGTGATGTAAACGGACCCATTAGTACCTTGTATACAGAAAGAAGATTGATATTCGATGTGCGCACGGAGGACCGATAGAAGGGTAATCCATACCTTCGAATTTCATTTTCGCCTAATATAGGCCGAGCAATGGAATGGCGACACATAATTCGAATTCGAACTCTTATAAACAGCTTTTATTTATTAGAACTATTGCTTAAAATAATGTTTTCTCAAACATATGTTACACAACAATGATGTCCTTTGCTCTTCCAAAAATTCGACATCCACTGGGCGTTGTTTAGTGCAGATGAGGATCCAGAGTATCTCGCATTGTCGCTTTCTCTGTTAGATAATAATTAAACAAAATGAAGATTAATAAAGACTTAACAACACAAAGTCTTTTCACCGGTGATTTCTCAAGAAACACGTGTCGATTTATCAACAGATCTAAAAATAAGTGGGAACATGTCCAATTTAAAGACCTGAGATCGGTGAATGTACCACGCAATAAGAAGGGAGCTAATTGTGAGCAACGACATATTCAGAACGAGAGACTGTAATGGAAGCGGTAGTCGGTAAGCATGCTATGTGGTTTGTAAAAGAAACCGCTTCTGAAAAGGGGAAGCTGTTTTCACTCTATCAGGGAAAGTAGAACTTGGTTTCGTGGTATTCGAGGTTTCGTGGTAACTCAGCCTACAAAGCGAGTTGTTGGGATCTATTCTAGTCTGGGGGGGGGGCACATAGCTGAAAAGTAGGTAACAAAAAGAATTGAGACTTACCGAGCGGCTCCTAGAGAACGAGTTGGAACCTAAAAAACCAAAAACTAGCGAACAAACAAAAAAATCGCCGCGGTTCACAACCGTCTCGGCGGGCAAGGAGCGACGGAATGGAGGCATGCCGCGTGCTGACCGCCGGCTTACATGTAATAACCACGATCCAACATAGTGAGGAGGGCACACAACTTTGCCGGCTTACAACCGCAACAAATGTAATTTTTCTTTTTTTTCTTGGTGACTTTTTCTTGTCTAGGGTCCTATGTTGTTCTGAAGGAGCCGCTCGCTAAGTCTCAAGTGGATTTGTTACATACCATACTTTTTAGTTATGCGCCCCCCCCCCCCCCCGGACTAGGATAGATCCAGTTGTTGTTCAGAAGCAATGTTCTCAACGCCACCTGTTGATGCACCTCTGTTACCCAACCCAACTTTCGTCAATGTTAAAGATTACTCATCCATGTTTGTAGAATACCTGCATATATTAGGGTGTTCCATAATTTTCTGGGCTATGATACCATCTCTATTAAAAGTTATTACAACAAGATAATGATCAAGGGTAGTCAATTGATATATTCCCCATCTGTGGCCACAACCTTTCTTCAACGATTGGGCAGAGAGTTGATTGCATTCTACCAGAAAGAAGCTGGCCTGCTGCCGATCCATTCGTCGATTGCGCACTGAACCTCTTGACGTTACGAGCATCGTTCGTTCATGGAAAAGGGAACAAGACCTTTAAATGCAGCATAGCCACAAGGGCTGATATCTGGTGAATATGCAGGATGTGCCGCAATTTCGATAGACTCCTTCCCCACCGTCTCCTGCGTTCGTTTCGCTCGATGCGGTCCTGCATTACCCACTAACACACGAATAGTACCAAATCTCGGGTACTTCTCAAGCAGCTTACGCTTCGTCTCCAGCATATCTCATATGAACAAGTCTGCTGTAATCGCCTGCCCATCCGGCGAAAGCGAGTAGTGCAGGTCTTCCCGACTCGTGAATCAAAATGAAAGCAAAATCTTCTTCCTATGTAGGGACGGCTTCGGAATTCGTTCTGGTCTTGCGTGCTTCAGAAGCCACTGGATCACTCGTGTGGTGTTATCGTACATGGACCACTTCTCGTCCTGTACCACAATCGTGGTCAACCACGCAGTCGTTCTTGCGCGGTTGAGATTATTCTGACAGGTGACCACCTCTGAGACGGAGTCAGTGCATGCGGGATCCATCCTGGCAAGGCTGCCCTTCTTCCGCTTTGTTTCAGGTAACTATGAACAGTGCCACGTGGAGTACTGATAGCCTTCGATATCGTCCTTACGCTTCTGGCAGGTTGCCTCCTGACTGCTGCAAGCACTCGTCGTTCATTCGGTCCAATCGCTCTTCCAGTATGCTTTTTGTCCAGTATGCTGTACATTCCCTTCCGGAAACGATTGAGCCAATTTTCACACGTGAACTTGCTGCAGACGTCTGGGCCTAAGAAAGCAACGATAGCTTTGTGAGCAGCGTACGCAGACGGTCCAGAACGGAAGTGATGAAGAAGCAAGTCGCGATAAGTCGATTTCCGCTTCATTTTTGAGAAATTGCCAAAGTGCGGGCAGCAGGCCGATAGAGGTAATCGATATGCTATTGTGAAACATATTCGAATCGCCTTCTTACGACAAAAGAACATCCCGTTTGAATCTTTTATAAAGAAGTTATAACGCGCAAACACTTACGGTTCAAATAGCCCAGAAAATTATGGGACACCCTAATATTAGGGGGGCCAAAAGTAATGAGACACCCCATGCCGTGTCCATATTTTTCGTGGCTGGAGTCTGGTTTCGTGTTCATCGTATTTGTATGTCTGTATGCTACTTACTGAACCCTATCTGAGAAGTTGCCACTTCCGCCCTTTCCAGAAGCTTTCCAAAAACCCCATGCTGTCTCATGCCGAAACCCCAGTCTGACGAGTCGACCTGTGTCGCGCAAATCTCGCCCAATTCCCAACCCCGAGCAGCCTGGGCTCAATATTCACGCAAGATGAGAAGTACGTCTTCTAAATACCTTAACCCTGCCAAGCAGCGAGTCTGGCTGAGGCCTGGTGACCTGTTACCGACCTTCGTTCGGCGAGATGTTCACGGCGAGAGGCACCTTTGGAGCTTTTGGGTCTGCGCCCATGGACAGGTTTACCGGAAGCTGTTTCCCAAGAGCACTACGATGAACTCCAAGGCCATGGTGAACGAATTAAAAGAGATGAGCCGGCGACTCGCTCTTATTCATTCGCTGCGCTTCAAGAAGGTTCTCCTCTTCGACAACGCAGCACCCCATCGGGAACAAGTAACCACGGATAAGCTTGGCCAGCTGGGCTACGTTCACATGCCTCACCCACCGTATTCGCTGGACATCTCCCCATGCGACTACCACTACTACTTGAGCCTACAGGACCTCCTAGTCGGAAGGGACACAAGAACCCAAGCAGTCCTTGACAACCATATCGAGCAGTTGATCAACACCAGGCCCAAGCAGTTCAGGAAGGATGGGATCAGGAAGTTGGCTGATCGATGGCAGCAAGGTTCTTGTCCTTAATGGCAAATACATTCCTCAGCATCGTTGAGTTGTAATGAGTTATAAAGAGATAAAGATTTTTTTCATTTTGTCTCATTACTTTTGGCCCCCCCCCCCCCCCTAATAGAACTCCTTTATCAGCAATCAACGCCACGTTCTGATCCAAGACGTATTGACGCCGTGCAGGTAGGACATCTCCATAATCGACTGCAAGGTTAGATAACATCTCAAAGAAGTGGACTCGTGGCCCATTGTTCTATTACGGAAGGTTCAGCTCCTTTGCCTACAGAATAGAAGAGGGGCTAAAGGTTCCATTTGACAATTGTACAAATGCATATATCACAGTCCGCCGATGGTTCATCTATTATTTGACTGGGGAGGAATCATTCAAAGCCTTACAGTGAACATAGCACTCAAGAAGTAGAAAAAATCTAAAGCTACTAAAGCTTGCCGAGAAGAGTGCAGACGGAAAGTCTTCCGAAGTGACGACAAAACAGCTGCTCACATTGCATGTCGGCGATCTTCTCCGATCAGCAAGCTACCACCAAGATATCATATCGCCACCAACACCTATTAAAAGATTAGAGTAAAAATAGCCAATTTACTACCACCCGATGAGCGGTAGCAGTGAAAGGATATCCCGAGCACAACAACCACTGGAAATTACAGAATTCCATTGACGGTTTACGAAAGTGTGTGATCTCCCTTTCTAATCCTTTGTCTATAATTTTCAACATGTCCTAATTCTGCAGCGAAATACCTAAAATTTGGAATCAGTCAGTATTACTACAGTTCTAAATAATGCCATTGCATTCATTAGGTCGCTGCATATGAAATGGTGGATTTTGAAGCCTCAATTTCTGGTCGATTTTTCTTGGCTGCGAATTTTCCATTTCAGGCATTGTATATCGTTTCTAAAGGCGCAGAATCTCCGCTTGCTTGTCATTTATGACTTTGTAAAAAAATTGCCTCTTGCCAAGTTTTTGACGACGTTTTTGCAATATGAAACAACGTGATATTCGGGTGCTCTGCTGATATGAATGGAAAAGTGGACACAGCGCCGCGGCTGCAGCTCGTAGCATCAGCATCGGGAACGACGACCAACTGGAAGCAGTGGTGGAAGCAAACCCGCGTCAAACTCTGGCAGAGCTAGCACAGCATTTCGGCGTTGATGGCAGCACTATCAGCCGCCACTTGAATGCGATCGGAAAAGTAAAGAAATTGGATTGATGGATCCCGCACGAACTGAACGCCTGGCAGATGCTGAAGCGCCACGAGACGTGTGTTTCACTGAAGCTGCGCAATTTGAGGGAGCCTTTTTGGACGGGATCGTGACATGCGACGAAAAATGGACCCTTTATAACAATTTCCGCACAACGGCTGGACAAGAATGAGAGTATGAAGGAGATGCCGAAACCAATCTCCATCCAAAGAAGACCAGAGTGTAGTGGACAATGGTTGGTATAGTCCATTACAAGTTCTTGAAGACTGGATAGACTATCACACCAGAGAACTGCTGTGCCGAAATTGAACTGAATTACCAGAAGTTGATTGAAAAACAGCCGGCTTTGGTCAATCGAAGAAGCCCAACCCTATCGCATGACAACCGGTCTCCACACGTTTCAAAAATTTTTGTCCAGAAACTGAATGATCTGTGATACAAAACCCTCCCATATCCAGTATTCACCAAATCTGTCCCATACCGACTAACATTTCTTCAAGCATTTAGATCGTCATGTGAAGGCTAAGAAATTCAGCATCCGAGGTGATGACGAAAACGACTTCTTATGTTTTGTTAATTCTCACAGTTCTAATTTTTAGAAAGATGGGATGACTAAGCTACTGTTGCGTTGAAAAAAGTGTGTTAATTGTAATGGTGCTTATCTTAAATAATGGAATTGCTCCCAAGTAAAGTTATGATTTGTCAAAGTTTTCAGTTAAAATCGGCCATTTCATATGCAACACCTAACAGTTGCTTCTTGTTGTCTTAGAAGGATACCCCTGACCCCGATAAATGTTAGAAAGCATTACTCGAGACAGAACACTGTATGTCCTATCTAAGAACAACGCGGTTTCGGACCAGCAGCATGGTTTTGTTGTCATGAACTTCTACTCCCTCTCACAAGTTCTCAGAGTGTCTTTCTGATTAGTGTCTTCCAATAAATAATGGAGGCTCAGTGAGTCCATTTATTTCGATTTGACAAAAGCTTTTAATAAGGTAGACAACGAGAAATTCTTGATAAGATCGATCTGATTGGAATTGGGGAGTCTTTCTCAAAATGCTTCCCTCTATTTCGGATGTTCATCGCTGTTTGGAGTAGATATCATAAATCACTTTCTCTCTTCAGCAGATGTCTCGTCCTCACCCTCTAATATTTTACTGAGGTTAAAGTTTTAAATTGTTGAATTTTTCATTTATTGCTCATATTATTTCTCCTGGCGTAATGTGACCATACAGTTGTCTGAGCGCACAGTTGTGATGCAAACAAATGAATGGGAATTGGGTGAGTAACGACTTAAAAACGCACAGAGTGGTCAGCTTTTTCGAAAAGAAAAGCAGCCGTCAAGTGCAATCTCCATTCGGAAATGTATTTTACATCGAGAATTGTGAGATAATACCGGAGTTGCAGCGAGGAAGGAGTCTTGTCAATCTCAGTACATACTATATACAATTCAGCAAGGTGTCTTACACTATTCGATGAAGCGATGTCTGAAGAGATTCCAATTTTACCCAAATGTTGGGAGGAGGTAGCTGAAGCGGTATGTCTTCAAGTTTTCAGTCCGTAGTTACGTTTCCTTGTCCTTCATTTGTTCGAGTTCCTCAAAGTTTTCCTTGTTAGGAATGAGCTACAAAACTAAATTGGGCGTTAGTGTATCAATGTCTGACTTTCCCGATCCAACGGTCTCAAATTTATAGCATACGATAACAAAAGTTCTCGAATGGCGCTTATTTGCTTTTCCTGACATAGCGTCGAAGGCGTCCCACGAGAAAGACCAGTTCTAATACTTACGAGTCATTTAAAACTACACGTGTTCACATTGAGGTGAATCTCCTCTTTTCGCTGGCGTAAAGCGATCAGTAGGCGGCGTCCCACAGATAGGAATTCTGCTTTCCTTACTTTATTTCCTTCCTTACCTCCGATTTTCTGCAAGTTACGCAGTAATTTAGTGCTAGAACGACGTTGTATGCGAATGACTCAAAGTCCTATGGAACCTCGACATTATTGTCAGTAAGTAATGTTGGAGGTTGGTACTACTGCTACAAAAATCCGGATCGGAGAGCTCGGTCGCAACCGGTTTGGATGGCGAAAAGTTCGCTGGATAGGCGAAAAGGAAAGGAAAAGGGTAAAGGATAATGGACGACCTCAAAACGGCTCATTCCTGCCACACAACATGCATTATGAGGCTATCCCATCGTAGCCTCTCACCTTCAGTGCTCGAGGTACTGACAGCTGAACGACGGCTCCTCTGATGTTGGTCGGGTGTAATTGTGAGCACTTACTCGCTCTGGGAAACCGACATTCGCCGCACCTGCAGACATTGCGCCTTATCGGCTGGGAAAAGGTGTCATACCAGTCGACAAGAAAGCAGAAGGTCCACTGTAAATCGTTGAATTCGGCAGATTTACCACAATGAAAGTTTATTTCCTCACACTTACGGTGTATGTCTAGTACAAATATCTTCGTATTTATATATTCATAGCTCTGCAAGCCCTTTGCTTATCTAATTTCTACTCCTCATTTATTTACTTACCTTACTATTTTCTGATTTATTTATTTACTGAATTATTCACTATTTTCCAACGCTTTAATTTCTACACCTTCACTTATAAATAGAGAATAGAAAGCTTTTCAACGTGAGAAACCGGTTTACAGGTGATCTGCGATAGCCCTAGGGCGCGAGATAGTGCCTTAGGAGGAGGTGGTGGCGTTTCTTGCAGTCGATTTCAGCTCCCTGGCTAGGATTTTCCACCAAAGCCAAACGTGCCTTCCATTCTTGCGGAGTAGGTGATTCGGTACCAGGCGCGTTTGTTAAGGATAGAACCCTGACTTGCCCATCGACTGGCTACAGCAAGTCACTGTTGCCAAATGTAAGCCCAACTTACCAAATACGCACTCATCTTGTCTAGTGGATATCCGCAGAAGATGTATGCATGGTGCATCCGAAAATGCGATTGATTAACACCGTCCTTTTCCCTTTATCGCCTATGGAAGTCCTGCAATTTGATGGAAAATTTTCAGAATCTTTTCCTGACTAGCAGTCTCGTCGCAGCGATCTACCGGGCAGTTGGTTATCCGGTGTTGCTTTCTGTCGCCACGCAGGCGAGCAGCATTTAATAGGTGCTCAAAAAAGGTGCCATATTGGTCGGGCAACATATGTTTGCCGATCTCCAATTCACGACACCCGGCCCGCCGCTGCAGAAGGATCTCGGGTCACGTAATTGAGAACACCGCCGCCGCTGGAGTTAATGGGCTCCATGAAATTCACCATCTAAGCCAGTGAAGCCCTGGTTCTATAGCATAACGTGCTGCGTTAATAGCTCATTCAATCTGCTTGCCACTTGTTCCTTCTCAAAACCGGTGAAAAATGTTGGGCAGCTGCCGACGCTGGGAAAGGTAGAAGATTCTCCTAATCAGCGTCGTCGATTTTCCCTGCCCTATCTACATCGGTTGATGTTCTGCCCGCCCTTTTTGAAATTCTCGCTGGGGCTTCAGGCTGAATTCCGCTCACTTAATGAGAGTTGTCTATGGTGCTATGGTTGAGTGATGAAGTGCAGCTACGCGTCACCGCTTCCGTCCGCTCTCTCGCCGGTCAATGCGGCCACCGGCTATTTGCGCTAAATGGCTTAGCCACAGGGTGAAAGTAATCGGACCCCGTCATGAAGCGGGACAAACGCTGAAGAAGAAGAAAAAGAAGAAGAAGAAGAAGAAGAAGAAGACAGGGTGAAAGTGAGGCTTTCGGTTACTGGAACTGCATTCTGGATGCCGACCATACATCTGAAGGGTGTCTAACTTTGGTGAGAGAACAAGAGAGATATACCTCGGTCAGTGGGGGCTGTGGAGCCAATTTTTGTTTGTACCTGTCGATAATTTTTTTTTTTTGGAACGATGTCCAAACTTTTCCCGCAGTGCGCGAAAATTGAACGTAGCTGGAAATTGTCTTCTGAAGAAGCTGTTCGAGGAAAAATGACTCTGTAACTACGTAAATGCTGAGCTTATTATTTCGTGACTTTTATCGGTAGGGCTGCTATAAAGCTGTGGCCTTAACAAGTGTGCTGCCTATTTGATAGAATCTCTCTTGCCTTAAATCTAACGAAGAAGGAAGACCTCACGTACCAATATCCACATTTGAGATGCCCTATATATGTGTATGTATCTGGTTACTTCTTGGGAGTTACGATTCTCTAGCGTTTTCCAATAATTTTAGTATTGAAAACGGATTCCATGGTGCCTTCTATCTGTCCACAAATGTGATTCGCTCTGCATATAAAACTTTTTTCTTAATTCGTGTCATAAACCTGGAAAAATATTATAGTTCGTAGGCTACAGTTAATAGTTTGGCACAATGGTAGAAATCGGATTCTATCTTCATCCACATGATGGCTGAATTAGCTGAATTTGCTGAGTTTTCTTTTCTAATCCCGATCTTTGTCAGGAAGAAATCGATCAGAAAAAGACATAAGAATTTCATTTTGTATTTTTGATTACACGAATATCTGTCCCTCACAAGAACAGTAAGGTTTTCCACAATATCATTAGCTTGCACTTTGTCCCAGAGCAAATAATCACTACTTTCTTCGAATGGATGAGTACCCTCTGCAAACATTTCGCCTATTCAGACGATGAATCAGACTATTCTATAATCGTGCTATATTCTTGCAGAATTTTTTCCTCGTTCTTACCAGTACATATAAGGTATGCGGTCAACAGCCCAAACACCGTAATGCTAAGTCATTCAAGGCAGTTTTACGTTCCTAGCTATGAAGATCTGCATAACCCACTAAGTATGTACTTCTGAAAGGGGTTCATTTCGGAGGTCCTTATGTACTACAAGTGAAATGCTGAGAAATCACTTTTTCTGCACTGCACATTCTAGACAAGCATTACTATTTGAACATTTTTTATTTTCATTACATTACACGTATTAAATACTCTGTACTCCAGATGCTTTCTCTTCTGCTTTCCGTTTAACCATGTAGTATAAAGCCAGCGTGAGGTTCGGAGTATATTGCAACGAAACGAATGTTTCACAGAGGATTAGCAAGTTGACGACGAGAGCGACGTGTGGCACGACATACGTACCGTGACCCAAACTTCGTCTAAGGATAAATTTGGGATACCAAACATGATGGTAATGTTCGTCTCAACGGTTTCGATCGGTTACCTTCTTCCCATAATGCTATATTTTTAGTTTTATTTTTACTATTATTTTTATGCTTATTATTATTTAATTTTTTATTTAAAGATTAAAAATTAAAAATTAAAATTTGCTTTAAAACATAGAGAATAGCAAGCAAATAACGCACCAAAAGATCAGGTCGCGCAATGCACTCAAAAATTTCGCTGCAACTTTTATTCGATTGATAGTGTGAATGCCACTTACATTAACCATCATAGTGAGAATATCCTGTTTTTTACAGTGCTTTACGTTGTATCATTAACAAGTGTTAAACCTCATGAAGGATAAAGGATAAAGGACAGCGTTATTCAATCCCCTTTGGGAAGCGCCACGCATTCCACTCTACTGGCTGTCGTGGAGGCGAGTTGAATGAGTGTTTGACCATACAATAACTTGCGGTGGCCAGCCGATGAACAAGTCAGTGCTTTATCCTTCCCAGGCAAGTCTGGTAGCAATTCTACCCCGGAGGGATGGAAGGCTTGGTTGGCCTGTCAAACTTCATGCGAACAGAAATTCTGCTATAAATCGAATCAAAATCACGAGCGTTTGGAAGAGGGCATGGTGCAACCTCGTTTTTTGACGCTAAAAAATGGCCGCCTGCCTTCCTGCTCTTTAACATAGATTTTAATCCAATATTTTTTCTCAAAAATAAAATTTCTATAAGATTTCGAACGGGTTCACCTACTGGCTAGCTGAAAAGTCGGTGGTCCTCACACGACTATCAATTAAGAAGGAAACCGACCGTAATCGTCCAAGAGGATATCATCGTCGTGTCGAGCATCCTGAATAGCCTTTCTGGACGAAGTTTGGATGGACCGGATATCATTCTTATTAAATACCTTCGTGTACCATTTAGCGACATTGTCGTTAACGTGTTAATCAGAATTAGAGATGTCGTGTTGGATTTCACAGCTTTGAGAGAACAAAGATTTGGTTACATTTCTTTCGTGCTGCGGTCTATCATTTTAAAAAGAAAAAGACACCTGGCAAGTTGATGTAAAAGTGTTACTATTAGTCTCCACTGCTTTACTTTTGTTAAAGATTCTGCCATTCAAAGTGCGGATAAAAAAGTTTAATTGAGGCCATAACTAGGGTTTTTCTACACCAATCATTTACTTGATTTTGACGCTCGCATTTTCTATACCAGTTTTGCCTCCTTGATCAGTTTTTGGAGACGGAGGACATTAGGGTTTAGATGTCATTTGTGGTAAGCATCCTCGAAACGCTCCGTAAACATGATGAAGACCAGGGGTTGCATTTGTTTCTCAATGAAATTCAAGATTTTGTAGTTAGCAGAGGGCTAGTACATATATTAGCTTTATAGCTTTCCACCGACCTTCGACGATCTTCGACGTGACGAAAAAATGTGCGAAAGCGAGACGTCAATTCTCTCACGACGAAACGATATCGTGGGAAAATACTCTTAGGGTCTCTCATGTTAAATGAGTGAAGCAAGAGCTCATTCTTATGCTCATTACCGTTTACAATCACGCTTAATAACAACATTCACGAGTTATCTGTTCATGGCAAGAAACATACTTCGCAAAGATGAGACTTTGTCACGCAAGGCTTCGCTCATTTGCTACCAACGGATCTTATTTTAACATTTTTTTGGTAGTTTCAGTTTGTGGATACGAGTAAGGTTGGAGGAGGCACCCGTTGTCGAAGACGCCATGGATCGTGGTTTAAGGTTCAGGTCGGTCCCAGGACAACCAACCTTTCCAAATCCCTCGGTGGTGGATGATTTGGTAGTAGACTCGTCTGTGAAGGAAAAAACACTGTCTTTTTTATTAGCTGTAAATCAATGGGTAGGCCAAACGTCTGTTCATACTGCTAGTTTCGAAGTAGAATGCATGGCGCATCCCCAAAGAGATTGATTAGCGCCGGTCTTTGCCACTTTAATATTCACTAAGAGGTTCAAGGCCTGACTCTTAGCTATCTTAACTTTTCTGAATGTGTGTTTAGGAAAATGAAAACCAAACCTCTCAAATTCTGTTCTGTATTCTCCACGACATTGCCTAGCAGGAAAGATGCGTGGCGCATCCTTGAAAGGCATGGATTAACGGAGTGTTTTGATCATTCCTTAAGTGGAGATTTCGTGAAACTTGGCACGTTATATGGGATTACTTGACATCGGCCTCATTTACATCATTTTGCAATTCACGCACGATTCCGTACCCTAATTCTTTGTAATAAAAAAACTTCCCTCGCAAGAGGCTACATAGCAAGCGTATGTACATATGCCTGCTGTACCTTTGGATTAAGTCGTTAATGTGTTTTACAATGTACAAGGCGAGTAGCCTCTACTTGGCAATTGTCAGAAACATTTAGTCCCTTCTAACTCAGGGACATTTGAGGAGCCGTATGGAAGCATATCTGCATAGGTACGGCCTTTCTTAGGTACGTTAATGGCTCTTTGTCTAGTAAACTTTCTTGCTTGTGAAGTCGTTTATTCTCCCGATTTTTGCTCGTATTTTTTGGTTTAAAAGCTGTTTTAGCATTCTCAAACGTTTGCTGGAGTAGTGAAAAGAAAAACCTAGTCTCACAGTGCGGTTCTAGTGGTACTGTATGTATCTCCAATGAACTTCACTACCTCTCGCTCCTTCTGTCTTAAGCCTCTGCGTTCGACCTGGTTAGCTGCTGAAGCGCAGCTGGAAGAACCGAGAAAAGCGCTGCTGCTCGGGAAACCCCTGATGGGGCCGCCCCTTACCCGCCCATCCACGACCGCCAAGGCGAAGCGCGCAATTGCTGGTCTCACCCCGTCGTTTCGCACACCTTGCTAGGGAAGGGAGCCTTCCTTTATGAATTCAGCTGGGACCCGCTTCTCTGCAAAATAATCTGCTTTGGGAGGAGGAAGCCTATTCGTTAACTTCCAAGCAGAACGTTCTAATCGCTTTCCTTCTTACTGTCATGCACACTCTCTCCAGCTCCCTTCATTGTTGGCGGTGGTCTCCAAAAAGGTAAATTTCAGCGAATTTTGGGGGATGCTAATTCTTTTGAATAACATCACCCCTTGTCCTTTGAAGAGTAGACATCCTATGCATGCTGTGTGATGAATTGGTAGAAAAATTCATGAAAACGCACGTGATCGTGACCTGAAGACGTTTGGCTCCTTGCAGGCCAGTGAATTTACATCGCTCTGGTTAGCATCTTCGCTTCATATCCTTCCTTTGTGAAATCGCTTACCTCAAGCAGGATTCTTCCAGGTTTAGAATTTGGACCGCCAAGCATAAGCGTCTCAATTAAGTCAAGCAGTGCGGCTTATCTGGAACTTCTCATCTTATTGTGTCGATCAAATTCAAGAGCCACGAGAAGAAACTCAGGTGTTGTCGAAACATGAAATAAAAGTTAAAGCCTGGGATTCGCTCGTTATGTTCCATTCCGCAAAACGCACTGAATTCGACTTCAAGCTGAGGCTATGTACCGAGCAGAAGCGCAGGGTCGTGCTATGGCTAGCGCTACCGCCCAATTTATTCTCATCTAATGTCCGACATGAATAGAACGGTTTCGCACGTTACGTATTCGCAAACTCTTCACGAACCTTCGTTCTCTTACTGCACTCTAGGAGAGAGAGACAGCAAATTCATTCTTAACAGTCTTTTGGACTTTTTTTTCTTCCAAACAGATAAATTTATGTAAATATTTTTGGTGAACAAATAGTTATTGCAAAAAGCTGGAAATACACCAACTGCACTCCGCTTGATTGGGTTACAGACCCACGTTGACCGCTTAAAGTAACTTCGGAGTTGTCAACTCTCATTTGTGCTGGTTTTCAGTGCAGGCCAAGCTCTCCATCGTGCATCAACACTGCTGCTGAAGCCGTTTCTAGGCATGCTGCTATGGCTGTTTCACCAGATGTTGCTGACAGTGTGGTTCACAGTGGCGCCAGTGGCAGAAGCAGAAGAGCTGCGGAAGGCCTTCCCGTCCGCGATAATCGTCGGCGTAAAGAAGGCAGGCACTCGAGCCCTGCTCGAGTTCCTTCGACTGAATCCGCGCATTCAGGCACCGGGGCCGGAGGTGCATTTCTTCGACAGGAACTATCACAAAGGACTGGAGTGGTACAGGTAAGCACTCAACGAACTAGTTGTTTGTCTGGCATACATTTCGGGAGCCGAAAATATTTCCAACCTGTCTCCCAAGTCGCAAGTGAGCTTATCTGGTCTCTCCTTAACTGTGTCACACATTTCTTTTTAGACCAATGAATCTAGGTGTGCTTTTTGGCAAAGATGATGGAGCTCAGTAATGAGCTGATATGCGAACAAATCCAGTACTTTTAAACATATTCAACTAAGGCTGTCCTTAAGAAAATAATTCATTCCTTGAACTTACCCGCAGAACAACATTTTTGCAGACTCTGATTTTTATCGGAACATGGGTCTTATTTCTTTAAAACCCAGGTTCTAATTCTTTGTTGATTTTGTTACAATTTTTCGATATTACTATTTACAACTGCTTCCTTTTTTGGCGTATTGCTTTTGGTGCACTTTTTGAAGTAATTGTAAATAAATAAATCGATCTAGCAGCTTACTGTGTTATAAACTTATTCTCTCTTCTCTATATCCGAAAATTCTCTGTTCCTCTTGAGTGAATTATCCTGCGGTTTGAGCACTCCTGTGTCGGCTATTTTTTTCCGTTTTTTTTTTGCTGAGCTCCTTTACCACGTAATTTTTGCTCACTATAAGTAAAGAATTTGTTCACTACTGTTCCAATTCTTTTGTAGCATTTTCACTTCAAACTGGACGTTTTTGATCTAAAACTGGACATCTTTAGAAACAAAATAGCCTTTAGAAAACCAAGTCGTCACCATCAAACACGCCTGTAAGAGCTTTTTCATACAGATTTCATTGAAGGAAAATTTTATAGTGCCTTTCTTTTGAAGCTTCTATTTACGTTGACCTCACTAAGTTACCCTAAGTTTATTTTTGCTTGAAAGTGTCTAGTCTAAAGTGAGAACCGTATATTTTGCAATCTCTCATTCACTTATCTTTGTCTTTGACACTGCACAGTGGAATCAGAAAGGCTGTAAGAGGGCTGTTAGTTGTTATTAGCCTTCTTAGGCAAGTCTGTTGGACGCAGAATGCACATCGCATGGGAAGGACCAGTTGAACAGCGCTGGCATTCTTCGTTTTACATGGATCCTTTAGAAACATTCTTTAAATGTGCTTCGTTTGTCTAGCTAAATTTTATACATGTAGTTAGTACGTGCCGAAAAGGTGTTATAATAAGCTGCCACGAAGGTTCTTGTTATGATCAAAGCTCTAGCTCCAGGCGGGACTCGAACTCACACCTCCTGCTGACCGCGCGGGAATGCTCTACGCCATTATTTAAATGAACGCATCATCCACACCTCGTAGAACCCGTCAGCACTCACCCGTATATCGTGATGTAAAATGGTGTTATAATAGTATTAATAGTCCGAAAATGAATTGTATTTTATCGTGCTTAGCACCTACACTTATACTTTTCCCTCGCTGTAAGTTTTTAAGTCTGAAAATTGCGATTAAAGTGTCTGAGCGTCTTGATATAATTTTCGATTTCAATCTATCCTATTTCCCCTAATTCGTCTTAATGCGGTAACTGAGGAGCTCATCATATTTCACACTTTCGATTTTCGCACCAGTCAACTTGCAGAGCCCCCACGTCTCCCAACAGTGGTCTCCAACGGTACTCGACCGCAGCTGTCGTCCGAGCGGTATATCCCATTCCCTCTTATAGGCAACGTGCTACTACGTTCTCTGCCTCAGTCGCCGGTACCGTGGCGGCTGGCTGGCGCGAGTCGGCGCTGCTGCTGGTGGTGGGTCTATTAGCTCTCAGCGCTAATCACATTATGTGTTCGCAGAGCGCTATGATTATCCCAAGATGCTGTTCCGCATTAAGGGAAGGGTGCGCGGCGGGCGATGGGGTTCTTGGCTACTCACACCCCATCACTCGACCACAACAACTCACACACACCCCAGTGCTCGCGCAATGCGACGAGCCGAGCCAAACATACGGTACGGATTACCGTACGCTGTTCCCTTGCGCAACGGTAGCAGTGGCACTCACCGTGTACTTGAGCCGGATCTCCTTCTGACTGCCAAAATGACTGCACAAACTCGACTGATCACATGCAGCGGCATTAAGTCCAGAAATTAGAAATTAAGTCCACACTTTCAATGGCAAAGGGCACACGAATGCTGATGAGAATTATGTTTAGTTTGGCAGAAAGTTGGAAGTCGCTTCAATACGAAACATTCTGCGTAAGGGGCGGAGGAAGTGGTTCAGGCAGTCGAGCACTAGGATGATCAAGGCAAGCCTTCCATCCTTCGCGTTTACGGTTACTCGTACAGAGCTGCTTGATAAGACAAAAATTTCCGGCCGAAACGATCACTAGAATTATTTCAAAGTTTGAGCAAGCACGCCGCTGTCAAGTTAAAGTAAATAATTGTGACATGCTTGCGACAAAGAAAAATAACTTTGAAGGAAAAGTCGCTAAAACAACACATAGTCAGCAACCATTGACGAGAATGATGGCTTCACCAATTATGGACATGGAATCCGTAAATGGTTTTACCAAAACTGATTGATCCTTATTTTGGAGTTGTATGGAAGCTATCATTTCAATCGTGTGCTATGTTGCTTACTTAATGCATATTTAGCGTTGTTAGTAGTAGAAATGAATTGAAATCCATCGGCCCTAACGCCTACACTCATGCCCGTCGCTGCAACAGTTTTTAAGCCTGTAAACTGCGGCTAAAATGTCTGGCCGTCTTGGAATAAGTTTCAATTCTGATCTATCCTATTTCCCTCAATTCGTGTTAACTGTGGGGCCCATAGTATTTAACGGCTTCGATTTTCGCTTCAGTCAACTTGCAGAGCATCCAGGTTTTCCAACAGTAGTCTCATGCAATGATGTTCCTGAGAGGCCACCCTATTCAAGATGGTATGGGAGCCCTGGAGGTGTATACGATCATTCGAATCGCTGTATCAAGTAAGGCGAAAAGAGGTGGTCTATGTAACTGAGTCCCTTTATTAATGAGGCAATACTTCCATCCTTTGTACGTACGCTGTCATCTCGCTGACCCAGGAAATGCGAAGACTATCGAAGCTGGCCTATGGCTTCCCTGAAATGTTCCACAATTATAATGAACTCAAAGAAAACAGCTGGATTTTTAGATGAAAACATTGAAATGGGAGAGAGAACGCTGAATTAGCTCTTGCCTGATATGTTGGAGACAGTATACATGATATACAATGCTGGATCCTTTTCAGAACAGGTCCTGCACTTAAGTGGCTCTGCAAATCAAAAGCGCCCATGGTTCGTGATGCGTTCCAGGGGACCTACCCTGACCTTTTAAACTGCAACCACCAGCATTCACTCACCACTAGTGTTCTAGGCCTTTTCCTTCTATGTCGTAGATTAATCGCTCTGATGCATAAGCACTGTAATGAAACCGTCCATCTACTTGTTTTTGGCTCTCAAATTAGCGGCTTTTTTCGCATGAATTCAATGTTGAGAATGCACGTCATCGGAAGTGCTCCGCTTACGTGGTGGCCACCCACATGTACACCATACTGGTGTGTGTCGGTGCTGTTGCTTCTTCGTCGAACCTGACATCTTACAGAGATCATGTCAATTCTCCGGAGACTTCGCAGACTAATGGTTCGTGGTTCGTGAAGGCTCGCCATCACGAACCACTGTAGAGAGTGTAAGACGATCTCGGCGCGCATCACGATGACGATTTCGCACGCTCCTCCACGGAGCATGCATACTCGAGTGTATGAGCTGCCTCGTAATAGGTTCTGAATGACGGAGCAGGCTGCTCCTCTGGATCTATACGCATCCTATGCACTGTGAACTCATTAACCGATGCGCGTGCTCAGTTTATGAAGGCGGTTTCCTCGCTTGAATGGGTTGAATTCCTGAGGCGTGTACGAGGAATCGCGGGCAGATGATCCTCCACGACGCCGTTTCCACAATCCCATTTGTGTCTGCTTCAGGGGCCCTTTGTTCGGTTCCAGGCGCGTTTATTTAATCCCATAGAGCGCTGTGAGGTTCGCTTGCCACCTTGGTAGTCATGCAGATGCTAAAGCTTTCCTACTTGGAAGCACTCGCTTTTATCAAGGCACGAGACATTCCGGGCCGGGCTAAAAATCTGACTGACGACCGTGAATCGAACAGGCGTGGAGACTCGTCGAAAACTTGTACGGAACGGAGTGGACGACCCCAGCTGTCGCATCAATCACAGGGGTCAGACGAATTGCGGTTAACAGCAACCTTGATGTCGCCCGTTTGGGTGGCAGTTACATCGAGACCGTGTCCGAGTACATGCGGTTCCACCCATCTCCGGGCTAATTTCCTCATATATGGTCTTCATATGGACGGACCAAAAGTGATCGAGGGATAAAGCCGGGTGTTAGAGAACTTGCCAGGAACACACAGCACATAGTCGTCTGTCTTGCGTTTCACGACTAGAGCTCCTGGAAAGCTATTCTCCAGAAACAACGTCCAAGGGGGGTCAGTGGACAGGTCAAACCTTTGTTTCCTTCATGCAGTGTAACTGCAGCGTGGAATACCAACTTCTACACCGTTACCTTTATTGGCCTGGATGATCAACTAGAACTCAAAATTTTTTGAGTTCGAATGCCTAGGGCATCTTATGCGCTGCTCTACTGAAGCGGCAGAGCGCTGTCTGCACCATGATAAGGCATGATAAGGCTATTAAAAACTATGGTTGGTGAAAGAAGAACTATATGAGGAGGTGCCCGGCGCAGTATAGAGGTAATGGTAATAATGGTAATGGCATGCATATTAATGTTACTCAGCTATTAGCTGCTATAGCCTAGGTTAGCCAAAAAATTTCCAAAGATCCCTTCGACCTAAGCGTGTCTTACATATTTTTTGTGAGCCTTAATCTTTTCCGTGCTAAGTATACGTTTTTGAAAAGTCGCAGTTTTTGCAAACAAACGAAAATTTAGAACCTGAAGAAACACTGCGACTCTTTCGGGACCACTCGCAGTTTTTGCAGACAGATGAAAATTTAGAACCTGAAGAAACACTGCGACTCTTTCGGGACCACCTTCAGCACACTGTCCCGAAACACAAAGGTATAAAGTTGCTGAAGATATCCGTTACCACACTGTGTAGTGGGTGGAGGCACAGGCGAAGCTGCTACATAGCTTTAGCTTCTTCGCGATTATCGCCTTCTCACAACGAAGACCTGCATTAGTAGCACTTATCGCTCTATTCGAAACCTTTCCAAGGGTTCATATGCAGAAGCCATGCCTAGTGTTTTACGAGTATCAGAAATATTTATTATTATAAATAAATTACGACATTATATCTAGATTTGGATGCAGCCACGCCTAATTTTGGGTAAATAGATGATTAGATGAATTTCTAATAGTAACATATTGTGGCTTGCCTTAGTGTCTGCCATCAGACCCCGGCTATCGATAGTTCTGAAACTTTTTTAGTATTTACTTATATGAAGCTGAACAGGTCCAGCTTTCATCGCAAGATGGGGTCGCGCTTGGTGAACTCATGACTTCTTAATTACTTCAAAACTCCGGCCGCACTTTGCGGATTACTGATCTGATTTTCAAGACCAGCAGGATAAATTTGAAAGGCAATTCACCTGGGATTAAAAAAGAAAGTCGTGAACATCTGCATTACTTAAACCATAAGAGTTTCCTCTGCACGAAGCGAACAGGTTTTCGTCTTTCTCTAAAGTTTATAGATCTGCTAGAACTTCTGGGATAGATGCGACGTCGACTTCATTCAACTCCTAGCTTATCATGGATCACTTTAGACTTGTGTTCTCCAAAACGCAGAGCAAAATAGCTAATGATTTGTCTAATGTTGCATCTTTCTGGGGCAAATAGGGTAGCTGGTAAACTTCTTAATTACAAACAACAGCTGTCAAAATCATTGACAGCATATGTCCTTCATTTTCGTTTGAGCCTAAAGCGGCCTCCATGGAGGTCATTTTGTAGCTGTTAGATGGATCTTAGGTTGCGAACAAAACTCTTGCGCCAGGCGGGGCTCGAACCCGCTTCCGTTACTGCACTTTCCTGTGCTTTCTGGACAGAATGAGGCGTATCTCACGCAGGTTTCTAACCGCGTGAAGGATAACTCAATTATATATGTAGTGGTAGATGCGGTGAGCAACGCTCAGGAGTCATTTATTTCGCGCGAACACACGGACTAAGATGCTACACCTCATGTCACCTGCGCTATTTGATCACATGGAACATCTGCGATTTCCTTTAGGCTTTCCCGGCACTCACTCGTGTTATCGGGTGGAAAGATTTCTAGTGGACGACATGTAGTACTAATGGTTTTCCACTACGCAGGCATTGCTTGTAGTAAGAACATTATTGCGGTTGCTCACGCAGATGCTAAAACTAAGAGTTAGGGGTGTGTCAATTCTTTGGACACCGACTGTATTCTCATTCGAAAATTTGGAGGTGTCTTTACTGCTGAAGTCACCTTCCCGTTTGCTCTTAATCGCGTAGTACAGAAGGTAAAGGAAGTTTGCGGATACAGACTGTCCTAGCTGTTACCGAAACCGTACCTCAATAAATCACCTCAATTAGCCGGCACCGTAAAAGTTACCTCATTGGCGACCCAGCCGGCACCACTGGACGCTCGACAGACAACTGTCATCGCTCCATTACGAGTCTATTTGTTGTTACGGCAGTGTAACCGTTGCGGGTTTCTGCTGCACAACTGGTATTGAGCTCGCTCGAGATGTTTGCGGAGGGCATGGGAGAGGATTTATTGGCTGAAGAAACAAGGTCGTGAGTATTTCGAAGATCAGCTGTTGGAGATTAGGAGCACTGATGAGGGCCGGCACAAATCCACGGATGGTACACTAATTGTCTTTCCTTACTGGAAATTAGCCATTGAGTAATCGACAACGTCAACCTCAATAACATCGGCTCTCAAAACGATACATTTTCTTGCTTCATGGACTTTGGTAACGCTGTGGGTGTTCCTAGGGCAAGAATCGCGTTATTTTGCTGTGCAGTCGCAGTCAGGAGTTTTATCAACTAGTCGTCCCTACTTACTGCTTTTGCTGATATCGGCACAGGCTGGTCTCTTAAGCCGTCACGGTGAGCGAAATCTGCATGCGGATTACTACCTATATCCTGATTGGCAAATCCTGAAGCGGCTCTAACGGTGAAATGACCTCCAGTGTATTGAATGCTGCGCAGTTCCTGTCCGAAAGAAAAACATGCGAGATATCGGCTTACACGGCAACTAAACCCAAGCACTCATACCCAGCTCGCCTTCTGGAAGAGGTCGGTGAACAACACGGTGTGCATCGTTGACTTTTTCGAACTGCGTCAAATCTGTTATGGCGTGAGCAACATGCACAGACTTATTTGATACCAACCTAAACTCCAAGAACGCTAAAGTTTGGTAATTGCTGCACTGAGAGTTGTTTCTTTTCACGCTACGTATATGTAATTTTCAAACAATGAGCTGATTTAACGGGTAGGTAAATTAAAACTTCAAAGAAACCATACTAAAATCTTACCTAAACAAGAAACTGCTCCAACCCTTTTTGAAAGTTTCTCGATTAATGTGTAATAAGCTCATTTCAATTGAGAAGAGTTTGCTTTGATTTCAGAAATTTTACGCTATGTATTACTATTTATTACATGAATAAGATCATGTCAAACAGTGAAACCCTGTGAGCTAGCAAACAAAAACATACTACCATTCTTCAAAAAAAAAAAAGACAACAAGTAACTACAAAAGGAGAAGAACAACCGAGAATAAACGTAATGCATTACTAAAACTGCAGAAAAAACTTTACGTCGGACCGAGGTAACTATCCAGAGAGGCCTTAAATAGCGGCAAACTGCTGGGAACCTCATGCTTTTTTGAAATTTTAAGAAATGAGGTTCCAGCCCTAACCGAGAAAAAGTGATACCTGCAATTAAGCCTGGCTTTAGGAAAGCTAATTTTTTTCGAGCCTCCTCTGGTCACAGACCTTCTCAGTACGCAAAACATGTACAAGGAAGGTCACACTTGCCATGAAGGATTTTATGGAACAAGACTAGGTCGTGCATTTTCCTTCTATAAGCTAAGGTATCAAGACAAACGTTGAGTTCCTTTCATGAGAAGACGGGATCCTGTCATAGGCAAAACCGAGAGCTCGAATCATGAGTTTCCTTGTGAAGCTGTTTTGAACGCTTTTGAGTTTAGATACAATTTTCTTTTTGAAGGGATTGAAGATCACCGTCCCATATTCAAGTAATAGTCTCACGTAGGTTTTATATGCTCTCAAATATGTTATCGTGTTCCTCGTCGTCAAAGCTCTGAATAGATTGTAGACAATCCTAGTGGCTGCAGTAGCAATTCATTCACAATGTAGGTCAAATCTAAGGTCCTTTGTTACAAGGAAGACAAGATCTTGTATTTGTTCCACTTCCTCGATAAGAACGTCATTTACATTGTAATTAAAATACAGATTATTGCCACCTAAGTGAATAACTTTGGTCTTTTCCCTAGAAAGAGGAAGTTTCCACTGAGTAGCCCAATGATCGACCTCATTAAGCGCATTTTGTAGGGCTGCGCAATCATCAGTGGAACGGACAGAGTTGAATATTTTAAGATCGTCGGCAAAAGCACAACATTTAACACCGTTATCTACAATACCGCTCGCGCCGCACGGTCAAAAGTGGGCGAAAAACGCCAACATAGCGTCGCAAAGCGTCGCACGCTCATAACTCCTTCAGATTTAGGTTTCTTGAATAAAGGTTGGTACCATTCGATTCGCCTCTTCGAGATCTACACAAACATGTGTTAAACTTTACCGGAACACCCGTATTTTCGCCGTGGGTGGTCCAAAATTGGCTGGACGGGCGATTAGAGCAGCTTATTTCCCAGGATATGCGTGCTTTCGGAGTATCTCCAAGATGGCGTACGTCGCCAGTGCTCTGTCATGCCAGGAATGCCCCAAGAGTGCGCCGTGCACAATGCATACAGAACCTAACCTATCAATCGAGTGGGCGAGCGCATGTCCCCTGCTCTTCTATCTTCTCTCACTGGGAACTGCGACGTTTTCAAGACTATTTCGAGCCGTTTGGAGAATGTTATCAGAAACCAGACGTTCAACGGCCTAGCGGCCGCCAAACGTCTGGTTGGGGGCTTCGCCCCCAAACCCTGAAACCCTGAAAAACTTCTTTACACAGACGCATACCATGCTGATTCGGTTTGCTCATGTCCGAAACCTTCTGCGATTGTGATACAGCTGTTTCATAATAACTGCTCTCTTGAAATGAAGTTCCCAATAAAGTCATCACTGTTAGAAGATGGAAAGAATCACACAGATATCATCCATTGAGGAGATAACCTCTCTCATATGTTTTAGAAAAATGTTTTCCTCAAAACTGTCAATAATAAGAGATACTAAACGGATAAGCGAACGCGCCTGCCTCTGTACGTCGGTGACACGTCTTGCAATCCCAAGCGGCCTTTGACCGACATCGGAGACACGTCTTCTGAACGCGGAAGCCCGTTGCCCCACAACACTGACACATCTTTTGAATCCGGACGCCACCCCCCCCCCCCTCCCCACCCCACCTTACTGGTTCACTCGAACAGGTCATCCTTTAGTGGTCCCCTCTTGCCCGCTTCAGCTGCTGGACCAGGGGTGTGCGTTAAATTTTTTTCGGCAAATTTTTAACGACCACTTTTTAACGAAAAATTTTTGCGTTAAAAGCGGTAAATTCGGTAAATTCGTTAAATAAAATGTCCCTTAGCTGCAGTCTGTTTGGCTGTATTCTAGTTTGTAAAAAGCCAAATCTTTTTCTTGATTGATTTTTTTGACGAATCCATCTGCATTACAGCTGTATGACAATGCCTTCATCCTCAAAATAACAACAGTTTATCATCAACAAAATAAGAGAAGAGAAAGAACCATTAAGTGCATCGTATCACGGCTCAACGTTTTTGAGCTTTTTTCTTCTTTTTTTCCAAATTTTTACAAAACATGAGCTCGCTAAGTAGACTTTTGCAGCCGAACATTTCTCTATACTGTCATAATTGTTTTGGGAAAATACAGAATGTTTAATGAAGAATTCAATCAGGCAGCGACCACCCTTCGTACGTTCGTCTTTGTAGGATATTTACGAAGTGTTGTTATCTTTCCTAATTCTTCCAAGTAGAGCTCGCCACTGTCTTTCACTCATTTACGATTTCTCAGCAAATGACCACTCAGATCTTCTTCTTGGAGGACCTGGTTCCAAACTGTACAGTACATTAGCTTGAGGTTTGAATGCGCTTTGAGTTTTCGATTTCTTCCCATTTTTGTAGAGCACGTTTTGGATTGTTGACCTGTTTTATAGTAAATTTGCAAATTAGACGAAAAAACCCATAGACATAAAGAAAATACTTGCTAAAGCCGGACATGCACCTTCGAAGATATACCCTTTCCATAAATCTTTGAAAAAATCTTTATGCAATTACTGCATGTAAAGTACCAGTCTTTATACTAACCTGTATAATAAACGACAGAGATTGGTCATCGACTTCATATCTTTTTATGTAATTCTAGTGCTTTCAGCTACATATTTAATTATTCTCGTGTACACTAGCTGTGCTTCTCCCAAAGGAAACTCCAAAGGAAGTCCTTGAAGAGGACGAAATAGTTAAGAAAAATCGTTGACGTGCACGGCATAAAATTCAGTAAAAGCGAAGCAAAACAGTACCCGTAGCCACGCTCTATCAATTAGGCGAGGCTCAAAATTGCCTTAATGTAGTTCTACAGTCACAGGCTGATGCTGCACGAAAAATTCCTCCAACTTTCCGGGAAACTTGCGGAGAAGAGGGAAGGAACCAATCTCTTCCCTTGTTCCGTTTCTTGTGCTTGTTTTTTTTTCGCATAATTTGTGTTTCGTAGCGTCTTCTTCGTGTTTTCTATGCCTTTTCAACCCCACTTATGAAACGAATATCACAAAAACTGTGGAAAACTGAATGGTTGGTAATTATGAAGAACTAATATGCAGCAATCAAACGCAAGAAACGGACCAGGAACTCGAAAAGCACGGAACGACAGCGTAGAAAAGGGGGGACGCCCGCAGATAAATTGGTCAAGGAGCAAGGAAAATGCCAACAATTCTTTAAACTCGAGGACAATATCGATTACCTACACTGATTCAAGTAAGCAGAAGGTTTCCTCGGAACACTGCAAAGGCTCATTGAAAAAAGTCCAAAATGCATTTACATGGAGAGGGAGCAAAATTCTAAAAATGGTCATAAAATGTCGCTAATGCAATTTAACGGATTTTTTCGTCGTTAAATTTCGTTAAAACGTTTTAACGAAAAATGCCGGTAAATCCGGTAAATCGGTAAATCGTTAATCGTTAAACGCACACCCCTGTGCTGGACCCCTTCTTTTTGATTGCCCTTATTGGTAACCATCCTTAATTAACTCCTCCTTTCTTGTTCCCTTATTGGTAACCGTCTACTGAACACCATTATTGGTTTCCCCATTCCCTTGGACCCGTCTACTGACCCCATTTTAGTGATCCCGTATTACTGGTTCCCTGTCTCCGTGTCACCTCCAGCCCCCCTCCCCCTTCCAGGTCACTTTCACGAATTTCAAGAATTTCACTTTTCAAGATATTCCCCCCCCCCAAACTTGTCCTCCCACGCTCACGGCGTGACATCGGTGACATGCCTGAACCCGGACATCGTTTAATCGACATCGTTGACTCGTCTTCTAAAGCCGGAGTCTTTTGAAGGACATCGCTGACATGTCTTCTGTACCTGCCCCCCCCCCCCCCTTCCCCCTTTGCGCGACTTCGGCGACAGCTCTTCCGAACCCGTTCGCCTGTTGCACGACGTCGGTGGCACCTCTTATGAACCCGGACGTCTGTTGAACGACGTCGGTGACACCTTTTCTGAATTCGGACGCCTGTAGAACGACGTCGGTGACATGTCTTCTGATGGTGAGTACGAAAGCCCTTTGCGCGACATCGGTGACACGCCTTCTGACCCTCTCGACCTGACATGGGTGACACATGGTCTGAACCCGGACGCCTGTTACTCGACGTCTAGGATAGGAAAGGCCAGACGGATAGGCAGACGGACGGACAGACGGACGGACGGGCAGAGGACGGACAACCGCTTACTCTTTTATATATAGTAGGATTCCCCGCCACCCCACTCAGGATTAGCTCCAATCTGTCCCAGCGAAACTTTGGTGTGCGCCGTGAACAATGCATACAGAATCGAACCTTTCAATCGAGGGGGGGGGGGAGAGCTTGTAGACTGAGCGTTTGGGGAGTTTTATCAGAAATTTCTTGCCGCCCTACTCAGGAATTGCTTCAAGGCTGTCCAGCGAGCCTTTGGAGTGCGCCATGAACAATGCATACAGAATCGAACCTTTCAATCGAGGGGGGGGGGGCGACCGCTCGCAAACTGCACGCGCGGGCGTCTTTGGAGCACAATAGCTCTGTCAAGTTGGAACCTTTCAGGTTGCAACTTGTAGTTATTGTAGGCAGCCGAACGGTCTGCCAGCACGCCAAAGCAGAATGGCTTAGCATAGGAGGGAGCAATGTTATAGGGGTGCGAAGATGCAGGTGAGGCTTGTGTGAAGCATTTTTTTCCGATTTCCATGGACCACTGTGAGAAGACGCCACAAGCTAACGGCCTTAAAATGCGTACGCGAACAGAGCGCTTAAGGTACTTTACGACGACGTCTCCTCAGCTGCCCAAACTGCCTTAGCCTCAGCTGCCGTTTTAGAGTGGCGAAACCTAGCGGATAGAGTTTCTTGCGCTCCTACTCGCCCAGACTTGAGTCTTCGAAACTCGCTATGGCACCGTTCCGTTCAGCATGGAAAACGCTATCGAGCGGACGATGACGTCATCGAAAACCGCTGTCTTGGAGTTGGGCCACGCTTGATACCATTCGATAGAGCTTTTCATGCTGAATTGAATGGTGTTATTGAGAGTAGGAAAAACTTTAATGCGGGCAATTAAGAGCGAGGAGAACTTCGACTGTTGTTGTGCTAAATTGCACGCGCGGGCGTGTTCTGAGCACGATAACTCTGTCATGTTTGAACCTTTCCGATTGCAGCTTGTAAATTCTGTAAGCAGCAAAATGGTCTAATAGTGCGCCGAAATACAGCAATGTAGCTTATGATAGGAGAAAGTTACAGCAGTGCGAAAATGCAGGTTGGCCTTGTGTGACACGATTTTTTCCAATTTCAGTCGACCCCTTCGGGAAGATGCAGAGAGCTAACAACCTAAAAATGCGCCTCCGAGCAGAACGCTTAAGGTTCTTTACGACGACATGCTCACAACTCTCCAGTTGATTAAACTGCCTTAGCACAAGCTGCCATTTTAGGGCCACGGACACAGCGGTTGAAGTTTTCTTCTCTCCTACTCGCCCATATTTTGGTTTTCGACACTCGCAATAACAACGTTAGTTTCACCACGAAAAGCTCTATCGAACGATGTCGATCTCGACCAATTTCAGAAAAATCGATTTTTTGACAATTTCCCATCGAGGACGCGGGCGCCCTAGGCCGAGCCTGCGCGGACGATGACGTCATCGAAAATCGATATTTTCGAAAATGGCCAAATTTTTTCGTACAAAATCATCTTGGGGTTATTTGGGGCGCTGATTACGAATCCGACGTCCGTTTTCGAAAATTCCAAAGATTTCAATAGGTTACTTCCCGTTTGAGGTGGTCGGATCAGGATCACCGATCACCTTCAATCATTGGTATCGGTGGTCTCCTGCCATAATCGGCAAATGAACTTCGGCATCGTGTTCGGCATCCCGAATAGGCCCCCGCACCTATACAAAGTTTGAGCGAAATCGGTGATTCTTACCCGACCACCCTCAGTTATCCAGAAGAAAATCCAAAACCTATTGAAATCTTTGGAATTTTCGAAAACGGATGTCGGATTCGTAATCAGCGCGCCAATTAATTCCTAGACAATTTTGAACGAAGTTGGCACGAGGAAATTCGGCCAATTTAGAAAACATCGGTTTCCAATGACGTCAGCGCAGGCTCGGCCTAGGGCGCCCGCGTCCTCGATGGGAAATTGTCAAAAAATCGATTTTTCTGAAATTGGTCGAGATTGACATCGTTCGACAGAGCTCTTCGTGGTGAAGCTAACATTGTTATTGCGAGTGTCGAAAACCAAAATATGGGCGAGTAGGAGAGAAGGAAACTTCAACCGCTGTGTCCGTGGCCCTAAAATGGCAGCTTGTGCTTCTTCTTCTTATTCTTCAGCGTTTGTCCCGCATCGTCGCGGGGTCATCTCTTCTGGTGTTACGACGCCACCTTTCCCGATCCTGCGCTTGATCAGGGTGGACACCAGCTACTTTCATGTCCGTGTGTAACGTATCGGACCAACGCTGCTTCGGGCGTCCTCTAGGCCGCTTTCCAGATACTTCCAACTCAAGGCCTATCTTGCGGACGCTGTCTTCCTTCCCACACAGAACGTGGCCGTACCATCGCAAGCGAGCTTCGCGCATCTTGTCCGCTATCGGCGCGACACCGAACTTCTGCCGAATAGCATCATTTCTGATGCGGTCCATGCGCGTGACTCCAGCCGTCCAGCGCAGCATCTTCGTCTCCATGACGCTGAGGCGTGTTTCAACTTCCTTAGTCGCAGGCCAACACTCAGCGCCGTACATCGCTACCGGGCGCACGACGGCTCTGTAAATCTTCGACTTCAGGTGCTCTGGTATCCTCCTATCGCAGAGCACGCCAGTCAGCGAACGCCACTTGGACCAAGCTGCACTCACGCGTGAATTCACTTCAACCATCAGACCGCCGTCAGACGCTATTGCTGATCCCAGGTATTTAAACACCGAAGTGCGTGCAAGTTCAGTACCGTTAATCTTAATGGAGCCGGACTCGTTCACGTCAGTCGTTAGGTACTCGGTCTTCTTGACGTTCAATTTGAGTCCGAACCTCGCCAGACGGTCGCACCAAGCTTGCACCTGCCGCTCGAGATCGTCTTTCTCTTCGCAAGCGAGCATCACGTCATCAGCATAAAGCAGCGTCCATGGAACAGGATGCTGAAGATCTCGCGTAATGGCATCCATGACGACAACAAAGAGGAGCGGAGAAAGCGCAGAACCCTGGTGCACCTCAACAGAGATGGGAAACTCCATTGAGGTTCCAGCTGCAGCTTGCACTCTACTCTTTGGGAAAGAATAGAGCATCCGCACCCACTCTATAAGTTCCTCAGGTACGTTGTGTCGTCGCAAGGCGTACCATATAAGCTCACGCGGTACGCGGTCGAAGGCCTTCTCCAAGTCGAGAAAAGCTATATGCACCGGCTTCTGTCTCTCGCGATGCTTCTCCACCAGGAGGCGGGCGGCGTGTATAGCATCAATGGTCCCACAACCAGACACAAAGCCGCACTGGTTGTCGGAGAGCTTGACGATTTCACGGATTCGTCTATCGAGGATTCGCTCGAAGATCTTCATGCTGTGCGAAAGCAAGCGAATCGGACGGTAATTGAAGCAGTCCGCAGGACTGCCCTTCTTCTTCCAAATCGGAATCGTCGTACTGTTGTGCCAACACTCCGGTACTTTCTTCTCCTTTACTACCTGGTTGAAGAACTCAGCCAACCACTCAGCAGGATACCAGAGCTTCGACTTCCAAACATCGGCTGCCAGATCATCCGGCCCTGTCGCCTTACCGGGCTTCATCTTCTTTAGAGCCGCTTCTGTTTCCTCCACGGTGATCTTGCGAACGGGACCGTGAACAGAAGCCACAGAAGGGATGGCCGGATGAGGAAATTCCATAGTGGAAGTTTCCTCAAAGTAATCACGCCATCGCTTCAGCGCCTTTTTGCGGTCTGTCAGAAGATGGCCGCTCTCATCATTGATGCCAACAAACTTTTCAATGTCCTCGGTTTGGCGATGGCGGGTCTTAGCAAGTCGCTACAAATACCGCTCACCATCGCGCGATTCGAGCTTTCGGTAGACATCACCATAATGAGTGGCTTTCGCAACAGCCACGGCTTTCTTTGCAGCCTTCTTCGCCTTCTGATACTCCTGCCAGTTGTCGGCTGTTCTGTCGCCGAGAAACACATGATACAGCGACTTCTTCTCTCGAACTTTCGCTTTCACATCGTCTGTCCACAGCCATGCCTGCTTGTCTACTTTGCGTCGTCCAGGCTTCGTAGTGCCGAGTTCCAACCTTGCAGCTTGGCGTATCGCGTCGGTTGCTTTCTTCCAAGTTTCATCGACAGTCGTAACTGTCGGTAACCGCACGCGAGAAATCACAGCTGCTTCCTTCTCTTTCATTCGCCACCACTTGATTCTTGCAGCACCGCATCGCTCGACCTGCTTCAGCCTCGGAGAGGCGATCTTCAAAGCACAGACCAGCGGACGATGCTGTGGGGCGACCGTTTCATACGGCACGATCTTCGCGTCTGTGACGAGATTTCGGTCGCGATCTCTCACAAGCACAAAGTCTATCTGAGACTTGGAGCTCCCACTATAATATGAGATGAGGTGGGAGTCGCGTTTTCGGAAAACGGTGTTCACAATGGTGAGGCTATGCGATTCCGCATACTCAAGAATACGCTCACCATCGGGGTTACGAGACCCGTATCCGAAACCACCATGACAGCTGTACCCGTCCCTCGCAGCACCTACGTGCCCATTAAGGTCACCAGCGACTATGATGAGTTTCCAGTGGCACCACGTGGAGGAACGGACATCGCCACCAAATGGCAGCTTGTGCTAAGGCAATTTAATCAACTAGAGAGTTGTGAGCACGTCGTCGTAAAGAAGCTTAAGCGTTCTGCTCGGAGGCGCATTTTTAGGTTGTTAGCTCTCTGCATCTTCCGGAAGGGGTCGACTGAAATTGGAAAAAATCGTATCACACAAGGCTAACCTGCATTTTCGCACTGCTGTAACTTTGTCCTATCATAAGCTACATTGCTGTACTTCGACGAACTATTAGAACATTTTGCTGCTTACAGAATTTACAAGCTGCAATCGGAAAGGTTCAAACATGACAGAGTTATCGCGCTCAGAACACGCCCGCGCGTGCAATTTAGCACAACAACAGTCGATGTTCTCCTCGCTCATAATTGCCCGCATTAAAGTTTTTCCTACTCTCAATAACACCATTCAATTCAGCATGAAAAGCTCTATCGAATGGTATCAAGCGTGGCCCAACTCCAAGACAGCGGTTTTCGATGACGTCATCGTCCTTCCGCCGCGGCCTCGTCCTCGATGCGAAACAGTCAAAAATTGATATTTCCAAAATCGGTTGAAATTGATACCGCTCGATAGCGTTTTCCATGCTGAACGGAACGGTGCCATAGCGAGTTTCGAAGACTCAATCTGGGCGAGTAGGAGCGCAAGAAACTCTATCCGCTAGGTTTCGCCACTCTAAAACGGCAGCTGAGGCTAAGGCAGTTTGGGCAGCTGAGGAGACGTCGTCGTAAAGTACCTTAAGTGCTCTGTTCGCGTACGCATTTAAGGCCGTTAGCTTGTGGCGTCTTCTCACAGTGGTCCACGGAAATCGGAAAAAAAAATGCTTCACACAAGCCTCACCTGCATCTTCGCACCCCTATAACATTGCTCCCTCCTATGCTAAGCCATTCTGCTTTGGCGTGCTGGCAGACCGTTCGGCTGCCTACAAGAACTACAAGTTGCTACCTGAAAGGTTCCCAACTTGACAGAGCTATTGTGCTCCAAAGACGCCCGCGCGTGCAATTTGCGAGCGGTCGCCCCCCCCCCCTCGATTGAAAGGTTCGATTCTGTATGCATTGTTCATGGCGCACTCCAAAGGCTCGCTGGACAGCCTTGGAGCAATTCCTGAGTAGGGCGGCAAGAAATTTCTGATAAAACTCTACAAACGCTCAGTCTACAAGCTCTCCCCCCCCCCTCGATTGAAAGGTTCGAATCTGTATGCATTGTTCACGGCGCACACCAAAGTTTCGCTGGGACAGATTGGAGCTAATCCTGAGTGGGGTAGCGGAGAATTTCTGATAACATTCTCCAAACGGCTCGAAATAGTCTTGAAAACGTCGCAGTTCCCAGTGAGAGAAGATAGAAGAGCAGGGAACATGCGCTCGCCCACTCGATTGATAGGTTAGGTTCTGTATGCATTGTGCACGGCGCACTCTTGGGGCATTCCTGGCATGACAGAGCACTGGCGACGTACGCCATCTTGGAGATACTCCGAAAGCACGCATATCCTGGGAAATACGCTGCTCTAATCGCCCATCCAGCAATTTTGGACCACCCACGGCGAAAATACGGGTGTTCCGGTAAAGTTTAACACATGTTTGTGTAGATCTCGAAGAGGCGAATCGAATGGTACCAACCTTTATTCAAGAAACCTAAATCTGAAGGAGTTATGAGCGTGCGACGCTTTGCGACGCTATGTTGGCGTTTTTTCGCCCACTTTTGACCGTGCGGCGCGAGCGGTATTGTATAACTAAGTTGGGCAGATCATACGTATAGATGTTGAGCAAAAAAGTGGATAACACGCTGCCCTGAGGTACACCACTATATGCATGCCTCACAGTGGAGACGCAGGAACTGACACGTACTCTAAGGCCTATGGTATACTCCCGCGTCGCTCCAGCGACGGGCGCGGGGCAACTGTCAACGGTGCACATTCGCTGCAGTGGCGGACGGCGCAGTGGGGCGCGGTTGTCAGTTGACGCGCCATCGCTCCCGCGATGCGCGGCAAAGGCCGGGGGCATACTTCCATCGCTGCGATGCCATCGCGGCGCTCAGTTCATGGCCATTCCGCCGTACGCGGCCGAATAGTCAAAGAAAACTTCGCCGCGGCCGCCGCAACAGTGGCGCTCGGCATGCGCGATGGCTTCCCGCGCCCATCGCGGGCATGGCATACTTTTTCGCGCCGCGCGCGGAGTTTAACGTTGGTCCTGGATGGATCGCCGTCGCGCTCCCTTTCAGAGCGATGGGCGATGCGACCAGCACAGAGAAATTCAAATTCTTTCGCGTCGCTCTGCAAAGCTCATCGCCGCGATTCCATCGCAGCGACGGGAAGTATGTACGAGGCCAAAGGGGTGTTATACCTCCGCGTCGCGGGAGTGAAACATGCTCCCGTGCGACGGCTGTCGCAGCCCATCCCTCGTCGCAGTGCAGTGCACTGCGACGAGCGACGGGTAGCGATGGTCGCGGAGGGGGAGCGCTTGTCGTGCCCTATTCTATGCACTTTCGCTCACTTATTTCGACACTTCCTTGGTTCGTGAACATACCACAGCAATTTCAACACACGTCTGGTGATGTTGGGTGGTCATGTGATTTCTCTGTTGTTCTCCTCGTAGGGTTTTCGTCGTGGCTAGACTCATTCTGGGGCTTTTTTCGACGGCTTGAACAACTATTTTTTGAGGAGATATTTTCTAGGCCGTTTTTCCCACTTTTGTGCTGATCCTAGCATTTTTTCGCCTCTGAACCTCCTTGCCGGCACCGAAATCTACATTTCTGTGCCGTACAAGTCACAGGGAGGTTGACATATCCGGCACAGAAGTGTGCCAATTGAACGCTGATTTTTTCGAAGTCATGTTTTTCTAGCGGGGTTTTTTCGCGTCTTCGCTGACTGCAGTATTTCTTTTGATTCTCAGGTTCCACATAGGCATGAAGACGCACAGTTTTGCGCTTGTCAGGTGATTAGAGGGTTGTCGTGACGCGTTGATCACAAATCTGCCATTTCAGCTCCATGTTTTAAAAATAATGTTTTGAATTTGGTTTTTCGCGTCCGCGCATTTCTAAGAGTACTGCGTTTCATTTCGCTCCAAACAAGAGTACTGCGTTTAATTTAGCTCCAACAATTAAGACTTATGAGAAGTGCGCGTCCACACTTCTATATGAAAAGGGACCACAAGTCGTAGGCATGCTGATTCAGCTGATTCGCTAAAATTCTGCAAAAGTCTCCGTCTGTAGAACTGCGCGGACTATGTCAGCCTCAGCGGTGGCGACGGCTCGCGACGCGCATCGCGAGCCGTCGCATCGCTGTGCATTCCCGCGTCGCTGCAGCGGACGGGAGTATACCATAGGCCTAAAGGTACAACCACAGAGAAAGGATTGTAGCCAGGCCACTATCCGTGGATGGATACCAATTACCTTCAGTTTATGTAGTAATTTGATATGCGAAACTCTATCAAAAGCTTTAGAAAAGTCTAGATATATTACATCTACAGGGTTCCCTCCTTCTAGGGAGAGAGTCCACTCGTTCAAGGCCTGCAGCATAGCAGTTACCGTCGATCTTCCTTTCTGGAAGCCACGCTGATATGGGGACAAAATAGAAGATGAGTTTCTATTAGTTTTTGAGGATCTTTTCGAATATCCTTGCAAGGAATGAAGTCAAACTAAAAAGCCGGTAGTTGTGAGAAGATTTAGCTGGTTTTTTTTTGTTGAAGATGTGTTCCAGTAGTCCTGCCAGAACTGGAGCAACCTCCTTCAGAAAGAGTAAAGGAATTCCTTCAGGAGTAACGCTATAAGAGTTAGGCCACTTTGATAATAAGGAAAGAATCTCATCTGCATGAAACAACACAGAATCATCCATTACAGGACAAACCGGGTAACCAGGCAGCTGATCAAGACTATCTTGACTGTCAGAGTCTTGGTTGTAAACTTGTGCAAAAATGTCAGCGAACAGTTCTACCCTGTCATTATCTCATACAATGGTTGCTCCAGAATCGGACAAAATAGCCCCTATCTTCCAGTTGCGTCTAAGTTTGGTGTTCAATAACCTGTAGAAAGCAAGCTTATTTCTCGACTTAATGATCTTATTCTCTATGTGACTATTGAGCTTCCGTAGCCTTTTTCGAACGCGTTGCTCATATTATAAAACGCATCTCAGTCTCCTCGATTATTAGACTTAACTGCAATATTCCAAGACTTAGAGCGCTTTAAGAACAGCGTTTGCAAATAGGGTGGAAGATTCCTTTGTTGTAGTTGCACTTCTACAAGTGGGACAAATACAATATTGCTCAAATTCTTTGCAAAAAAGACGCTTTGCGACGGATTAATCCGTCACAAAGCGTCGCATTGCCGTAACTCTTTTCAAAGTTGTTTAAAATCTAATTAACACCGTTAGAAGCCCCGTCTCATTTTCTATCCAGCTATCTAAACGTCGTCTAAAACGATTGCACAGTGACCTAGTTATGAAGCTTTTGCTTTCTCGGCTCCGTTAGTTGATTTACGACCCCTACGAGATCCCCAGTGGCATGTCTTTAAGGCTTTCCGTTTACGAGGTTCATCGAAACTCAGAAATCCTCTATTGTTTCAGTAGATCTGTATTTGTTATGCATCAGGTGTTATTGTGGTACTAAATAGTGCTAAATTTGAATAACATAGGCCCGATTTCAGATAAGCGCAAACGCGCGGAAACATAAGATTCAGTTGAGAATTACCCAACTAGTAGCCTGCAACAGAAGACAGTATTCTATTATTCCATTGTGAAAACGATGGTCTTTGAAAAACATATAAAATGGCTTTGAGAAATGGACAAAAATGACTAGATTTTCCCTTTTCCAACAAAGGATTGGTCCAATCTCAATATGCGGCGTAGTATTTCTCCTATCTTTGAACTTCGGTTGCTGCTGTACAGGATAAGTACGTAAGCCGTGTTTTGTTGTGGTCTACAGTAGACCACACGCACATTCGAATCTGAAAAGAACGAAAAGATTTTGGCCGTTCAAAGTAGATTTCTATGCGCCCAAAGTTTGACAAAAACAACAAAAAATTTTGTTTCAGTCGCATACCTCTTTATGGTTGAGTTTATTCGAAAAATCAACTGGATAGCATTCCACAGCTCGTTGCGAGCTTTCCACAGATGTAATATTGTCCGTATTCAAACTGAAAACCATTTTCATTCTTCGGCCGCCGAAACAAGATTGGGGCTGCGCTTCGGCCCGAGAGCGGATACGGCGGTGGGCCGCTCGCTGCCCTTGCGACCTCCCGCGGTACTCGTATCCGGGGTGATCACTGATAGACCGCGGCGCAGTGGGTGTGAATACTGTACAGAGGCGATATACGACATGTGGAGGTAATTCTTAACTGAATCTTGGATTTCCGCGCGTTTGCGCTTATCTGAAATCGGGCATATGTTATTCAAAATTAGCACTATTTAGTACCACAATGACACCTGATGCGTAGCAAATACAGATCTACTAAAACAATAGAGGATTTCTGAGTTTCGATGAACCTCGTCAACGAAAAACGTGACTCATCATACACCATGTGATGTGACATGGGTCTTCGTAGGCCGGCCTGTCACAAGGGCCTGCCGCCTGCATTCGAATGTCCGTGATTATCTTAGCTCGCAGAGCGAGCAGTTTCCAGTGGCACCACGTGGAGGAACGGACATCGCCACCGAGCGCTTTGACGATAGATTGATGAAGATCGTTGTCGCCGCTAAGGAGCGACTCTACTTCTTCTCTGCGTATGCTCCGCAGACTGGCTGCTCCGATCAAGCCAAGGATGAGTTTTGGAACCTGCTTGATGAGAAGACAGCAGAGGTACCGTTGAAAGATGTCATCATAGTCGCTGGTGACCTTAATGGGCACGTAGGTGCTGCGAAGGATGGGTACAGCTGTCATGGTGGTTTCGGATGCGGGTCTCGTAACCCCGATGGTGAGCGTATTCTTGAGTATGCGGAATCGCATAAAAAAAAACGCGACTCCCACCTCATCTCATATTATAGTGGGAGCTCCAAGTCTCAGATAGACTTTGTCCTTGTGAGAGATCGCGACCGGAGTCTTGTGACAGACGCGAAGATCGTGCCGTATGAAATGGTCGCCCCACCGCATCGTCCGCTGATCTATACTTTGAAGATCGCCTCTCCGAGGCTGAAGCAGGTCGAGCGATGCGGTGCTGCAAGAATCAAGTGGTGGCGAATGAAAGAGAAGGAAGCAGCTGTGATTTCTCGCGTGCGGTTACCGACAGTTACGACTGTCGATGAAACTTGGAAGAAAGCAACCGACGCGATACGCCAAGCTGCATGGTTGGAACTCGGCACTACGAAGCCTGGACGACGCGAAGTCGACAATCAGGCATGGCTGTGGACAGACGATGTGAAAGCGAAGGTTCGAGAGAAGAAGTCGCTGTATCATGTGTTTCTCGGCGACAGAACAGCCGACAACTGGCAGGAGTATCAGAAGGCGAAGAAGGCTGCAAAGAAAGCCGTGGCTGTTGCGAAAGCCACTCATTATGGTGATGTCTACCGAAAGCTCGAATGCGCGATGGTGAGCGGCATTTGTACCGACTTGCTAAGACCCGCCATCGCCAAACCGAGGACATTGAAAAGTTTGTTGGCATCAATGATGAGAGCGGCCATCTTCTGACAGGCCGCAAAAAGGCGCTGAAGCGATGGCGTGATTACTTTGAGGAAACTTCCACTATGGAATTTCCTCATCCGGCCATCCCTTCTGTGGCTTCTGTTCACGGGACCATTGATGCTATACACGCCGCCCGCCTCCTGTTGGAGAAGCATCGCGAGAGACAGAAGCCGGTGCATATCGCCTTTCTCGACTTGGAGAAGGCCTTCGACCGCGTACCGCGTGAGCTTATATGGTACGCCGTGCGACGACAC
Organism: Heligmosomoides polygyrus bakeri; assembly: GCA_947359475.1. NCBI lineage: Eukaryota > Metazoa > Nematoda > Chromadorea > Rhabditida > Heligmosomidae > Heligmosomoides > Heligmosomoides polygyrus. Next base: position 76,782,157 of record OX375865.1, read on the forward strand.
AACGTACCTGAGGAACTCATAGAGTGGGTGCGGATGCTCTACTCTTGCCCAAAGAGTAGAGTGCAAGCTGCAGCTGGAACCTCAATGGAGCTTCCCATCTCTGTTGCGGTGCACCAGGGTTCTGCGCTTTCTCCACTCCTCTTTGTTGTCGTCATGGATGCCATTACGCGAGATCTTCAGCAGCCTGTTCCATGGACGCTGCTTTATGCTGATGACGTGATGCTCGCTTGCGAAGAGAAAGACGATCTCGAGCGGCAGGTGCAAGCTTGGTGCGACCGACTGGCGAGGTTCGTACTCAAATTGAACGTCAAGAAGACCGAGTACCTAACGACTGACGTGAACGAGTCCGGCTCCATTAAGATTAACGGTACTGAACTTGCACCCACTTCGGTGTTTAAATACCTGGGATCAGCAATAGCGTCTGACGGCGGTATGATGGTTGAAGTGAACTCACGCGTGACTGCAGCTTGGTCCAAGTGGCGTTCGCTGATTGGCGTGCTCTGTGATAGGAAGATACCAGAGCACCTGAAGTCGAAGATTTACAGAGCCGTCGTGCGCCCGGTGGCGATGTACGGCGCTGAGTGTTGGCCTGCGACCAAGGAAGTTGAAACACTCCTCAGCGTCATGGAGACGAAGACGCTGCGCTAGACGGCTGGAGTCACGCGCATGGACCGCATCAGAAATGATGCTATTCGGCAGAAGTTCGGTGTCGCGCCGATAGCGGACAAGATGCGCGAAGCTCGCTTGCGATAGTACGGCCACGTTCTGCGTGGGAAAGAAGACAGCGCCCGCAAGATTGGCCTTGAGTTGGAAGTATCTGGAAAGCGACCTAGAGGACGCCCGAAGCAGCGTTGGTCCGCTACGTTACACACGGACATGAAAGTAGCTGGTGTCTACCCTGATCAAGCGCAGGATCGGGAAAGGTGGCGCCGTAACACCAGAAGAGCTGACCCGCGACGATGCGGGACAAACGCTGAAGAATAAGAAGAAGAAGAAGAGGATAATGATGATGATGATGAACCTCGTCAACGGAAAGCCTTAAGGACCACTGGGGATCTCGGTCGTAAATCAATTAACGGAGCCGAGGAAGCGAAAGCTTCATAACTAGGTCACTGTGAAATCGTCTTAGACGACGTTTAGATCGCTGGATAGAAAATGAGACGGGGCTTCTAATGGTGTTAATTAGATTTTAAACAAGTAACTTTGAAAAGAGTTACGGCAATGCGACGCTTTGTGGTGGATTAATCCGTCGCAAAGCGTCTTTTTTGCAAAGAATTTCAGCGGTATTGTAGTTCTATACAGTGGTTCAGAATGGCGATGAACAACTCATACATCGCGTCAACAGTAGATACAGTACCAAAGGATCCGTACCCGTCCATATTCTGCAAATAATCCTTGATTGCGTGGTAATTGGCGGACTTGAAATTTCTTCTAAAAATAAACTTAGGGTTGTCTTTTCGCATGCTTCAAAAACTTGATGGTAGAATGATCGGAAGAACCTAATGGACTTTCAACGTTTACTCGGTTAATAATAGCAGAGGCAGTGGTGAGAACAAGGTCCAAAATGTGTGACCCATGTGTCTCCCTGCACACGAGTTGATGAAGACTGTAAGCGGCACAAAATTGAGTGAGGATTTGGAGATAGAAGAGCTGGCAGTCGGCCCAGGGAGGGAAATCCAGTCTACATCTGGGACACTGAGAGGGTGTTATTAATTAAAAGAGCTACAGCACCTCCCTTTTCCCGAAGACGGTCGCACCTAATGAGTTCATGTTGAGAAAGAAAGTCACCTAAAAGAGGCTCACTCTCAAAGGAAGCGTTCAACCAAGTTTCCGTTAGGGCAGTTACATCGAGATAGTATTTTTTTTTTCAACAAAAATGAAAGAGATAATTTGTTCTTAACTAGTGATCGAATATTAGAGACAAGGCATTTCAGTCCAAAAACCACAGTCCGACGAGCATTCATTCGTTTAATTGATTATCAAACGCAGGAGAAAAACCTTGAGTTGAAGAAGGCACTACAGCTGGAGGAACATTACATGACTGCATTGATTTGCTGATATGATCATGAACATTAGAGATTTGCGAGTGTAGCGCGCTGGGGCGAGCCTCACGCTCACGCTTGAGCCTGTCCCTCTCCTCTTTAGGAAGGGCGGCCTGATGTAGAGGCCTTTAGCCTTGAAAAAACGCAGGTGTGGTGCTCGACGCAGCATTTGTTTTGCAAAAAACGACGCAGGAAGAACTACTTTTAACAACCTGGGATAGCTGTAGGTAAAACGGCCCATGCGATAGGCACAAACGATGGAGCAATCAATATTCAGAAATTCCATAATCTCACGCAGGCAGTTGAAGTCGTGTACAACTCTTATCGATGCTATATCTGCTTTGCTTTCTGGAATTTCGGCTATAACCAAAGAGCGAGCACGCTCAACTTCCTCGTTCGTCCGTGAGGTTGGGGGTAGGATGACGGCAGGCGAAACCATCGACGGGGCAGGTGGGTCACCACGCGTCGGAGTGGTCTGTGAATTGTCGCCTTGCGAAGATTCCAGTTTGCTGTTCTCGGCACGTAAATAAGTTACTTCCTCGTGCAACTCCGATACAAGTCGCTGAGACGTTTTCTTTCCTTGACCATGAATAAAACGACACTCCGCAGGTAACTGGGGACAGAATCATCGTTGACCAACGCATTCAATGGCGCATCGATGTCGACGGAAGTAGATGGCGAACCAGAAGAATCAATCAGAGGCCTCTTAGTAGGCGGTTTTCGACGGTGCACATTGGCAGCAGCTAGAGGTGTCTCCATATCGGCAGCAGTGTCTCCATATGTAGCTTAGGAGAGTGTCAAATTTAATTTGAAAAGTGTTCAGTTCGACGTGAAAATGGAATAAATAGAAAGAGCAAACCGTCCATAGGAAATCACAACAAGACCAGCACGTCCCCACTTCACGTTTTTTAGAGTTCTCCCGATTTTTCATGGTTAAGTGTAATTTTCACTTTTATATTATCAACTGCTGAATATTTTTTGAAAAATACTATCATTTAATTACTAATTTGTTTAATTCAATTGCGAAATCAAGTCAGAAGCGATGATAGAGTTGCCTTCTTTCCATCCATAGGGAGATGGAATCAATTAGCGACGCCTTGAATGCAGTCGTTGTGCATAATTGTAAAAGAGTTAGCCGAGGGAGGTCAATAGCCTGGGATGCAATAAACCTCTAATCATTATGACAGATAAAATAACGGACAAAATTCAGCTACTTTGTCATCTCTTCCAGACGCGAATCGAATCACAAAGATTACTAAGATGCATTGGTTCATGTTTTTGAGATTTTTAAAGTATTCCTGTAAATCATAACACTCAAGCTCATGTTACCCCCATGTGAAGTATTTTCTGTGGAAGAATATGCAAATTATAGATGAAGTAAAACTTGACCTCGAAGTGGCTGCATTGCACCTTAAGATTGTTGTTATTTGAAGCCTTCCATAAAGGATAAAGGATGCTTTACTTTTTCTTCTACGGGATTTGGTGGAGGCGATTTGAATGCGTAAATAGCGGTGGCGAGCCGATAACAAGTCAGTGTGTTATCCTTCCCGGACAAGTTCGGCACCAATTCACCGAGTGGGTAGGAATGGAAGGCTTCGTTGGTCTGGGCGCGGAATCCAAACCGAAAACCTGTTATCGTGTTTACGCGGCAGCCTTCACCTTCTCCGACTGCGCTCCACACGCCAGTGCTTCCATGTTTCCACCGGAAGGAATTACCTCTCTGGAAGCCTCCCTAAAAGCCATTCCCCTAGACTTTCTGGAATCCCTATCAGTAGCAGTGAATTTATTTTCAATAGCACGTGTGGAAATATTCACAACGGACTCGAGACTGCTTGTTGCCAATTACCGCGGAAACAATCCGAGCCGCCTGTAGTGACAGGCTTCTCCCGAAGTCGACTAACAAGGCCTGACGTCCGCTAATCGCCCCCTAGCACGCATTGGCGTGCAAAGTAGCTGAGGGCTCGAGGGCTCCCTTTCACATGCAGCTGAACTTTCTGAGCCTAAATATATAGCGATGAATGCCGACGAATTTCCTGTCCAGGCCAACCAAGCTCACCATCCCTCCGGAGTCAGTAGGTGGTACCAATTCGTCTAGGAAGGATAAAACACCGACTTGGCAAGGCGACCGCATTTCATTGCATATGCCAAGTACGCTTCATATTTTTTCATGATATCCCGTAAAGTACATAGAAAGCATGGCGCATCCCAAAAAGGATTGATTAGTGCCGTTATCCTTTACTTTTTAACGCTTCTTTAAGGTCTTGTACTTTACTCTTTTGCTCTTCTTTATGGTCTGACATCAAGAACAGTCTTGGATACACCTTGAGCTTCATAAGCTCATTCTGTTTCCTATTTTATCTACCTTCACCTCCGCTTCACCTCATGAAGTCGAACAAAACCGAAACCACTGTTGGGATTTTTATAAGTGGTGCTTTTAAAACTGTCTACTTATAAGTTTAATGATGGCAGTAAATTTTATAAAGCATGTTTATTAGTTATCAATATCGCCATGCAAGGTGGTAGCGATAGAAAATGCTTCTAACTCCCTCAAAGCGGAGATGGACCAGATGATGTACCCTTTTCTGGACATTGCACTGCTAAAGTTTCCTACAAGTATGCAACGAATTTCATTTAATGCCTCGGAAGTAAATTCGCCTGAATACTCTTGGATAAGCAATGCTATTTTTCGTCCATGCTATTATTATAAACTGGATGTACAGTTTCTTGTCTACTTGGCATAAAGGATGCTTTATATGACAAAAGGCAATTATAAAGGCGTCAATCAGTCCCTGTTTCCGAAATGTGTCATGCACTCCCCAGATGATATGCCCATGTTGTAGAAAGTATGTACGGTACGTATCAGATCGAACTAACATGACGCCCTATGCTTGATCCTTGTTTACCTCGCACTTCAATGCTTTAAATTTTCCAAATCTGATTTTCCTGTTTATCCTTTTAAGCCAATAATATTCCTACAGTTTTACATTATCGTTCGAGAACGTTTTTTGAATTCTGTATTCAATACCCCTTCACGTTAACTGTTACCATCCTATGCTATGCGTGACACACCTTGCACTTGCACCACAACTTGTGGTCATCAACGGCAAAGATACAGAAGGTGTAGCAGTTTCTACCTTAATTAGAATCATCTACTCTATAGGAAGTTATGCTTATTTGATCTTAGAAGTGGACACCGGTGGAAACGTTGTGTCCGACCGAGTAATACCTCCACGATGGCTCACAGAATTAAAGGGCGTGACGCGCTCCAAATTTATTCTTGACTTCTTTATTGCTTATCTCTTTCTATTTGCGTGATGGAAAGTCTATCATTGGTTCAACAGAAAGATTCAAAATAACCATCGTTTCCTGGATGTTCATCCTGGATCATTCCGTTTAAAAAATTTCATGCCCTCAGCGACAACAAGCTTATGAGCACCATGAACGTTCTGCAAATTCGATCTGCTGTTTTATTTTTTATTTCATGGTTTGGCAGTTAGTTCTTTCTTTTTAAAGCGATAAACACGAGATTATTGTTTTCCAGGGAGAAAATGCCTTTGACAACTGAGGACCAGCTCACGATCGAGAAGAGCCCGGCCTATTTCCACAGTCTGTCGGCAGCCGAGCGAATTCGATCACTAAATCCCGCGATGAAGATCATCGTCGTCGTGAGGGAGCCTGTTATGAGAGCAATTTCCGGTACGCCCTTAGTGACCCATTTTGATCGAAGGAAACGCCATTAATCCGCTTGCAGACTACACTCAGGCGACTTCCAAGCGGCAGGCACTCGGTGTGCCGCTGCCCTCCTTCGAGGACATGGCAGTGGGCGACTGCGCAGCGTGGCTGAAGACCAACTGCTCCAGGAAGGTCGGAGGAGTGAACGTCGGATGGGGAGCAATCCGAATCGGGCTCTATCACAAACACATGAAGAGGTATCAGACCTTTTTCAGCGCTTTGGCCGAGTAGCTGATGGTCGTTGTTTAGATGGCTTGACAACTTTCCTATGGAGCAGATACACATCGTGGACGGCGAACGCCTGGTCTCACAGCCAGCTCAAGAAGTCAGCCTGACTGAGAGCTTTCTGGGGTTGGTGCCTGGTAAGACCCTTACTCATTGTGTGCGCGCAAAACTCCTGAAAAGGGCATGGACGTCCTGAATGTGAGAGGATTGAAACCAGAAACTCCACACTTCGAAGCATTTACACATTATGTCAAAATTACTGCCACTTGATTATGGCTCTTCTTTGAAACCAGACAGAAGCGCCATGGAAACTCTGGGTGATAAGCTGAAGAAACTCCGAGTGAAAGGATAAGCTAGCCCATATCGAAGAAAGAGCAATGTGGAACATGAGCCCGCTGTGTAGATGATCGGATCGGAAAAACAAAGGAGAACAACACATCATCGGCAATTTTTGTTCGCTGCGCATGAGCATGCCGCTCCCGTGCACAAGGAACGCGTCGACCCGACACAGCAGAAGCAAGGAGTCCATCCCCTGCATCCCACCTGCGCCTCTGGGCAGTACACGGTCACATTTGGTTCGTGTTTCATTCCCTATCCACCACCCGGGGACGCGCCACCTGGCCATGCAACAAGCGGCCCGAGATCCCTCTTAACAAGAGAGCCCGAAGGCTCTCTATCGAGGGAGATCCGTGGTTTTTCACCACAGATCTAGAATAAACACAGCATCGGAAGCGATTAGCTGGAGTGTACCATCTTCACTCATATCTGATAATTTTTCAACCTGAGCTGGCTTACTTTCAGTCAAATTGAGTACATTCCAATTCGAAGTACCCACCCTTCACATCGAATAAAACACATTCTAAGATACTCATGGTAAAGTTTTCATCCAAAAATTTATCTTCAGAAAACGATTATCCATGGAGTGGTAAAAATGATTGTTGACTTCAAGTGATTGGAAATTTCTTAGCTTTTTGGCAGCAGGAATGGTTTTTAGGCTAATAACTGAAACAAGTGTAAAATGAAAAGATGTGGAATATGTAGAAATTGAGCCATGAACGGCTTTGCATTGAGCGAACTACGATTACATGACAGGGCAAAGTTAACACAATGCTTGCAGTGTAGGGTTGTTTTTATTTTTGTGATTTGCTAACCATATACTGAACTGTAGATTTACGCACACCGACAGGAATACAACACTTATACTAAATCATAATGAAAGTAAAGCAATGTAAACAAGATAGAAAAAAATAAGATAGAAAGATAGAAAACGTAAACATAAACATTAAAACTATTGATGTGCTCGAACGAATATTTTCGAATAATTATTCAAATTATTCCATTCGATATTTCTTGATTTTGAATATTCATCCGAATTCGAACATCGATGCTTTTCAATAGTCGAATCTTCTTCTTCTTCTTTTTAGCGTTTGTCCCGCCTCGTGGCGGGGTCCGCTATTCTGGTGTCATGACGCAACCTTTCCCGACCCAGCGCTAGATCAGGGTGAACGCTAGCAACCTTCAAGTCCATATGTAACGTATCAGACCAGCGCTGCTTCGGGCGCCCTCTAGACCGCTTTCCGACTACCTCGTAGTTAAGGCCTATTTTGCGGACGCTGTCTTCTTTCCCAAGCAGAACGTGGCCGTACCATCGTAAGCGAGCTTCGCGCATCTTGTCGGCTATCGGCGCGACGCCGAACTTCTGCCGAATAGAATCGTTTCGAATGCGGTCCATGCGAGTGACTCCAGCCGTTCAGCGCAGCATCTTCGTCTCCATGGCGCTGAGGCGCGTTTCAACTTCCTTAGTGGCAGCCAACACTTAACACCGTTCATCGCTACCGATGTGTGACTGCTCTGTAGATCTTCGACTTCAAGCGCTCTGGTATTTTCCTGTCAGACGCTACCGCCGATCCCAGGTACTGTCGACACTAACAGCTGTCTCTACAAAACCTCTGCAAATGATGGTCTCCTTTCCAAAACCTCTAAGCAGCTCTCACTGCATGTGCGTAGTTACTGAAAGAAGCGGCATGCGAAGTGTTCTGCATCTCCGGTTGTTTCTATTGCTTTTGGTTCACGTTTACCTGGTTAAAGGTAGCCTCTGCCTAAACAACAAGGCAAAACGAATGTGTAACTGTTTTTCCTCTTCATGTTTACGAGTCTGCACCTATGTAGGTATCGTATTCAACATCTTCGTACTTTGCGAAGAAAAATCGTTTTTGGTAGGGTTACTTAAACAGACGCCTAGCACATTTTTGATGCGAAGACTCATTGTTTATTCCTTCAGTACATAATGAGTCTTCGCGAGAATGTGGTTAGCTACATAGTCGAATATACCGCAACAAATAGCCTGATGACGAGGTGCGGTTGAAAGCTCATGCGAGGTGCAGAGCGTACACCTCGTAGCTCCATTCCTAAGCGTAAAGAAGCCGTCACTGCTGGAAGAAGCTTATAGCAAGGTGCAGTGCTCAGTTACATAGTGCCATGTTCAGTCGCTCATTTCGTGATTTTGCTCAGGCATGCCGTGGCAATCATCTAGTAGGTTTCCCAAACTATCGCATTTGATTTTCTGCACGAATCAGATTTCAATGATCAGAAATAAGTTTTAACTTTCCCACCGTTTTAAAATGTCAAACTGAAGTTCGAGGTTGTCTCCGCTACTTACGCCTTTGCCTTTTTCTGTGTGTCAAAACGGCATTGCTAAATGGCAAGACATGTTTGCCTTAAACAGTTGTATTGAACGTGCGTTATTTTACAAATCAGTGCCCGCAAATATCATCCTCCCCACATATTTAGAACATAATCTGAGATGAGTTAATCAAGATCATAGCCTTCATGGGCTTTAAAACTGATTCTTTGACAATGCATAGTGGGCGTCACTTCTAGCGTAATAGCTGCAGCGGAATCTATCTAGTTAGCCTTCTCACTTATGCTTCAACCAATCGGGTCCATTTCCATCAGCGAAGGCCACAGGACAGAACACTCCCATAGCCTCACCAAACTACCTAAATGAGATCGCTGCTCTTAAGTTCGTGTATAAGCAGTTATTCTTATGTGTTTATTTTTGTATCAAGTCTCCACACCTGACCAAATATTGAGGCTGCTGTCACCAATACGGAAGAGGCGTAATAAGGAAATGAGGTCACAACATCCCACTGTTAGCTGCTGTTTCTTCGAATCCTTACGCCATTGATCTTCTGCAGTGAAAGCTCCAGTTTGTGAAGGTCCTGTGTTTCAGTTGTGAAGGAGGAACACTTCGGCGTCGATCCTGTGAAGAAGTTCCCGTGTGTTCGCCGCGCGGACGCCAGCCTCCACTGTCTGGGGAAGACCAAGGGGCGAAAGCATCCGTACGTCCGATCTGACGTAATACGGCGGTTGCGCCGCTTCTATGAGCCTGAGAACCAGAAGTTCTTCAGAATGATCAACCGATCAGTTGTTTGGTAGCATCTGCCTGACACTGGCACCTTAGGCTCACCCCATCTAGTCCTCTTTTAGTTGCCTTCTGTTACTACGAGTATTTCTTGTTCCCGTTCGCCTTAGATTGCATTCCTTCCTTACCTCACATATCTCTGTGATGATCTCACCAGTGTTTTTTGCCTCTGATGTCGTTTGATCACCAATAAACAGCAAAGTTGTGATTTCTGTTGGAAAATGAGTGATACAACGCTAAAGAGCGTGCATTACATTGAAATGGATTAACCGAAAAGCCTGAAGTTTTGAATGCGGGAGATAGCAGGACAAACTCCTAGAGGTCGAACTTCGCACATAGACTGGCCTCAATCTACATAATGGATAGAGTTTACTTGTGAATGAGGCGTAGACTACACAGCTATATCATTAGCCAGACAAAAGTTGTAGCGAAGATTAATGAACAGAGGTGGTCCTCATTAAGAGCACTTGACAGCCGATGAACTATTTGTCGTTTATTCCATTGCCAGGATGTCGCTCTAGTGAGACTGTGGCACGCGGGTGAACACATTCCTGTTCCATTCAATGGACCTGGTTCTTGAACATTGAAATGCCTGTCGATCTTGATTGTTTCCTCTCTAAGGGTTCCTGATATTTTAGCGAATAAGCCGAAGTCGAGGTAAACTGAATCGCATCGCTCGCCAGTCATTTATTTGTTTATACGTCAAATAGACGTGCACAAAACGCTAGAAAAAAAAATCGAAACAAGCCATGCGATAAGAAAAAGACAACGACAAAACAACGAGACAACAAATCACCCGGTAGTGGCAACCCTTTGGCAACCAATTTTGAAATTTAGTATAATTCATGATCATATTGCTTTTCTTGGGAATTCCATCGTCGCAAAGTCCGCACGCAAGAAGCCACCATTAAGTCAATTAACCTGGCAAAGATAATACACAGGAAACTGAGAATACAATGGTTGTCCCTGAGCTCCAACCACAAGTAGCATATATATATATATATATATATATAAGGATAAGGATAAAGGATAAAGGACGGCGTTACTCAATTCCTTCTGGGATGCGCCAGCGCATTCTACTTCTACGGGATGTCGTGGAGGCGACATGAATGCGTATTTGGCCATACAATGACTTGCGGTGGCCAGCCGATGAACAAGTCAGCGCTCTATCCTTCCCAGACGAGTCTGGTACCAATTCACCGACCCCGGAGGGATGGAAGGCTTGGTTGGCCTGGGCGGGAAATCCGAACCAGGAACCTGGTATCGGGTGCACGCGACAGTCGCGCCTCCTCCGACTGCGCTACACGCGCCCTTATATATATATATATATATATATATATATATATATATATATATATATATATAAGGTTGGCAACTAATTTCGTGGACTCTCAAGAAACTTCAGCAAAAGTATTTATTAACAAATAACTAATGACAATCTCTAATTAAAATAAGATCCCTCGGAACGCAGAAGTGCTTCCCATATATCAGGTAGCTGGTCCATTCCACGGCCATAAAATTATTGTGCTTTTAAGGCCAAGAATCTTTGGAGGTGCATTTTGACCCGGTCCACATTATTAAATCGTCTTCCAACCAAGAAGTACTGCACCGAACTAAAAATGTGGTAGTCACTCGGCGCACGGTCTGGGCTGTAAGGTGGATGAGTTTGACGCTCCCAGTCAAGGTCTTCTATTTTTTGAGGCGTACGGTCCGCTACGTTCCCTCCGTTTGGTGGTGTCAAGAAGGTATTAACTTCTGGGAGCTCGTCAAGAACGGTTCCAGCGTTAATGCTGTAATCTACTCTTCTCCACCTGGCCGCGCGCAGGCTGAACTCCGCTGGAATCGGTTCAGACAGATTTTCAGGAGCGGAATTATCTATAACGCCAGATCACACGTCACGAATCGGGAGCTTCAAAAAATCGAAGGCCTTGGCTGGGAGCGTCTAACTCACCCACCTTACAGCACAGGCTGTGCGCCAAATGACTAGTACCTTCATAGCTTGCTGCAGCACTTCTTGGTTGGAGAACGACTTATTAATGTGGACCATGTCAAAATGCACCTCCAAGGATTCTTGGCTTGAAAAGCACAAGAATTCTACAGCTGTGGAATGAGCCAGGTAGCTGATAAATGGGAAGCAGTCCCGCGTTCCAACAGATCTTACTTTGGTTGAAAACTGTTATTTGTTATTTGTTTATGAACACTTTTGTTGAAGGCGCTTGAGAGTCCACGAAATTAGTTGCCAACCTTATATATATATATATATATATATATATATATATATATATATATACGGTACTTTTCCGTAGTTCGTGGCAGTTGCTGGCAGGTCATACACTCTCAATTGCAAAGAAGGTCCGCTCAGGGATCAGAATCTTATCTGCTTGGAGGAGCGGGCAGTGGGGTATGACCAGTGCAGAGCAAAATTTGCCGACATGAAAGAGGCTGTTGTTGTTGTTCAGTGCTCTACTAGTGTTAAAATTTGCTCTATAGTTTTGAGTGCAATTATTCCATAATGTCCATCAATGAGTAACCGTGCCTTCTCTTCAACATAGTCGTTCATTAGCAGCCAGTGGAAAACGTATTATATAAACTGTTCACCTGTCACCTGTCGTCCCGTTGATCATCGACTTGCTCGAGCGGGCGCCAGCAGCGTCTCCATTCGTCCCTGTCGCGTGCCAGAGTGGTCCAATGGATCCTCCTCGCTCGAGGGACACGAAGAGCGTCATATCGGTCGTTCAGGGCTTTCACGAAGAAGTCCGACCAACGCGCTGGTGGGCGTCCCGGTGTTCTCTTGACATTCCGCGGAATCCAGTCGGTAACGGCTCTCGTACAGCGGGTGTCTGCGAAGCGCATTACGTGGCCGGCCCACCTAATTTTCGACAACTTGGCCCACGTGACAGCGTCTCTGATCTTCGAACGTCGGCGAAGCTCGGAACTCCGGAGGCCTTCTCTCACTTGCGTGAGTCGTGTCACTCCGAGCATCGTCCTCTCGATTCCACGCTGCGCGACGCTGATCGCGTGTTCATCCTGCTTTCGCATAGCCCAGGTCTCTGAGGCGTATATTAGGGCAGGAAGAACGGTAGAGTCGAATAGGTGGGCACGGAGTCGGACGTTCTTCGTCTTCTTCGCGACTTCTTCGACGCTCTTAAAAGCTCCCCAAGCCGCTCGTTTCCTCCTGCTCAGCTCCGGCGCTATGTCGTTGGCCATATTGACTTCGCGACCCAGATACACGTAGCTGGAGCATTCGGAGATGTTCGTTCCGTTGAGCGAGAATGGGGCATCAGAAACTTGTCCGTTCCTCATGAACATCGTCTTCGTAAGATTCAGCTCCAACATTCCCACATGCACGATCGAAGTCGGCCAGCATTCGCTCCGCCTGGCTGATGCTCGGTGTTATGAGCACGATGTCGTCAGCGAAACGAAGATGGTGCAGCTGCTGGCCGTCGACCTTCACTCCCATGTCTTCCCATTCTAGTTCGCGCATGACGTTTTCGAGGGTGGCGCTGAAGAGCTTCGGGGATATGGTATCCCCTTGCCGAACCCCTCTCCTTACATCGATGACGACGTCGTTGTAGAATGGAGAGATCTTGGTCGTGAATCCACTGTACAGCTCTCGAAGGACTCTGATGTACTGAGTAGGAACGCCCTGAGTGAGCAGGGCTTCGTGGACCGCTTCAGTCTCGACGGAGTCGAATGCCTTCTTCAGGTCGATGAACGTAAGGCACAGCGGCAGCTTATACTCTCGCGACACTTCGATGAGCTTCGTAATGGTGTGTATGTGGTCGATCGTGCTGAATCCTCTCCGAAATCCTGCCTGCTCGCATGGCTGTCCTTCGTCCAGCGTTCTGCTGATCCTATTCAGGATGACTCGAGTGAACAGCTTGTAGACTACGGACAGCAGGCAGATCGGGCGATAGTTGCCAATGTCGTGCACGTCTCCCTTCTTGTACAGCAAGACGGTCTTGCTGGTCTTCCACTGAGATGGAACCTTGCACTCCGACAGGTATCGTGTGAAGAGCCGCGCCAGGGTGTTGATGAGCGCTCTCGGGAGGTTCTTCAGGTGTTCGGGTCTGATCCTGTCAGGGCCGGGTGCTGTACGTTTCTTCACCGACGAGATGGCGTGTCGGATCTCGGAAGGGAGAACAGAGGGAACGACGTATCCATCCTGCGGAAGATGGCATGGGGGCAGGTGGACGTGGCTATCGAAGAGATCGGAGTAGAAGTCGTGGATGATCTTCTCCATGGTCCTTCTGGAAAAGGTGACGGTTCCGTCAGGACGTCGGAGAGCGGTCATCTTGGTCTTCAAGTTGGCGAAGTTTCGGCGGGCATTGCGGATGCTCAACCCTGCCTCTGCTGCTTCAGCCAACACTTCCGCCCTTCTCTCCTTGAGATCTTCCTTTATCGCCGCTCTGCATAGCTTCGCAAGCTCGGACGTCAGTTGGTAGTTGCCTGACTCTCGTGCTGCTCCACGATGGCGTATAAGCTCGAGAGTTTTCGGAGACAGGCGTCTCTTGGTGGTCTTCAAGCTCTCGGCTCCTTTAGCACTATCGTGGAGATGGTGCACGAAGCGGTCGTATTCCTCGTCGATGTTGTCCATGACGGCATCTTCCCAAAGGTCGGCAAGAGAGGTGTAAAGGTCCCAGTTGATGGTCGTTCTGGGATTCCTCTTCTTGAACTTCGCGGCCTTCTCTCCTTGACGCGAAAAGCGGAACCTTGCGCGAAGGAGGCGGTGGTCCGATCCCGTGTAGAACTTGGGGACAACGGAAACGTCGGTCAGGCAATACTTGCGGTTGAAGATGATGTGGTCGATCCCGTTGTGGAACTGGCCACCGGGAGATTCCCAGGTCCATCGTAGGGAGGGAGGCTTCTGGAACTGCGAGTTTCCATGGATGATCTTGGTCGACATGATAAACTCAGACAGCCTTTCACCTTGCTCGTTCCACTCCAAACCGTGGGTTCCGATGTGAAGTTCTTCCGGCGACCTTCGCGGTCCGATCTTGGCGTTGAAGTCGCCGACGATCACCTTGTAGAAGGTGTGATCTTCCTTATAGAACTTCTCAAGCTCCACGTAGAAGGCTTCAACCTCTTCGTCGTCGTAGTCGGATGTTGGGGCATACGCGACGAATACGGTCAAAGCTGGCACGGAACCACATCGCTTCAGTCGCAGACGTCCGATTCGGGTTGTCAGAGACTCGTACGAATCGATGTTCATGGCCAAGTGCGTGTTGACGAGGACACCAACGCCGCCTACTCCCCTGCTGTCGCATGTTCCGAGGAACAGTTCTTCTCCAGAGTCGTAGGCGGCGTGTAGGGGGTGGTGTCTTCTCGTCTCGGTCAGTCCGATGACGTCGTACTTGATCTTTCTGGCTTGCATCATCAGGTCCTCGACGGATGCTTCCGATGCAAGTGTGCGGGCATTGTAAGTACAGATCGTCATCCTAGTCCTTCTCAATTTGTGCAGCCTGGTTAGGCCCTGAGATTTTAGCAGCCTCTCCGTACTCGTCCTTCCCATCGCTGCAGAAATGGGGGCTCTTTCGGGGTCAGGGGAATGAGGCCCTTTAGTGCTGCTGAGTTTGACTTCCATACAACACGGGTAGCTAGTCAGGCTCTGTCGTGCGGGCGAAGAACTCCGGGCAGCCAGCCAGACTGCCCGAAGGGACGGGGCGAGACTTTTGAGGCGGCCTCGAATCGCCTTACGATGTACTCCCAGTCTACCGAGTGCAAGCTTTTGGCCGGGCCGACACAGTTGCAATCCGCACAGTCACGGACACATCCGCGAACACTGTGCACGAACATGCCGCTCCCACGCACAAGGAACGCGTCGACCCGACACAGCAGGAGCAAGGAGTCCATCCCCTGCATCCCACCTGCGTCTCTGGGCAGTACACGGTCGCATTTGGTTCGCGTTTAATTCCCCTATCCACCACCCGGGGACGCGCCACGTGGCCCTGCGACAAGCGGCCCGAGATCCCTCTTAACAAGACAGCCCGAAGGCTCTCTATCGAGGGAGATCCGTGGATTATATAAACTAAACTAAAAAAATAAAACATGAAAACTCTGATGTGTTAAAGTATAAGCTACAAGTGCTCCGTCACGCCTATCGGCGTGCCTAGCACTTGCGCGCGTCGCGATATGTTGTAGTCACATCGAGCTAGCTGCTCTACTTGTACAGCTTTTTTCCTTACCTAGGGGTACAAAAGGCTCGCAGTACGCATGTACAGTGCATAGTATGATAGGGCGATCTATTGGTTCCTCACTACTGGTCCTCCCTTGTTGAAACGGTCCCCCATTACTGGTACTTGTCCCTTCAACGGTCCACCCTTAGCTGACAACGCCTTCGGCACAGCTTCTGAATCCCCAGGCACATTGAACGACGCCTCTGGCACGTCTTCTTAGTCCCAGGCACGTCATGCGACGTTTTCCGCACGTCTTCCGAATCCCCTGGTACGTAGAAGACGTCTTGGTATTTTCGTGTCGTAATTTCCCCCCATTTCACCCCCCCCCCCCCCGATTTTCCCCCTATTTTATGGCTAAATTCCGCGGCGGTGGCGATCGTTGGTATGACTCATCGCTTAGCGCGTTATTATATAGTGTAATGATAATTTGATCAATATCGATTGATGGCCATCGATGCTTCAAAAACGGACTTCAAATTCGTGTTGAGCGACCCAGAGGTAAAGGTTCTTTTTACCGCCTGGACGACATCCACAAAAAATCGATAGTTTGATCAAGATCGAATTAATGGCGATCGACACTTTACAAACAAACTTCAGATTCGTGATCAGCGGCGTCGACTGCCCCAGGGCCGAAGTTCCCAGGCAGGAAGAAGAAGTCTGGGTATTTTCCGCTATTTTCGCGACCCGTAATTTGATCAATATCGATTGACGACTATCGATATTTCACAAACAAATTTCATATTCCTATTCAGCGACCTCGATTGCCTAGGGCCGAAAAAGAGAAGACTTCTGGGTAATTTTTGCTATTTTCGTCTCGTAATTTTCCCCCCGAATTTCCCCCTATTTTATGATTTCTGCGGCGGCGCCGATCGATAGTATCATCGTTTACTCATCGTTTAGCGCGTTACTATAGCGTATGATGATAACCCAGCTACTGTCCTTGGGGAGCGTTTGTGCCATTTAACAGCAACTGGTTATCATATCAATCCGCTCGTACAATGAGAGCCGCAAGAAAAACAACAAACAACGATAAAACTGCATGCAAAAACGAAATGTTTCCCGCCCAGGTTAGTCAAACTTTCTACTGTTAATTCGCCGAGCCCTGTGCTTTCCTCAGGGCTCGGCGAATTAACACCAAACTTGTCTGTGAAAGAGAAAACACCTGTTCATCGGCTGGCACAACAATTCACTGCATACCCCAAATATGCATTCAAAATGCCTCCATGATACCTCGTAGAAGTAGAGCGTGTGGCGCGTCCCAAAAAAGATACGAATACAGGGACTCAACTACGACGCTATTACAGCACAAGAGCACCTATGCCTATGTCATACTTCGGCAACGCGTTACACTTCCATTGCCGACGTCGACGGCGGTGCTAACGACGTCTATGGCGACATCGCCGACGTCATCCAAGGGTGGCAGAAAATGCGCTTCGATGGAGTATTTTGATTGTGGGTTGGTCCTTACGTTCCCCTCGCTCACCTTTCTTTGCTTTTCTGTCGTTCTCACCCGTTTTATTCGCATTTTCTAGATTTTTTCGCTTTCTTGCGGAGCAATTAACAGAAAATGAAACTGTGAAGAAAACTGATCACGTGAAAAGAACGGTGAAGAATTGCGAAAAACTGACACGAAGCAGCCAATATATGAAAGACGGTCTTGAGACAGAAAATACGAAACGGCGGTAGAGAAACTGATTCAAATAAGTCGTGTTTCCTCGCTTTCTGAAATGATACTGCAAACCTCTACGAAGAGGTTTTCAAAATACAATTGACATTAATTAAGAGTTAAATTTTTCTGTGAATTTCGAAAATTCAGCCTAAATTTAATTTCCATGCGCTTTAACGAAAAAGGCCTTTGCTGAACTCCAATAAAAAAATTGAACGAAAATGCTGATAAATTCGAGCACTAGTGTCGCGAACACGCGACGCGACGTGCGGCCCTGACATTTGGATACTGTAGCTGTAATTGTGTTGTACTAGTTCCTCCCATAGATTCTTGCCTTTGTGCAATTGTACCAACCCCGAGCGATCGGGGATAGAACACATTAAGCTTGCCACTGAACCATGCCAAGTTGCATATTGATGCATTGGCCGGGAATGGAACTCGGGCCGCCCGTGTGGAAGGCAAGATTTCTACCACTGAACCACCGATGCGCTTAACAGTTTCTTTGCCTGCGAACTCTCTCATTCCTGTGACTGCGATGCAAGTGGAAATCAACCCACATGCCATTGCCCATATAACGAATTGACGTCGTTGAAAAATAACAGTGACTTCTCCTTGCCATTATTCGCACCTTACATCACAGTCAAGGAAATGGATGAGTCCATAATCGTAGAGTCAATAGAAAGTGAAACAATAATATCCATTACCTCTAATGAGCGTCTGGAAGGTGCTCAATTAAGCATAAATGTTCACCACATGCAGGACGTCTTGAAGGCTGTTACAGCTGCTGACTTCCAAATATCGCTCTCGTGTTATACCTCGAAACCTTCTTGAACAACGATTCAGTGCGAAAATCGTGTTTTCAGTCGAATGTGGTCCGAATAACATCACCACTGGTCTAAGGTTGGCGTTCGAGAAAGCAGTAGTAGATTCCCATTTCTTCACCTTGTGTGGTCGGAAAAAGGTCTCGGTTGAACTAGCAGGAATACTGTTATATCACCCTCTTACGACATAGCACGACGTATTCTCAAATGAATCCGTTCTGGCAATATCAAGATTTTACTGGTTCCACGACTTTACCGTGCCAAACCTTTCTCCACTCTGGCTCACATAAAACTGGAAGTTCGCTATCACTGTCGCAGTTGCTCTGTCTATTGTAGTGCTTCTCACATACCTGTGCGGACCAACAGTGATCCTCTTCCTATTTAGAGCCATACTGGCGATGCTTAAGATCGCCTTCACCATGTTTCTTGGCGTTGTGGAGCTGTTTGTGAGCACTGTAGTGACATGCGCACGAACAATAACAAACCTACGGAATTCAATGCGATAGTAAACATCATCTAAAAGATAACCGATAAAAAGGGTCGGTCGGTCATTTTACCATCTTCATGGGAGACAACATCAACCGAGAACTGCTACGAATGGAGACGGAGCGCAAGGCGTCACTAGAGGCGCTGACCAACACCGTCGCCTTCATTTCCAGTCGTCTGGAGTCAATGTTCGGAAAGTGGGCCAGATACAGGAGGACATCGCAGTGCTGCTCGAACGAACGACGCTACGATCGAACTGTGTGTTTTGCCCTGTGGCCGAGAAGATTGACGGCCATTACGCTGGCCGCTGCTGCCGCTTTGCTGATCCGGTCTCGAGAGCGATGCGTTCATCGAAATTACGCTTATGCCGCCGCTGTCTGCGGCCTGAGCACGGCATGGACTGCCCCGTCAAGTGTCCTATCTGCCGTGGAGAGCATAACGCAATATTATGCCCTGTACGTGTACGAACATCGCAGAAGCGTCGTCACTCCTGAATGGCCGCTTCGCAGATTCTGCTTCGCGTCTCTGGTGCCTTCGATCCGTCTCACTAGTCGTCCACCTCTCTACGTCACGCTATGGCTGCTATTCGACTTCTGCTGCTAGCGTCTACACCCCACGTCCTTCGTCTTCCACCTACTCCTCATCCCGACCGTCCCTTTCAACAACCCTTGCACTTCGTCACCCCTCGAAATCCCACGCCTCCACTCATCGAACTCGTCTACGACGTCATCTGGATCCGGTAGCCACGGCTTCGTCTCCCGCTGATACTCGCTCTTCTGTTCGAGCTCCCATCGTGCTGTTTACACCTCGAGACTGCGTCTACTCAACTCCGGCCGACTACGCTTCGCATGCTACGTCGCCAACGCCAACGATCAGAAGCTTCAACACAAGTGCCGAAGATCGTCCGTAAAATTGCGATACTTTTTCTCCATGTTCGAACACGCGACACTCCGCGCGGCCCAGAATCGCGAAACAAAAGAGTACAAAAGAGTACGTGACATGCTGCGCTGACCTTTGGATACTGTAGCTGTAACTGTGTTGCACAAGCTCCGCCCATAGATTCTTGCCTTTGTGCAATTGTACCAACCCCGAGCAGTCAGGGAAAGAACAGATAAAACTTGCCACTGAACCATATCGATGCCATGTTGCACAACTAGTGTACTTAGTGCACCGCACTAAATCTTGTTCAAAATAGGTCTATTAGGGGTAATCTGCCATGGAAAGAACGAATATCGAAGTCGTTTTTTTTGCGGAAATATAAGCCCGCTATATTAAGCTCGAATCGCCCAAGACCTCGCGAAATAGCGCGCACTGGAGAGACGCAGAGACTACGCCCCCTACCATATGGTACACAATGTACACTAGTACCCAAATTCGTTAAATCGGTAAATCAATAGTCGTTAAATGCTCAACACTGCCCCTACTTCTATTAGTACACTGCGCTGGAATGCTGGAAATGCGCTCCGATGCCCTCCTGCCGACGACGTTGCCGACGGTACCGACGGTCTGTGGGGACGTCGGTGATGGGCTGTCGGTGACGGGTCGTAGCGTCGGCGACTCGTCGCCGAAGTATAACATAGGCTAAGCCCTAGTTTACACTTCCACCGCCGCGCGGCGCTTCACCACGATCGCCATAGATATCGACTTTCGAGCCACCCGATATCTTCTCCTACTATGGTGCCGCGCGCGTACACAACCTTCGCACCACACACCCGGCTCTCTCTCATACACACTTCACTCATAGGCGAACATCTGACCCTTAGGTTGTGGACGTTCCTTCCAATTAGCTCCCACGGTTGAGCACAACATACTCACTTCGCGTCTTCGCTGGCGCTTCACATACAACCTCTTAGTGTTTCCCGATTTAATCGTCTTTATCTTTAAGAAGTCATTGTATTTTCTAAGTTGGTTCACAAACTTTTGCGATAAGGCTCTATACTCCGACCAGTCATTGAAAGGTCTAACATCTACAAACAAGCAATTGCAGTGGCCAAGCATATTTTGCAAACATTTCTGTAAATATGTCGATTTTGAGGAAAATAATGGCTTCCAGGAACAAAATGCTCTAATCATCGTGAAGAACAGCTAGAAGATTCTCGTATTTTCCATATTTAGTACACATTAAACTAAACAAATCTATTCAACGGACCTGGTCGGAATTGCATACACTTTCTCAAAATCACAAGCCGAGAAAATACTGCAGAAAATAGGGACTCCCTATGAAAAACCATAAATTGAAAGAGAAACTGCAGTGATCACTGTTACCTACAGGTTAAAGAATGCTCAGCTTGTTTGTAAAATTTGTGCGACTTGTGGATGCAAGGTCGTGAGTACTTCCATCCCTAATGTTGCCTTTTACGTGCTGAGAAAGGTCGAAGCAAAACATTAGTTCTTCCAAAGTCGAAATCGCAGTTGAAGTGATGTTCTATTACTAATTTGGCATGTCAAAGTCAACAACAATTGCTGTATTTAAATCACACACATCAAATCACTCAAAGCTTTCGACTAAGTTTTTTTTTTTACTTTTCATAATACACACAAGGCGCTTGTAGACAGCAATGAAACTGAAACTCGATCGCTCTCCAAAAATATCGGCGGCAAGTATTTCACATGTATGATCCATCGATTTCTGCAAAACGACCGACAAAGAAAGCCTCGATTGAAGCAATAGTGAAACTTTTCCTCCAGACCTTATAGGGCGGTCACAATGGACAATATATAGTTATCGAACATGTTATCCGGAAAAGCAGATACTGAATGGGAGCTACTTAACCAAATCTCTGAGGAATGTAAATATCGTAGGCCTTCTCCAACATCATTCGAGCATACAGTATCGGATGCATCTTTCGAATAGAGGGCGCAAAAACCGCGATATGCGGTTTTTGCGTCTTTTTGATATCACTCGCCAAAAATTCATTCATTTCAAAAACTAGGGTACATTTGAGCTCAGGAGCTTAAGCTCTATTGTTTGGTATACATTTTTATATAGAGAAAATGGCCGAAACTGAGAACTTGCGCTCCATTGCGAAGGGCGGTCGCGGACGAGTTGTCGGTCGCAAGCCGTCGGAAACAGCTGCGTGCTCACAATTCCTCTAATTTGAGGCTTTTTGAGAAATGGTTAGGACTGTTCGATTCGTCTCTTCGAGATCTACACAAGCGTATATAAAACTTCGCCAGATCGCCGCGTTTTCGCAGAGGGTTGTCAAAAATGGCTGGAGCAAACTTTTTGCGATTGGAGAAGTTTATATTACAGAACTTGCATGTTCTCGGAGCATCTCTCAAGCACGCCGTAAATTGTTCTGTCATGCTAAAAATCCTCTGAGAGTGCGCTGTGCACAATCTATATAGGAAAGCTATCAATCGCGTGGGCGGCGCGACCGCTTGTAGAGTGAACGTTTGGGTAGTTCTACAGAAATTTTCAGCCGCCCTAGTCAGGAATTGCTGGACTCTGTCCTGGCGAGACTTTGGAGTGTGCTGTGCACTATGTGTATATTATCGCACCTATCAATCGACTGGGCGCGACAGCTCGCAAATTGCACCGCGGGCGTGTTCTGAGCGCAATAACTCTATCAAGTTCGAATCATTCCGGCTCCAACTTGTGGATTTTGTAAGCAGTAGAAAGTTCAAGAAGCGCGCTGAAACATAGCAACGTAGCTTATGTCTGGACAGAGTTACAGTGGTGCGAAAATGCAGGTCTTGTGTGGTACGATTTTTTTTTCGAGTTCAATCGACTACTACGGAAAGACGAGGCTAGCTAATGGCATGCAAATGCACGGGCGAGCACAAGACTGAAAGCACCTTACGATGACACGCTCGTAACTCCCGAGATGCTTAAACTGTTTAGTCCCAGCTGTCATTGTAGAGCTGCGGAGGGCAGCGGTGAGGTTTCTTCCACATTTAGTCGCTAAAATTTGAGTTTTCGACACTCTCAATGGCACCGTTATGTTCGGTTCGACAAGCTCTATCGAACGGTGTCAATCTCGTCCAATTCCGGGAAAATTGATTTTTTGACAAATTCCCTCGAGGACAAGGGCGTTTTTGGCCAAGTCTGCCCGGACGATGACGTCATAGAAAATCGATATTTCGATCCAGGTCAAATTTCCTCGTCCAAAATCATCTAGGGGTTATTTGGGGCGCTGATTACGAATCCGACGTCCGTTTTTGGAAATTCCACCGACCTCGATAGTTTTTGGAATTTCTTCTGGATAACTGAGTGTGGTCGGGTCAGGAACACTGATTTTGCTCAAAATTCCTTTTAGGGCAGGGGTTATTCAGCGTGCTGAATACGATGCCGAATTCCATTGGCCGATAATGGCAGGATCCCTATACCGATAACTGAGGGTGGTCAGTGATCCTGGCCCTACCAACTCGAATGGCTGTAACATGCCAAAATCGATGATTTTTTAAAAATCTAGAGGAATTGTGAGCACGCAACGGTTTTCGACGGCTTGCGAACGACAACTCGTCCAGACCGCCCTTCGCAATGGAGCGCAAGTTTTCAATTTCGGCCATTTTCATGTCTCTATATAAAAAATGTATACCAAATGATAGAGCTCAAGCTGCTGAGCTCAAATATATCCTTAGTTTTTGAAATAAACGAATTTTTGCGAGTTATATCAAAAAGACGCAAAAACCGCAAAATCGCGGGATTTTTGATGTCTAGGCGTCTGGTACTGTAACTATTTCTCATAACGAAAAATATTCTTTGAAGATCACGGCTTGGTATCGTTCTGCGCATTGATGTTTTTCTTTCTGCTTCCATTAGAAGAAAATGTATTCTTATTTATCGGCCGCCTAATTCCGTTCTTAGCCAAGATGAACTGATATCGACCATATTCGATCTTGTCTCTGCTGTACCCGTCGATGCAACGGTTCTCCGAGATTTTAACCCAGGAAGTAGCGAAAAGTTCTAGGTCCGTGTTTGACAGCCTTCTACTGAAACAATCTGTTTCATTCCCGACGCGAGACGATCATATTTCAGATAAAATGCTCTGAGAGCCCCTGTGACGATTAGCGTAGCATAATCTAACACTTGTTTTGTTAGTTACTAAAAAGTAAAAAGAAAAGAAAAAAGGGGACTTGGAAAGAACAGGAGCAAAACTGCTCCAGCTCGAAATTTAAAGGAGTCACACGCAAACGAAAGGAGCAGGTCCCGGCTGGAATAGGGACGTGTGGCGGCTCCGGACACGTTTCGAAATGGCCTAGGACTTCCTCGATCTCTGGGCGAATAGGACGGCCACGATTACTTCGTCTGCGACGGACTGGACTACAACTTCGTCTGAGGACGACTGTGGGAAGCACGGACGCCCATTGTTCGACTGCTCGACAGCGAAAGGGACAGCGAAGGACCTTTTGGTGAGTTGTGCTCTTCCAATTGGACTAAAGTAGCTAAGTGTCAACTTGCTGTATCCTTGCCGCTCTCTAGACTTCTTTCGCACATGGTGCATCAGCCGGTCCTGTTTCTTGTCGGGTCTCGAGGGACCGCTTCCTCAGAGGAAGCGAGACGACCTCGAAGTACGCGTAGCGGCATTGCAGCTACAGTCGCTAGCTGAGTGTCCAGAAAGGGGAATTGGGGATGCGCCGTATACACTTTATCGAGATGGAGTGAAGGTCCGTTGTAGGTTCTGCAGGGCTGAAGGAACCCACTCAGCTGGCGCTTGCCCGGCATACCCGGAGGTAGAAGACCGTAGAACGCTCGTCGAAAGACGCGGGTATTGCATCATGTGCCTAGAACGATGCCCGGGAGAGGGGTGCCGCCAACCATCAGCGAGTTGCTTCTACTGTGGGGTCCAGTCCCACCACACTGCGCTGTGCACGTTTCCAGAAGAGAGGAAGCGATATGAGGCGATCATGATGCGGGCCCCAGCTCGTCATTTTAAGACCGGACAAAAACGCCTAGGCCGGAGTGTCAAGGCGTTTGGCATTTCATAATCTAACACTTCTTTTGTTAGTTACTAAAAAGTAAAAAGAAAAGAAAAAAGGGGACTTGGAAAGAACAGGAGCAAAACTGCTCCAGCTCGAAATTTAAAGGAGTCACACGCAAACGAAAGGAGCAGGTACCGGCTGAATAGGGACGTGTGGTGGCTCCGGACACGTTTCGAAATGGCCTAAGACTTCCTCGATTTCTGGGCGAATAGGACGGCCACGATTACTTCGTCTGCGACGGACTGGACTACAACTTCGTCTGAGGACGATTGTGGGAAGCACGGACGCCCATTGTTCGACTGCTCGACAGCGAAAGGGAAGGCGAAGGACCTTTTGGTGAGTTGTTCTCTTCCAATTGGACTAAAGTAGCTAAGTGTCAACTTGCTGTATCCTTGCCGCTCTCTAGACTTCTTTCGCACATGGTGCATCGGCCGGTCCTGATTCTTGTCGGGTCTCGAGGGACCGCTTCCTCAGAGGAAGCGAGACGACCTCGAAGTACGCGTAGCGGCATTGCAGCTACAGTCGCTAGCTTGCTGTATCCTTGCCGCCCTCTACACTTCTTTCGCACAGCCCTACTCAAAGCTAATACCATGTAATCTTGCGCTCCTTTCCAGCTCTGACCGATATAATTAAAAGCGAGCTGGTTGATCTAGACTGGCCTAACATTTTTTAATTATTTGAATATTGACGA
This sequence comes from Heligmosomoides polygyrus bakeri, assembly GCA_947359475.1. Lineage (NCBI taxonomy): Eukaryota > Metazoa > Nematoda > Chromadorea > Rhabditida > Heligmosomidae > Heligmosomoides > Heligmosomoides polygyrus. The sequence continues at coordinate 76,807,345 of OX375865.1, forward strand.
TGTTTATCACTGGTTCTGTACCATTGTTCACAATCCCATCCACCGTTATTTCCTGTAACGATTTGTAATGGGACTTCTTCTTATGCCACACATGTAAATAACCTTCTTGAACCTAGAGAAAAAATGTATAGGGTAACTTCCTGTCCATCTAGATCCCCGGTATTTCTTGCTTAGAAAGAGCCCAGTTTTCTCACATTGCCATCATATGCCATTCTTTTCACTTCATTAGCTAGGAAGCGCTTGAGGAAGCCTCCTCAAACGCTTCTTGGCTAATGAAGTGAAAGAATGGCGTATGAGGGGAATGTGGGAAAACTTTCAAAGCATGCTAAAAAGATTGCAATTCAAGGCATAAAAAATTACAGCTTAGTAAACTTTAGGAAATAATTACACCACTGACTGCTCCAACGCGGAGGCAATTGCAGACTATTTCGAGCGGAGTGGCGTTCTACTACCCCCCCCCCCGCCCTTTAAACAGAGGCGTGGCAAATATCTGCGTCTCCACTATCTCGTAAGGCAGCCACTGGACTCTCGAGCAAGCCCAGGGGGCCCAGGGGTTGGGGTGGGCGGGCCAGGGGACGAGGGGGTAGAACGCTCGTCCCCCACTATTTCGCGAGCGTTTTGCTTCACCATCAAATACTGCGTTTGTTTCTATTTCGTCTGAGAAATTCGCTATGCCTGTTATCTCTTATCACACGGTTCTGAAAATTCTCCGATCCCTGAGGCCTTCACTCGTTTACCAAATATATTTTTCATGGCGAGTTTGCGCATCAGTCAGTGCCACTGACTCATATGATATGTCAATATGATATGTGTTAACATGTCGCTAGTCCTCAGTGAGGTTCCCAGAGCATGGTGGTTCAAACCCTACCATTCAAAATAGAAAATTAATGAACGTTATGGTAATTATTTGTCAACCTTAAGACAAGGGTATCGCAGGGAGGAATTCTCTCACCGTTTCTGTTTCCTATCCGTGATTTGCTTAATTATTTAAAAATTGATAGAAGGATATCTGGTTCGGCATTTGCAGATGATGTCAAGGTTGCAGCAATCTACACAGAGGAGTGGGATGAAGTGCAGTGCGCGCTTAACAACTGCATGAAGGCCATGATTAAGTAGCGTTAAGGCTTAAAGATAAATTTAGATAAATGTCGCGTGTTCCCTCCAGGTTGATCTCATCTTAAGATTCAATTTACTGAGTCTACACTCCTTACAGTTAAAACGAAGTAAAGGACCTGGGTGTTCATCTAGCAAGTGGTAACGCTGGAGCTCTCAAGTAGATGAAGTTTCAAAAAACTAAAGGACTCAGGCTGTTGCACCTTGTTTAAAAGTATCCATGGTTCTGATGTCAAAGTGTGGGTAGGACTGCAAAGGTTTTGTTATTCTAGAAGTTGAATAGTGTAGTCCAGTATGGAATGGTCGCACTGTTCCTCCGCTGCTTAAGCTGCGAGCACTGTGGGCCGTCACGACGGTGGCCGTCGGACGGTCGATGGCTGCAGCAGGAGGGATCTCCTCAACCGCGGCGTCTAGCGCAGCGAGCGGCTAGAGGGGGTGGGGTGCCAACGATAACGGTGTTGCGTCTCACGATTCCTTCCTTGGCATTCATCGACAGGCCAGCTACCAGTTTCTGAAACAATGTGTAAGGGCTCTTAGACAAGGCTCTTTCAATGGAAAGGTGGCAAGCCACAGGGAAAGTTTCTAATCGGCCAAAGCTGGGGTTAAATCCAACGAAAGGGATTTCACCATCTCTTGCCCATAGAGCAGCCATGCGATTCTTTCGGTAAAGCAAGGTGGACAGAGATGTGGACATATTCTTTCAAATATAAAACATAGCAAAATGTGAAATTCGAACAAGTGAAGAAAGGTGTAAAATAAAAGAATTTTATAATTATAATTAATTAAAAGAATGGTATGTTATAAAATATAAAAATATAAAAAGGTTCGTTTCGCCACTACCTTCAGACGAACCTTTGTGTTATACTCATTGTTATACTCACTGTTAAAGCCACATTGAGGATCGAAAAGATCTAAAACTTCTTCGAGTTACTTGCTATAACAGCTTAAGAAACAATACCAAAAAACCCTAGAATATTTCAAAAAATGCAACAAAGCACGACTAGCGCTAAAGTAGCAATTGGCTTGACTTTCAGGGGAATTTCCACTTATCTTCTTCTTCAGAAATAAAAAACTCAACTAGAAACTTTTGACTTTATTCTTGTTACGGCCGGGTTTTGTTGATTACCAGTCTAACACTTGTTCTCTAAACAGTTTATTTGATTTTATAGTGGTCCTTCCCTGTTAAGATAGATCATCGTTGATCTTTTTTCTTTTTTTTTAGCATTTCTATTGATCGAAAGGAATAACATCTCGTCGCTGCCCTCACACGTTCTGAGACATGTTTCGATACACGTTAAACGTGTGAATGCACAGCATGTGCGTGCGCTGACCGTAGCGGCAGAGGAATAACGGCGATCGTATCGAGTCCTTATCTTAGTAAATGTATCGACAGAATTGAGAAAGTTCCAAATACCTTTACAAGTAATCTGTTTCATTGAGCGTCCATTGGTTCCAGACAATCCACCCGCTTACAGAACTCGTCCACTGAGCAACTACATTTGAGAAGACTTTTTATAGGGGATTTTAATCAGATCTAATCCTAGCCTACAAAATTTTTAAGGGTAAAGTGCGTATAAAACCGTCGACGCTCTGGGTGATTGGGACCATAAATGATCGTAGAAGAGTGTTTCGGACGTAAGCCCACCAAATGGGAAGTTATCGCAGGCAACAGCGACCAAACTTTTTTCCCGTTCGAACTGCCAAATGGCTCGAGTGCCCTCTTGTTTCTCTATTGTAGTGCGAATCATCTCGTGAATTTCAAGGAGCCTCAAACACGTCGATCTTCTGCTACGCTGTCGCAAAATTAATCGCCGAAACGGACCTCTTACTCCAAGCTGCTATAACTCAGCTTAAACACAACTTTATTATTAGAAGTAAAAACCACCAGAATCTATACGTTTTTGCCAACGAATAGTGTTGAATCTAATCCTTTACGAAAAATTGAGATCACAGGAAGTAACGAAATCAAGCTGGGCTCATTCAACAAGAACAAATTAGTTAATTGTTTCCGACACAAAGGAGAATCAAAAGCTCGGAAAAAGTGATAGTTAGTGGGGGATTCACAACTGCCGGCCACAATTTTTGCAACTTCTCATGCATTTGATCTAAATCACAGCAGCAAGACTTGCAAGAACAGTCCGACCCAAAAACGCTGCTAAGGTTACGGGATGCTTCTGCCACAGAATGTCCCAATTTAAATTCGTAAAGCATGAAGACTCGATAGTCGCGTCTGTTCATAATTTTAAGGAGCTCTGGAAAAGGTCGGCTAGAAAAATTATAGCGACATGCACATGTGTTCATTTGAAAACGAAGAAGCAAGCCTACTGAACGGTATGTGCAGCCTTTCCTGAGGCGGAATGATCTAGGGGAAATATTTATTTATGCATACTTCGAAACGGAGATTAATTTTGCGACGAATAGAATTATTTGGTATTGTTAATGTGTCTTAGTTAACAGTAATTGTTCTCAATGTTTTTATCATTCTGGAAAATTAGTTCGCTTTCGGTTTTTTCTAGTATTCTAATTTATCTCCATAGTTAACGTAAAATTGGTGGTTCAGTTCGCCCCTTTCACTAGGTGCCAACTAATGGCTGTTTGGCAAGAGAGCTAACACTTGCCTGCCAACTAATGGCTGTTTGGCAAGAGAGCTAACACTTGCCTAAGTACGTTAGGCAATGGCGGACGCTTAAGTGTTGACCAGCCAAGAATGTTGCTCAAGAGTTGCTTGAACCAAAAAACCACGCTCTGGGTTAAAGCTATACCTAATCTTTCTGTCTCCTACTCACTACTACTCTACTTCTATAGTTAGAATAGTCAGTCATAGGTGGCTTAGTCTGCATAAGCACCAGCAGCACTAGGCCGCTTCTTACTAGCAGGACTACCGAGCTCAGACGTGGCTTATTTTTTTCTCGCTCTACTGATATGATTACATGTCCTTGATGGAACAGACACAGATGGTTATCTCCACACAACTCTCTGCGCTTCCAAATTTGAACCCTTTGCTTATAGTAATTATGTTTTCGAGAAGATCATCTTTATCACAGTTCTAGTTCACAGTGTATGCTCACATTTCTGTTCTTAATTCTTCCCTGTTTCTTGACCGTTTTGTCCAGTTTTATGCTGCTCCTTTTTTAGATGGGTCGGTGTTTTGGTCACTCGGTTTGTATTTATTACCATTGATTTTTTAAACGAATTTTCGTGTGTGTGCGTCTCATTTTAAAGGTTATTGTCAACACGCCATAATGCATACGGTAAATAAATAAATATGGAATTCTTTGCGGACAATAGGATATAAATTCAGATTTACCATCCTTTGCTCATCCCTGCTCGTGTGTGGCTGCGTCCACCATTGCTCTCAGCTTCGCCCTCATTGTGCTAGTCTATTCTCGTCCATCAATGTCTGCGGTTCGCTAACGTCGGATTGAGTGACAAGGAGACATTTCTCATAAGAACACTTGCCACCGTAAAAGGTATTTCTGTGGAGTTTGTTCGGTTGTAGCTGGTAATCATGGCCAGTGGTGCAGCATATGACGCAGCGATTTGCCAACTCGCCTGTTCGACGCTCTTCTATTGCAGAGCGCAATAGATCAACGACTGCGGGCGGTGCAGCGGATTTTGTCGGTCTGCTTCGGCTCATGATAGCTAGAGGGAAGGCGCCGGCTTACGTAAAATAAGTCGTGGAGCTGCCTCTTGAAAACCAGAGCGGAGGTGGCACAGTTCAGGTCTGCAGAAGGAAAGTGAAACTGCTGGAACAGTTTCGGCTTCTGAGGGAAGAAAACGTTTCATTTAAAAAAACAAGCTAATTACACTGGAGGCCTCTAGCGGAGCAGCCATAGTCCTCGACCCATGGCCCGCATTCTTGAACGCGGCCTGCGGTAAATCATACCCGACTCACCTCGATAGCCACTTACCGGGGACTTACCTATGCTTCTGATTCATGACCGTCTAAGGAAGGGTTTTGCTCCCCTGCTAATTTTTGACCCAATGCATCCTTCCCTGGCCCGTCGCCAACTCACCCGCCAAATCAATACTCAACAGGGGCGCTTAGAAGGCGAGTAGCTAGCGATATTCGTCCATCTTCCGGCGCAGGATAAATAGTTCTTCCTTTCTTTCGCTGTTTTTGTTCGTAATTTGTTTTTCTTGTTTGAGTTTCTACTGCATGGTTTTTTGCGGCTATGTGGACCATGGCGGCCTACAATGTCACTTATTCTTCAGTGAATTGCTCCCTTTTAGTGGCATTGTGAGCCAGCATGGCCCCCGTGAGTCCAGTAAACCATGCAAGTCGTAATTCACTATTTGTGTGGGTGGACTATGCCGATCCGCGACCCTAGCCTCCTTTGGCATATGATTTCTATGGAGGCTATTGTGGTGGATGGCGCCATTATTAGCCATTTAGGGCCACAATTCTCTACTACCATTGCTGCTACTAATTTCTACCCCTTCCTTCCCCCCCCCATCTCGAATTTTATTTCATTTCTCCTGACTACAGTGCTGTCAGTGTGCTTGCAGTGACTTCCCGGCAGCAAATGTGACTGCTGTCACATTTGCTGGCGGGAAGTCACTGCAAGCAGGAAGAATCGCTGAGCCACGTTGTTCCGCTCTGTCTCTCGACTCCCGCTGTATCGTAGGTCTCTACCTTCACCAAAGTCGCTCGCGGAATCTTCAACGGTGTCGAATGCGGCCTCATTCGTGGAGATGCAGGAGTTGCGGAGACACACCGCTGCCTTTATTATCTTTCCTGCTCTCATTGGATGATATCTAAAAGGTATGTTCAGAAATTGCCGCCTCACATTTATATTGTTGCCAAGAATCACTGCAGCCGTGTGTAGCGACAGAAAGTGCTCCTTCAGCACACCGAACACGCACTCCACGCAGATTCCTTCTTTCTGAAGCGCCTCGGTGAACCACACGTCTGAATCTGAACTTTGTTTTAAACATCTGAAGTGATACATATGAAATTGGTTGATTATTGACTTGAGTTGGCAGCGGCCAGGATCGTTGTGTTGGGTTAGAAATTAGCAGAGCAGCAAAACATGCTTCAGCACTAAATGCTCCCTGACGCGCTAGCAAGGTAACATTTGCCGCGAAATTTACCGCTGATTTTCCCCCACGAGTTCATTGATCGGAGGTATGTGGGGAGTGGCGGTAGATTTTGCACTTACCGACCGACATGCGAGCAACTCAGCTTCGCGGGGACTGTCAGTCCCCAGCCTTTCGCTAGCCACACCGCTAATCGCGCCTTGTCGATGCCGTGCAACAGAAGCTCTAAGGGAAGCTGTTGAACAGTCGCTGGTGTAGATTCTGTTTTGGCTTAGTAATGAATGTAAGGTCACTTATGCCTTTGTTGTGCTGCAATGCCTTTGTCATGAATTTGGGTCTATATAACTATGATTTGGTCATTCTAAAACAAATATGGTTAAACGATGATAATTATCTGAAACATTTCTGGGTAATGCGGGAAGCCAGTACATGGGGATAAGGTGCGATCGCCAAAAAGGAAGTATTCTGCTGTTACTGAGGAAGTCATTCTCTTACAACGAAGTGTTTGAGGACTCGGTAGCAAACTGCTATGAGATCTTAGTATGTGATCTTAAAATGATCTGACCAAGTTTCGCGTTATATGTGTTTACAGAATTCAGGATTGCAGTACCTCAGGTTCATTTCAGTTTGCCAAACTTATAAGTGATTCTTCTGCCGTCAGTTTGACCATTGTCTTGCTCGAAGACTTCAATCTGCCTGATCTTATGATTCAGCGTCCAGCGAGCCCTCTCTTTTTTTGATGTTATTGAAACCCACGGTTTCTACCTGCTGGTGAATCTTCCAACAAGACAAAACTCAATACTAGATCTCCAACCGTGCAACAGTGATGGCTTCATCAGTAGCTTAAATGGGCTGCTGATTTCAGAAGCATAGAAGCGCATATTGTTATAATATAATCGGAAATTACCTATTCACCATATGTTGGATAGGTATATTGAATTCGTTCAGCACAGTTGATCAATTCTATGAGACGCTTCTTGCAATTTTACGTCATACAATTGAGATATACGTTCCTATGCGAGGAATTAGAGATTATATAAGAGATTTTTTGAGTATCTCATACGAATGAATCGTTTTGCCTTTACCATTCGTGGAAAAGGGCATGTTCCAAAGGTCGAGAGGGAGACTGGGTCACGAATGACTGTCTAGAATGCTTAATAAAGCACTAGATTATTGATGTGTTGAATAAGTGGAACAAATCCTTTTCAATAACTCAAGATTTGGTTCCTTTGAGTCTTATGAAAAATGTGGCCCTTCATCATCAGAGCTGAGGTCCCCGTTAGGTGGAAACATGTTTTTTTCGCCTGTCTATGAAAAGCGATCCCGCAGTGATGTAAAAATTAACAGGTCAGTTAGCATTACTTCAGTATGCGCACGAACTTTTGAAAAGATTCTCAAGAATCATGTTTCAGCACATCCAGAAAAGCACAAAATCTCTGACAACCCATGTAGTTTCCTCAAAGGCAAATCGGTAGAAGCTGCCCTCCTTACCTATATCAATGACTGGCTTAGGAGAAACGGGCCAAAGAGAAAAAGTGCACGGATGTGGTATACTTTGACATTTCCAAAGCCTTTGACAAAGTTCCTCTTTAGAAATTGCTAGTAGAAACGAGAGCCATAGAAATCTATTCCATGATACCGAATTGGACGCGGCAGTTCCTGCTCGGAAGAACGTGCCCAAATAAAGATCAATTGTGAGCTCTCTAAAGTCTTTCTAGCCTTAGGTGGTGTTCGGAGTCGATTCAAATCAGTTTCACTAAGCCTCAAGTGGCTGGTATCGAGGTTGTGAGCTGTCATAACGATGTTTTGTTGCGATCAAAACTTCTAGCGCCAGGCGGGACTCGAACCCGCACCTCCCTCTAACCGGGCGGGAATGCTCTACGCCATTACACCACAGACGCCGTTTGATCGAACGCAACATCCACACCTCGTGGGACCGATCAGCACCCACCCGTATCCGGGATGAGCTGGCCGCTGATATCAGCATGGAACCAGTTAAGTTGATGGTCTTGATGGAAACGATTCAAATCAGTTTCATTAAGCCTCAAGTGGCTGGTATCGAGGTTTGTTCGGAGTGCTTTCCCAACTCTTGTTTTTGTTGTATACGTATGAGCTCCCAGGTTCATCAACCATTTGAGCATCAAATGCACTATGTATGCCGACGGCGTTAAAATATACAAAAGATTTGACGATCATAGTCAGTTTTTAAAGGTGATGGCCACATGTTACATACTCGTAGTATCTAATAGCTTTTATTTGATAAAGACAACTCATTTCTTATGTAAATAGCAAATACAACAGTACTCACGGAATGTGTACTGTTGTATTTCCTTGGTGTTGGTTAGATATGTTCTCTACCGTGTTTTGTTATTTCGTCACTGTTCTGTTGTTTCCTTTCACAAGGTTGCCTTATGCGAATCATAACAAACTCAGCACTTAATGTTTAATACTAAAACGCTTCAGAGAGACGGATACGTACGAAAGAACTGACATTAGGATCGCGTAGGTCTCGACGACTTCGTTCTTATGGCAGCATCTCTGATAATGAAAATGAAAACGAAAATGGGACTCTGAAGGCCTTCTCTCACTTACTTGCCTGAACAGCGTCGCTCCGGGCGTCATCCTCCCGATTCCTCGACGAATACCACTGGTACTGTGTTCACTCAGGTTTTGTTAGCCAAGGTTTCTCACATTAGGTGAGGCGAAAAGTGGTGCAGAAAAGAATTGTAGAGACGGATAGGTGCGTACCAAGCTCACTGATGTTTTTGTCGGAGATATCGGCGCGTGTTCTCGCATGTCTTTATGTTTGCATGATCGTGTGGAAACCGCGTTACCGTGCTCACATCGGCAATAGTCAAGTGGAACGGGTAACTACGTAGCTCCTTTGATTCGCGTGTATAGGAAAGCCGGCGTTACGCAGACTATCTTAATGAGAAACGAACGAATTTCACACAACGAACAGATGTTTGTAGGAATGCCTATGTCCCATCGCCTATGTGTATTCAGGACGTGGAGTAAGCATGGCCAACAATCCACATGCCTCAACTGGACAAGAAGTAACGAGTGGCTCAGTGATCTTTCAAGAATGTCGAAGAAGCAAAGCTGAGAGTCGAGCTCGGTGCCCATCTGTTCGCCTTTAGCATCCTTTCCGCACTAGGATACTCAGAAGTCTGGGCCTCACAGGAACAGGATGAATGCACGATCAGTGTCGCGAACCAGAAATCAAAAAGACAATGCTCGAAGTGACACGCTTCAAGCAAATGAGGGAAGGCCTTCGGGTTTCTGAACTTCGTCGACGCCGGATCAGAGAAGTAGACGCACGACGGAGTCGAACATTATGGAACCGGTGCATTTCGTACACATCTGCTGGGCGGGAGCTGCAAATAGATTGTCAGGATGACCTACATGTAGCTTCATAGTGCGTCCTCTCATTTTTACAATGTACTTCCTATTGTTCGTTGTTTCTATTAATAATACGAAATATTGGGTGCGTGTAGCGCAGTCAGAGGAGGTGCCGGCTGTCGCGTGCACTCGATATCAGGTTCCTTGATCGGTTTTTCCGCCTACGCCAACCAAGCCATCCATCCCTCCAGGGTCAGTGAATTGGTACCAGATTTGCTCGGGTAGTTTTTCTGATATACAATATATCAGAATAACACCAGCCTGCCTTGGTAGGCGTTACTCGAACCTTCTCGTTACAGCTCTGACCAAAGAGCATGATGGTCTATGCACAAGGTGTGGACCAACGTTACTATGAGAGTACGACACACTTGGCTAAGATTCTAGCACTTTGCACTCTAACTCTTATCAACAGGCTTTGCTTTCATGCACCTAGCTCGTGGTGAGCAACAGCAGCAAAATGCAACAAACTTCATAGCGATCCGTTAAGGACGAACGGTGCACAAGTTCACGACGTTCGTAGGCACCCTATAGCCGCATGCAATATTCCCACTACTGCTTACATGCTACATAGCTTCATAGTGCATCCTCTCATTTTTACAATGCACTCCCTATTGTTCGTTATTTCCATTAATAATGCGAAATATTGGGTGCGTGTAGCGCAGTCGGAGGAGGTGCCGGCTGTCGCCTGCACTCGATACCAGGTTCCTTGTTCGGATTTTCCGCCTGGGCCGTCCAAGCCTTCCATCCCTCCAGGGTCGGTGAATTGGTACCAGATTTGCTTGGGAAGGTTAATGCGCTGACTTGTTCATCGGCTCGCCACCGCAAGTCATTGTTTGGACCAATGCGTATTCAAATCACCTCCACGATATTCCGTAAAAGTAGAATGCGTGGAGCACCCCAAAAGGAGTTCAGTAACGCCGTCCTTTATCCTTTCATACTTAGTACGAAGCATTATTAATGGAACGAAATTAATGACATTATTAATAGTTAGTACGAAGCCATGTATAAGGGCGCGTGGTAGCGCAGTCGAAAAAGGTATGGCTGATTTCAGGTTCTCAGCGCTTGTCATTGTTATTACACCCCTTAGTAGTAGAATTAGAGGAGCATTCCGAATGGGAGTGATTATCGCTGTTTTTCATCCTTTACTTTTAACCGTGCGTAGGCTTCCACTGACGCTGTGACTTGAGGAGGGGCTACATCCTATAGAATCCTCACTGCGTAGGCTTCTGTGTGCAAACATGGTAGCTCTCCTGCAGTACGCAACACAGTTATGCGTAGGCGCCGCCTACCGAACTTTCGTTAGACTTTCCTAATCTACGGATTCTGACCATGTTGCAATTATAGGCTCATCGAGAAATCTGTTTGAAATGAAAGCTTCGTAAAACAGCTTAAAATTATCATCAGAAATGTTTCCATGCGCAGTCTTTAAGTTATTGAAGTATTTTCTTCTGCTTTTAAACGAATTGCATATTTGGAAGAGCTAGCGCAAGATTAGCGTTGATCACGGAAACTTTTGTTCAGAAAATGGCAGCTTCTTAATGCAGAACAACCGCCTCCGCACTGGGCCTTGACGGCATTCGCTGAAGGAAGTTGTTGTGTGCTAATCAAACAACTCTGTAGAAGATCAACGTCTTCCTAGTCATTTTAGATAAGGGCTCGTTATGTACGACATCGTTTGCGTTTGGTTGTGTGTAAAAACGCTTTTTAAGGACACCTGTAATAACGAGGAAATTACATCTCCAGACGTGTATGACAAATGTTAGTTGTGAATTTCTTCAAAATATCTGCGCTTGAGTCTTTCTAAAGGTCATCAGGGATGTGCCCATTGCAGCAAAAAATCGGGAATATTTAAGAGAAGTTCAGTAGTATCTCATTTTATGACGAGCCTATAATTACAGACACAGAATACTCTGGCTGTGCTAAACTGGAGAAGATCACACCTCGCTCTTGCTTTTACCCTTGCTCCTTTCTTAATTCTTTGTGCTTCTTTTCGTTTCTCATTTCTGGAGAAGGATCCTCTAGGATTGTTATCGTTTCGAGATCTCTGTCTTCAGTTCAAAGCGGTTTGAAGCAGCAGCTACAATTGCGTCATAAACTCTCCACCACATTCCAGTATCAGTTTGATTCCAACATTCTAGAAACTCGAGGAAAACGCGCCATAAGACAAAATCCAGCAGCTGTTTTTTCTCACGGGTTAGGGTTGTTTCCTTCTTTAGTGCATAAAAGCTGTGCTCGTTGCTTGATGGCTGATGAGGCAAAAAAGAGTGTCACCATTCAATGCCTGGATGCTCCTATGGGTAGTACTTCTCCTCAGTCAATAGCTGCTATGTTCAACTTTCTATGAACCTCGTCATGATGTTGATTTTGTTGTTGTACTTCCTTGAACTCTAAGCGAGGTTGTTATCAGCGTTTACTAGGTTTACTTTTCGGCGGGAGCGCCTTCTTCATAGCCTAATCCAAAATTCAGAGCCTATATTAATAGAAATATCCATGACCTAAAACGTGTACATATCGTATGGAGATTTTCGTAACGGCCCCAAGCAGATTCAACTTCTGAGAGGCGGACCGAGAATTTTCGGAGCGTGAGAATTCTGACTATGCGAAAGAGAAAAGCGATTGCTCGGCGATGGCCATCTGGGCTCCACAGCTGCGGTCGGTTCCCGAGTTCTGGTGCCGCTGCGGCTGCGAGAGCTGACCATCTGCGCCCTCAACTCTTAAGTAATCGTACGTGATTCATTAATGCCTCAAGGCACTTTCGGCCGAGCGCCAGACGCCCACGAGCGCCCTCAAGACCAGAACAGGAATTTGTGAGAGCAGAGCGAACAGTTGGATGAAAGCCAATACGGAGAGACACCAGAGGCCTTATCTAAAAGAGCTACTCATGTTCACCAACAAACTTGCAAATGCTAGGTGAAGAGCATAAGGGTTTAACTGACGAAGCCGAATAATGATGTAATGGAAATAGTGATGGAAGTAAAGATCACTCGCTCAGAAATAGCCATCTATGCCGCTATGTTGCAGCCCTCAATAAGAAGACCAACATCGTGTTAAATCTGAGGCTGAAGGATGGAGACGCCAATTTCCCACAACCCCTTTGTCCTACATTTTGTCTGCCTTCCTTTTTCTTCGGATGTTCTTTCCTGCATTAAGAGAAGTACGATTTTTGTTGGAGAAAACAACAGTCCGTACTGTTTTATTTTTTATATCGTTTTTGTTTTTTTTTATTTTTTAAACATGTACGCTGAACCAACTACATAGAATTCAAGCTGAACGCTTTTAGAGCTTTTGTACCCTCAAAATCTTCCTTTACAAGAAGACTCAGTAGCAGTAGGTTGTATCTGAGTTCACGGCATACAAAAGCCAAGACCGTCAGGATTTCTTTAAGACTGAGGTGCTCGAGCACACCATCTTTGCAGAAGTCTTTCCTCACAACCAGCTCAAGTCGTTTTGCCACAAATGCGATCCACAAGCGTTTCTTTAGTCATAGTTTTGCAGCGATAAGAGATCAGTTGTGCCTACCATTTTGAATCGTCACCTTTTCAGAAGGATAGGAGAAAGCAAGTTGCAACAGAATATATTTTCCTCACAGACCGGTATGTGTTAAAGTTGGAATCTAAAAAACGGTGTTGAGCACCCCTGTTTAAGATGCGCCACGCATTCTACTTCTTCGCAATATCGGAATTTGAGCCCGACGGAAAAACCAGTCCGGTACAAGCTCGTCGACTCTGGAGGGAAAGATAGCTTGAATGACAGTGTTGGAACTGAACCAAGAACCTTGATTCAGTCAGGGTGTCCGCGAGAGATGGTGTCCCCAACGAAGCAGCACTACGCGCCCCACTGGTGTTACAAAGGTCAGGTGCACATGCTCGACTATAAAAATAGGTCGGAGTAATTAACAGGTAGATTTACGTCGTACTTGGTAATAAGGAATCGTACAAGTGCACCATACGCACTTCTTTACATCCTTTTGTACATTATTAAAGTACACTTACAAATAAGCGTTCAATCGCACTACTATTTGTCACCCTTCATTCAGTGTGCTTTACTCGTGAACACTTTGATTTCAAATTCCATGACTTTCTGCCCATTTCTCCTTCAATTCGTCTTTGACGTTCTTCAATTTTAGGGCACGACATGTGAGAGTGATAATTGACAGGCCTCCAAGCGCAGAAAACAAATCACTTCTGTGGCAAATGCACATCTGCCAACATATTATCCCTCCTGAAGGCCTTTACTCAGTTGAGAACAGGTTTTTATTTAATTTTTAGGGAAAGCTCTTATTTTGGTAAGAAGAGATTTATGCTTAATTGTAAAGGAAGGCCTTTACTTGGTGAAACTTGAAAAGGGGCCGCATAGGTCGCAATGAGGTCGTATTAGCAAAATTATTCCTTCAAATTTAAATAAAAATGAATAATTTGAATATAACTAACCAGTTAATCAAGCTAAGCAATTACATTTTAATTACTCTTTCTACGGTTCTACCTATTCTGTCGCCGCGGACATCTGTGCACTGAAGTACCATCTAGAGCTCCGGAGGTATTGAAACACCCTAGTAAGGACTGGCACAAATAATAAAAATATTGGAGTTTTGAGTCGAAAAACGATTTATGTTTAAAGTCGTTTTGTCCGAGATTTTTACTGCTTTAGAAAAAGTCTTTTCACTCCCTCGCCACGATTACGTTGAAGAGTAAAGAGTGGCTAACTTGGAAGATCTCTTCTTCGCCACAGTAACTCACACAACAGAAAACAGAAACGAAAAGCAATCACCTGCATGCAGAAATTTCACCCTCTCCTTCAGAATGTTTCCTTGAAACATGAAGGATAAAAAGGATAAAGGACGGCGTTACTCAATCCCTTTTGGGATGCGCCAGGTATTCTACTTCTACGGGATATCGAGGAGGCGATCTGAATATTTGGCCATACAGTGACTTGCGGTGGCCAGCCGGTGAACAAGTCAGCGCTCTATCCTTCCCAGACAAGTCTGGTACCAATTCACCGACCCCCGGAGGGATGGAAGGCTTGGTTGGCCTGGGCGGAAAATCCGGACTAGGAACCTGGTATGGTACTCGGGTGCACGCGCCTGTCGCGCCTTCTCCGACTGCGCTACACGCGCCCAATATTTCGTATTATTAATAGAAACAACGAACAATAGGAAGTACATTGTAAAAATGAGAGGACGCACTATGAAGCTACATGTAGGTCATCCTGACAATCTATTTGCAGCTCTCGCCCAGCAGATGTGTACGAAATGCACCGGTTCCATAATGTTCGACTCCGTCGTGCGTCAACTTCTCTGATCCGACGTCGACGTTTTGAGTTGAGCATAGAGCTGAAATAGAAATCGTTTAGAACTATGCTGTAGGCAGACCCTCACAAGGGGAGCGAAATTAAGGAAGTCGCTGAGTAAAAGAACGAAATCTTCCTTTTTAGCATTGTCGCAGGTAAGTTGTCTTCTTTCCTAAGAAGATTTTTTCGCTATTCCTGCACATAGTTGGCCAGCCCTGCTTCTATAGACTTTCCGTTTCCTTTGGAAATTAACGACTTCAATCAACGATCCTTGAGTACTAGGCGCCTTTCGAAATTACAGACCATGTATGTCCATCGAATGACGTAGACCAGTGCAGATTAGCGAGTCCTCTAATAAGATCCTCCTATGAAGATATTAGCAGTGCTGAGAAGCAAAACCATTTAAAAGGTTCCTATACATATGTTCTGTGGTTATCAAGGATCTTGGTATTTCCAAAAGAGATGGTGTTCGCCGGTGTATGCTTAATTTTAAACCCTTCAGTATTTTCATTAAACTCTCGCTCCAGTCTAGAACCTATTCATCTCTTGAAGGGTACGCTAGTTGGAGCAGATTTTTGGGCAAAGGTGAGTCACGCGCATATTTCGGTGTTCGGATACATAAGGAATCCGAAGCGCTTCGTTGTTCATTGTGGGAAACGTTATCAGCTTCTAGCACCCCATTATGGTCTCGGCTTACTCCTGAAACTTATGTCCTCTTTACATTAATAAAAATTCGGAATCAAGTAAGCGAGGGATTCGGTTGCGTTAACCACTTATCTGGTCGTCTGGCAGATAATCACTAGAGATAACAGCGCTTTTCTCCCAGAGATTCAGAAGGCTATCACTCTTTTCGTCAGCTTGGGGAGAGCGCTCGTCTCGGTGAGTAGATGAAAAAATCGTAGCCTTGCTGGCACACAAAGGAAAGGGGAATGTCCGCATGCTTTTTCGGGCTACGGATCTTCAGCAGCGATCTACATAGCTGCACCATTAGCGAACTGGGCAGCATCACAGGTTTGTCGTACATCAACAAAAGGAGAGGAAAGGATAAGTAAACACAGCTATGTAAACAAACTGACTCGCCTTTTAGTTAGTAGGGACAAGATACCACATACTGTTGCTGCCGACCTGCATGCCCAGCATCCAGAACGAGGAGACCGACTTTCGAGGCGCTCACATGATTGGTCAAAATTTTCTTTAAAGGAATAATTCGGAAATACTGTATTTTCCATATGGAATGCACGAATATTGACTTGTTTGTCTAACGATGGATACAAAATGCTTCAAATTCTTTTAATTTATTTCGAAACCAACTCCCTCAGAAAAGCTAAAAGAAAAAAGCACACTAAATCTTAGTTTGTGCGCAGTGGAGGAACCAAAGTTAGGGCAACTCGTCTCACAATCAGAGTGCGGTAAAGAGACCCTCCACTGCAACATAGGACACGTCGGACTTGAACTGAATACCACATCTTTGCCTCAGGAAATCCACATTCCAGCTGATAGAATGCATCACTTAGGCATATTATGGATAAGCATACGTATGACACGTATGACAGGATGTGATGCAATCTACCATTAGTGGCCTGTAGCCATTAATCAGCGCAACTGAGCCTCTAAAAATAGCCTTCATTTGTAGGCATGAACTGACAGGGCATATCGTGCGGTTACACAGCTTCTCAATTTTCCTGGGTGGTTTCTCTCATCAGAAGCTGGCTTTTCAATCAGTTTTCATAAATCTGAAGTAGAAGTTTATCCTAAAGTCAATAACAGAGGAAATTTACAAGCAAGATCTAGACTTCCTAAGCAAAAGCATAAAAAATGTCATCAGGCTGTGATCTCTTTGTAGCACATAATCAGTCATTATAAATGGTCTTAAATCATTTAAGGTCCTTGAGACCCATTGAATGACCAACTCTTAGATCACTCGCCCTCAAGGCTACCATGCTTGATGCCGGCACTCCAAGGCTAATTCCCAAACTGACAGGTGTTTCTCTACTCTACCGATTTGGTTCGAGTGAGAGGACGACAGTAGGGTGACAGTTGTTTAGACCTCTCCTAAGACTTTATGAAAAAGATCAGAGGCTTCGGTAATGCTCATATGGCGAAAGTCATTGTTAGTTGGTCGACGATTTGTTATGTCCTATAAAGACGATAATGCTTTACATAAAATATTCTATACAAACATATAACAAAATAGCAATACTTCTAGGCTGCCATCTCTCTCACAGGAGCGCAACCTCTATCACGATCAGGGGTGTGCGTAATTACGATTTACGATTTTACGATTTACGGTTATATTTGCCAAATTTTCTATGATTTACGACATTCTGGAGCGTAAATCGTAAATTTTCGTAAATGTGATCTTTGATCAGCAACCAATTGGCGTCCAAATTTATGTGGACCGGGTTGCAAAGGTGTGCCCACTCTAATGGTCTCCTTTTGTAGCGCATTACTACTTCCCTTTGGAGCTGATTTTTTGATGCTCTAATGTGTAAGTATGACAGAAGAAGCTATCCTGTGCATAGGCTTCTCGAATACGACTTATCATTTTCCTAGAGAAAGAGAGACGAGTTCTCTAGATCCACGTCCTGTTTGGCAACAAGGCGTAGTCAATTTGTTTGTAACAGATACACGCTAACCCTACCGAATAGAATTGACGCAAATCCACGATCGAACAACATTCTTGACTGGAAGCGGGGTTAGAAAGTTGCTACACTCATGTGGATGGAATAAACCACCAATGTTTCTATCGGTTTGCATTGCATTTTATAGGGCGGAGCAAATTGATATACAAAGTAAAATGGTAAGGTAAAAGGGTAAAAGCGAGCGCGTAGCATCTCAAGAAAAGGTCTAATTGGTTTTGACAGTTTTGGTCTCCATTTTCGGTGTGGTTGATTTTATCGTGTTCACCCTATTTGATCCGTTTAGGACGCCACATGCTCTCGGAGAACAAACGTTCGTTGCAGAACTGGCAAAGGGTAGCCCGAGCGAGTGCAGAGAATTGTTAAATAGTAGCGCCATATTTTAAAGATTTCAAAATCTGACAAGTACAGGCAAACTTGCACAGGAAACCGGCACTCTAGGTAGATTTAGGTTACCGCTTGTGTTGTAAATCGTTGGTTCAAAACTTGAGAACACTTTTAAAGTTACAAAACGCCTTCGCTCCACTCTCTCTACAACTACAATTAACAGAGCTTCTGAATTTGAATATCGCGCTGTGGTCATTGCTTGGTAACCTTCATGAAGCAGTGGATGTGTAACTACCCTCTTGCAGCGGCCTATTCACCGTTTTCACTTTCTGCGTTTAAAATGAACTTCTGCAAACTCAAACTGAACCTGTTTCAACTTAAGCAGCGTTCTTCCCAACTCACAACTCAAATGGGATTACTTTTAAGTTAAACTAGATGCCTTCTAAATCGAAATTGTGTCGTCTATAGAATCAAACTAACGATGCCTCAACAAGGTTGCTGTTAAGGAATACGTCAACCTCCTCATTTTAAAGCGACTGCAAATGGTGTCCAAGGAATATGGTCATACTGGTTAGGCGGCCTAAACTATCTTATCCGTCTGCTATGGGAATGTTCCTGGACTGTTCCTGGACTCTATGTAGAAAAGCGGAGATCTTTCGGTGCGTCACACGATGGGATTGCGTCATGCGCTCACTCAGTACGCATAGCGCAGTCCCGTCGTATGACTCTGTATGCTTCTTAGATTACTACATGTGCAGTTGCTGTTTTCGCCCGCATTGGTCAGTGGTGAAATAATTTTTTTTTTTAATTTTTAGCTTTGATAGCGACTTTGTCGCCGAATTTTGCAAGTTATAGATAAACTAAGAAATTGGTAGGACGCTAGGAATTCAAAAATATTCAAACGATGGGTTCAGCTTGAGCTAAAAGTAACACGACAAACATATAAATATTTATTCATATCTGGTTAACATTAGCAGAAAAACTCTTTATAAATATAGTTGTACTGCACTACATGTCAGGTGAGTCTTACGATTTACGGTTTACGATTTACGATGGTTTTTTCGTAATTACGATTTACGATTTACGAAATTTCAAATTTCATTTACGCACACCCCTGATCACAATAGCTCGGTGGCTGAGTATGACTCTCTGACAGACTCTGGTGTAGATGGGAAACTTAAGACAGTTCACTACAGCACCGGCACTTCTTCTTCTTCTTCTTCTTCTTCTTCTTCTTCTTCTTCTTCTTCTTCTTCAGCGTTTGTCCCGCTTCGTCGCGGGGTCCGCTCTTCTGGTGTCATGACGCCACCTTTCCCGGTCATGCGCTTGATCAGGGTGGACGCCAGTTACTTTCATGTCCGTGTGTAACGTATCCGACCAACGCTGCTTCGGGCGTCCTCTAGGCCGCTTTCCTGACACTTCCAACTCAAGGCCTATCTTGCTGACGCTGTCTTCCTTTCCACGCAGAACGTGGCCGTACCATCGTAAGCGAGCTTCGCGCATCTTGTCCGCTATCGGCGCGACACCGAACTTCTGCCGAATCGCACCATTTTTGATGCGGTCCATGCGGGTGACTCCAGCCGTCCAGCGCAGCATCTTCGTCTCCATGACGCTGAGGCGCGTTTCAACTTCCTTGGTCGCAGGCCAACACTCAGCGCCGTACATTGCTACTGGCCGGATGACTGCTCTGTATATCTTCGATTTCAAGCGCTCTGGTATCTTCCTATCGCAGAGCACCCCAGCCAACGAGCGCCACTTGGACCAAGCTGCCCTCACGCGTGAGTTCACTTCAACCATCAGACCCCCGTCAGATGCTATTGCTGTTCCCAGGTATTTAAACACCGAAGTGCGTGCAAGCTCAGTGCCGTTAATCTTAATGGAGCCGGACTCGCTTACGTCAGTCGTTAGGTACTCGGTCTTCTTGACGTTCAATTTGAGTCCGAACATCTCCAGGCGGTCGCACCAAGCTTGCACCTGCCGCTCGAGATCATCCTTATCTTCGCAAGCGAGCATCACGTCATCAGCATAGAGCAATGTCCATGGGACAGGCTTCTGAAGATCTCGCGTAATGGCATCCATGACGACAACAAAGAGGAGTGGAGAAAGCGCAGAACCCTGGTGCACCTCAACAGAGATGGGAAACTCCATTGAGGTTCCAGCTGCAGCTTGCACTCTACTCTTTGGGCAAGAGTAGAGCATCCGCACCCACTCTATAGGTTCCTCAGGTACGTTGTGTTGTCGCAAGGCGTACCATATAACCTCACGCGGTACGCGGTCGAAGGCCTTCTCCAAGTCGAGAAAGGCTATATGCACCGGCTTCTGTTTCTCGCGATGCTTCTCCACCAGGAGGCGGGCGGCGTGCATAGCATCAATGGTTCCACAACCAGCTACGAAGCCGCACTGGTTTCCCGAGAGCTTGACGATTTCACGAATTCGTCTATCGAGGATTCGCTCGAAGATCTTCATGCTGTGCGAAAGCAAGCGAATCGGACGATAATTGGAGCAGTCTGCAGGGCTGCCTTTCTTCTTCCAAATCTGAATCGTCGTACTGTTGCGCCAACACTCCGGTACTTTCTTCTCCCTCACTACCTGGTTGAGGAATTCAGCCAACCACTCAGCAGGATACCAGAGCTTTGACTTCCAAACATCGACTGCCAGATCATCCGGTCCTGTCGCCCTGCACGGCTTCATCTTTCTCAGAGCCGCTTCTGTTTCCTCCATGGTGATCTTGTGAACGGGACCGTGCACAGAACCCACAGAAGGGATGGCCGGGTGAGGAAATTCCACAGTGAAGATTTCCTTCAAGTAATCGCGCCATCGCTTCAGCGCGTTTTTGCGGTCTGTCAGAAGATGGCCGCTCTCATCATTGATGCCAACAAACTTTTCAATATCCTCGGTTTGGCGATGGCGGGTCTTAGCAAGTCGATACAAATACCGCTCACCATCGCGCGACTCGAGTTTTTCGTTGACATCACTATAATGAGTGGCTTTCGCAACAGCCACCGCTTTCTTTGCAACCTTCTTCGCCTTCTGATACTTCTGCCAGTTGTCGGCTGTTTTATCGCTGAGAAACACATGATAAAGCGATTTCTTCTCTCTAACCTTCGCTTTCACATCGTCCGTCCACAGCCATGTCTGCTTGTCGACCTTGCGTCGCCCTGGCTTCGTTATGCCGAGTTCCAACCTTGCAGCTTGGCGTATCGCGTCGGTTGCTTTCTTCCAAGTTTCGTCGACAGTCGTGACTGTCGGCAACCGTACGCGGGAAATCACAGCTGCTTCCTTCTCTTTCATTCGCCACCACTTTTCCAGCACCGCATCGCTCAACCTGCTGCACCCTCGGAGGGGTGATCTTAAAGGTGCACACCAGCGGTCGATGCTGTGGGGCGACCGTCTCATACGGCACGATCTTCGCGTCTGTCACAAGACTCCGGTCGCGATCTCTCACAAGGACAAAGTCTATCTGAGACTTGGAGCTCCCACTATAGTATGAGATGAGGTGGGAGTCGCGTTTTCGGAAAACGGTGTTCACAATGGTGAGATTATGCGATTCCGCATACTCAAGAATGCGCTCACCATCGGCGTTACGAGACCCGTATCCGAAACCACCATGACAGCTGTACCCGTCCTTCGCAGCACCTACGTGCCCATTAAGGTCACCAGCGACTATGATGACATCTTTCGGCGGTACCTCTGCTGTCTTCTCATCAAGCAGGCTCCAAAACTCTTCCTTGGCTTGATCGGAGCAGCCACTCTGCGAAGCATACGCAGAGAAGAAATGATAGAGTCGCTCCTTCGCGGCGATAACGATCTTCATCAACCGATCGTCATAGAGTTCAACGCTTACAATCGAGTCACGAAATCGTCCGGAGACGATTATTCCGACACCACTGGTGGTCCTGGGACTTCCACATAGAACGGCCTTGAAGCCACGTCCTATGTCCCTTGACTTGCTGCAGGACCACCTCGTCTCCTGCACCGCACAGAAATCAACTCTTCTTCGCTCCAGTGCTTCAACCAACTCGCACGAGTGGCCCGTCAACGTCACATTCAGCGTTGCTACGCGGGTCCTGCCTACGTTACGGGACTTTCGGACTAGCTCAGTTGCCCCCCGATGCCGTCCTCGCATCAGGGACCCTCTCATACTTTCCACACTCGCCGGGCTCTGCGAGTGCGCATCGGCTCCCGCGGACGCCGTAGCACAATCTCGAAAAACATGACTTATCATACACCATGTGATGTGACATGAGTCTTCGTAGGCCGGCCTGTCACAAGGGCCTGTCGCCTCATTCGAATGTCCGTGCTTAGCTTAGCTCACAAAGCGAGAAGTTTCCAGTGGCACCACGTGGAGGAACGGACATCGCCACCACTACAGCACCGGCACGTCAGCTTCTAATTCATGGGATCTCTTGAAAATCGATCCTGGAAACCACGAATTGTGCAGCAGGCGGCAGCAGCATCCGGATGCACCTTCAAAATGCTTACCACAAAGACTTGGACAAGATGATTTTCCAGGATTCAGTGACTATGTAATTGAATCGATGTGTTGAAGGAATTGTTGTAATTGACATGAATGATGTAATGTAATGTATTATTTTGCTAGACATTTGCCGTCAAAATTAAATATTTATTATAGTAGCTACGAATATCAATTACCTACTCACCCTGGTCATGCACTTTTCCGCCCTTATGGTCATCAGATCTTTCTATAGAGGATCTCTCCTTCTTAAGGGAATCGAAAGGTGTCGTAAACGACAAGTCAGGCAAAGAGAATTCCCGCGAAAAGGATCCTTACCATTAGACCACAAACCATAGCCACTCGAAGAAATAGTTTTCAGACTTGTTGTTTTGCGTATTGAAACCGTCTTCTTTAGAGGCACGAAACAAGGCTGACTCATATCTTATCTTGGTTTGCCTGTCCACCGCTGCCTCTCCTTTTCCCTTTAGGCGAATGAGGATGATGTAGCACAAGGCAGTTCGGTCTACGCATTAGCGCGAGCACTCGTTCTTCGAGTATCGACTTTGAGGAAGGGCTCAAATGTCGGCATCAAATTAGTGAATGATATTCGCAGTTAATATAGGAAACATTTTACTTCGGCCATCAGTTGACTAACAGAATATCACATTCCAAGCTGTATCTGACACTGTTCCTGTGAGATGGAAACAAATATGTAGTTTCTACCGCTGTCCTAAGCACGGAATGCAACACACGTTAGAAACGCATGTTGCAGCAAAAATTATAACGGCTGGCAGAAACTTCTCCTTGCTGTAGAAAAGCCAAAACTGTCCTTATTTCCTGCAAAGTTTCCAGTGATGACAGCATAGGGTCCCTACCCATTTATTCCGTGTTCACTCCGCTCCCTCTTTCCCTTTCCTCCTCTCCACTTAGTCGCTGCTTAAGCATAAGGCCTCCCTGCAGTTAGATCTGCCCGACACTACTCGAAAATATCGCGATCGCTTTTCTCTTATCGTAACTCTTGATACTAATACATATGAACGGTGGTGAACGTACAGCCTTCTCCTCTACTTTCTGCTAACCTCTGGTAACTACCAGAGATTCTTGCCAGTTACCGTGGCAGGAAAGTCGTATAATAAGCGTCCTTCCCAGTTTCAGAACCGCTGTTGCCAGCACCTGGTGAAAACTTTGAAAGCGGTTCTGCTGGAGATCGAAGTCTACGAGAGGTTGGATTTGCTACGGTAGCGACCTCCCCCTTGGCTCTCTCTGTTGTGTCAGGAGGTGCAACTATGAGCGAGCGGGCACCGTTTGTCGCCATAAGTTTCCACTATAGTGACGCTTTTCATGCGACCGAAGAGCATCTGCGCATCGCGTCTGCTGCTTCATATGCTTAACAGATGACACGCAGGCTGGTGTGAGCGACACGACAGCGGCACAGGTGCTCCAGAATAGCCCTCTCGGTGCGGAACGCGCCGTCTGCTCCAGATGCTCCAAATGACGAATTATGGCAATGATAGGCGCATGTGGTGGGTGCGATGGAGCAAGCCAGGTGACGGACGTACCCACTGCTTGATGTACTTACCCATTCACGGGCGGGCTGATCCCCTTGACGAGGCGGACAGCTGGACGAGTTTCATGCGCCAGCCGCCAGACGAATTTTCCCAGCGTCGTCATCTCATGCCGTTCCGAATCGGGCCGTCGGCTGGCGCTTTCGGCGACGTCTTGGGAAGGTCGCCGCCGGTGCCGCCAGCTGACAGCTGCGCCTGGGAACGCGCCAGCCGACGCCGTTTCGCGCCACCATCCCTAATGAGGAATTCCGCCGCAGAAGATCTTGATCAACCGCCCGTGGATGATGTCCCAGATAAGGCGCCTGATGCGTCGAAGCCTTATATGAAGTCCGCACCTAAACCGGCAACTTGGATTAAATAAATCCACGAAGCCAACACGGGTCGCCGCTATTCTTCCGTCTCCACTGCTTCTGCTGGTTGGGCGCACTGTACTAGGACACCTTCTCTATCACAGTGCACCGAACCAGCAGAACACATTGTACCATCTCCCAGGTCTTTGCATCACAACGGCGAGGGAAATATTCGTGGCAAAACGTGAGAGGAATGAGATCGGGCTTTCGGGCAGAAGCTTTACAGAGATTGAATTGAAATCCGGATTCTACCCGCTTTCCTAACTTCTCTCGCGGGAGATCTCCGTGTTTGGTGGCGAGAGGGCTTGTGCTTGGGCAGCAAAATGTGTGAAATATCCCTTAGCGTGGTTTGCATATCCTTACTTCGGCCCCCTGGTATCGGGTGCAGACGACAGCCGGCGCCTCCTCCGACTGCGTTCCATGCGCCCTCGGTTTTTGTTCACGGCCCGATATTTACTTTATTGGGATTGAATTATTGAACAAGAAACGTAAAACGTTTACATATAAAGAAACACAAAAACAAATCTACTAATTAGGAACAAGCACACGAATAAAGGCCCTGGTCGGGCAGAGGAGACATATTCTATGTATTATAGATATCCCGTGTTACTCGACCGAACATAACATTTTAATTCCAAGAATTGACCTGTCTAGAGTCAATCGGACATGAAGAGCCAAGTTGTAAGTTAGTAATAAATAATCGTGACTAAGCCCGTGGCGTGGGAGGTGCTAAGACGTGAATCCACGTGGAAGGTGTCGGCAAGCGGAGTAGAGGAGGAGGAGGAATAATGGCGACAACCGTTACGGTTACTAAATCACACCACTTCGAAATCCTTGCATATTTTCGCCTATTAATGGGATGAGGACTATTCAACACTTTAATTCTAGGGAAGTCGGTCATATGTATGTACATATGCGTTCAGGCACAGGCATTGTGTCTGCTAGGAGGCAAATTAGCCTGCGGTAGTTCACCTGGACGTCGTAACATTTGCTTCTGGGAATTCACACTTTAATGAAGGAAGATGTTATTCCAAAAGATTGCGCTCCGACTCTCTCACACTCCCTGGCGCGCACTCTTCTCGCTATCTAACCCGTTCTGGATATGACTGCCGTAAATAACAGCGAAGTCCAGGATAACCGTCAGCCTGCCCTG
This sequence comes from Heligmosomoides polygyrus bakeri, assembly GCA_947359475.1. Lineage (NCBI taxonomy): Eukaryota > Metazoa > Nematoda > Chromadorea > Rhabditida > Heligmosomidae > Heligmosomoides > Heligmosomoides polygyrus. The sequence continues at coordinate 76,832,676 of OX375865.1, forward strand.
TAATTGTTTGCCCACGTCGAAGGGGAGAGTGGCGCCACCTCGGCTGATGCTATCTGAGAGCACGGTGATGACAGGCGCTTGACGTAGTCAAAGCGCAGGCGCCGAACGTCATCTCCGGCCGAGTGTATGTAGCTGCTGCTGTCCGGCTGCTCTGCCGGGCGCTTCATGATTACAGGCGGGCCTTCTGGCCCTCTCAACAACAGCAAGAGATGGCTGCTGCGTGTATGAGTGGGGCGAACAGATGATGTTACGATCTGCTTCGCAGGTGTGCCGTTCGCCGCTGTGCCGCTTTCTCCATCATCGCATATGGCAAAACAGATGTCGTCTTTTTTTGAAATTCCACACAGCCACCCGTTCCGAGCAATCTACATGTGTTCAACAACATGCCCTCTTGCGATATATGGGCGCGTTTGAAAATTTTTGGAGAGCTGCCTCCACACAGGTGCCTGCGCCGTGGCGCTTAATGGCACCGCTCCTCCGGAGTCACGGTGTACGGAATGGAGTAGATGGAGCTGAGTAGGAGCATAGGATACTCTTGAATATCATGGAGCGTTTTTCTATACTCCGTATCAAGCTGTCTCATCTTCAGCAACGTCCTATTTCTCATCTTCAGCAACGTCCTATCCAACATTATGTGATTAGCGCTGAAAATCAAAGTCTAGCGCTTCTTAGCGTTTAAGCAGCAAGAGAGTGCTAAGCGCAGCTCTTGATAAAATATAATTAAATTTGCCAAAAGAATCTATTGCCACCTGCTTCTGCAGGCAGATGACGTGCCACCTTCCTTGCTCAGATTACGGCGACAAACTGACGACTAATAATCTCTCCATATTAGCGGCTCGCGTATGCAGTGATCATCATGACGCGTACACCTTCTTTTCACATCTGAAGCACACCTGGAAAAATACACTTCAACCTCGTCATCTTTCGGCAACCACGTCAGCTGAGGTATGATGTTCAGTATGTCAGTAACCCCATTTACGCTCACTCCTGAATTTTTGACAAGTTAAATTGCTGACAATGATAAGCATAGGACTTAGGACTGTTAGGATATAGGACTTAGGCTGTTTCTAAACTCATGTGCGTTTTAAACAATTTCAGACCGCATTGCTCATTCACAAATTTTATTTCTGGAGTTTTCATGTCGCTTTAAATCAACCATTAATGTTGTTCTTTACCCAAAAACACAAAAATAAAAAGTTGTTGACCCAAACAAAAATGCTAGCGTTCAATTGTCTATCTAAAAATGCTGGAATTGGTGTACGACTAGCCGTAGACAAACTTTTGCCAGTGTAGCCTTCTCCTTAGCATTCATGTGCAATAGAAGCTCACGGTCAATATGAGAGAAACAAAAAGCATTATTCTCTGATCACTCAAGGTATAATATCATAGATGGATGACGCGAAATCAAAATGATTACTCATCCTTCCTGGGAATTGACGTTTTGACCAGAGTTACGGTTTCGTTGCTTCTCAACTCTGACATCTTGAACTGAGTTAGGGTTTCGCTGTTTTTCAACTCTCTGGTGCTCGATCTCCTCTTCATTATGAACAAGCATGCAATGAATCACAGAATAGTTTGTTCTACCGCATTGCTCGGTTTTACGACAGTTGAAGTTAAATGCGCAGGCCACCTGTTTTCTTCCGAAAACAGCATTGTAAAGGCAGGAATCTCATCAGAAGTGATTACTAAGCAGCCTTCGCTAAACTACGAAAGGGTTTACCTTTAATTTCCTTTATTTGAGAAGTTGGTCATATCTCATCATGGTCATATACGCTAGGCTCCAACTTCACAGAATGTCTATCATAAGCGCCAATTCAGTGTTGTACCAGTAAAACACTGTTTCGAAAGACCGTATCCGTCGGCCAGAGAAAAACACCATATTTAGGGCACAATATATTTTTATTGACTAGCTTTTAATTTAAGGCTTGCATTGACTGGGCTAATCTCACTTAATATAATAATGAGACTTGATCGCTTAAATCGTTTCATTTCACATTTCAAATAGTTTTCGTCACAGATGTTGAATATGTACCGTTTCTCTGAGTAAGGAATTGTGATTCCTTCATTTTAGTGTGCGGGATGAGATATCTCTTCATCAACAGAGCAAGTTGATTGCTTTGGAAAATAGATATGTCTGCTTGTTTGCCTTACGACGAACTCTGCTGCTTTGCTTTAGAAAGCATCATCACTTGGGTCATGCCTAATAGCATATTCGTGGAAGTTTACTTTTTTAATTATAAGGAACAAATAGCTTTGGATGCTACGTATTGCAAACAAACATTATTTTTCCAAAGAATTTTTGGGACCGTATCCACCAGGGATTTTCCAACCAGGGGGAAAGGGAGATAAAACACCAGACAGCCTCAGCGCAAGGTTCTCTTGTAAAAAAGCCGGCGCGAATATTATTTTAAGTACAAGAAGGCTGAGTTGCTGGACAACTCTGTGTACATAGCTTATAGAATGCAGACTTTGACTTGCGGTTGCAATGTCCTCCTTAAATACGCGGAACCCGCGACGAGACGGGACAAACGATGATGGGCGTGAAGAGGAACGTTGTCTTTGAATCCGTTTCGTTTCTCAGAAGGAGGAAAACAGCATTGTATCTGCATGTGAATGTGACTGGTAGACCTTTTCTTTGGAGTGATTCGGATTGGAGTATGCCGATTAGACCAGTTACTTTTATTTTTGACTAGGTGTGTGTATGCGGAAAGAAAGCCCTGCAAATCGACCACTACCACCCACCTCAATCTAGTTCCTGGCTGGTATGGCTTCTCAATTCATGCCTTCCGAGCTCGACATTTCCTCAGTAAAATGCTAATTTTGAAAGCCCTCCTTGAGATCACAATGCACAGCAGACCAATGTGTACTTCGAACAGGACAGCGCTAGACCAGACATTGCAATGTGGAAGAAGACTGTGGTGTCGACGTGAGGCTGAATTGCCTTTCACCGCCCGTCGTACTCTCCACAGCCTCCACGTTCTCCGACTCCAGGCTTCATTTCCAGCCTTCAGCGTTGCTTGAATTGTCCACGCTTCATAATCCACAACGACATCAGAGGGACATCTAATGTGTTTTTCAAGGACTAGCCTTGTAGATTCTGAAGCAAAGGCGTTCATAACCTACAAACAAGTTGGCAGAGATCGTCCGATGGTCGCTGTACCTATTTCAAATCGCTCGGTGCTGTTGTCCAAATATGCGGCGAAATATGTTGCGCTCCGAATGGCAGACTGTCTGCTTCGCTGGTGTGCCGATCGTCGCTGCGTCGCTTTCTAATATGTTAACCTAACATATCTCCTAATGATGACCTCGAGACTCTCGCATATCCACACAAGCCTATGGAACTCATTCTTCATCGCCTATTATCCTGCTGGTCGTCGAATTTTTCTATTGGGCGCAACTAACGTCTCCATTCGTCGCCCCTTTCGCATACAGGAGTGATCCAATGGATCCTCCTCGCTGGAGGGATAGGGGAGTGGCATACATTTTGTCAAGCGGTTTCAAGGAGAAGTCAAACCAACGCGCTGGTGAGCGTCCTGTCGATCTTTTGGAATCCTGTTTAAAGCACCTGTTTTTCGACGACTTGGCCCAGCGACAGAACACACAGTAGTAGTTAATAAGAGGCGTTCCGCATCTGGGAGACAACTGATTCTGTTCGTGACTTCACAAGGAAAGGAACCCTTTTACCGCTCACATAATTCATCCCTCGACTAACCTTTTTTCTTCTCTCCCCTGCGGCCAAACTTGACGTCTCAAATCAACGGTGACGCAACAAATTAGGCGACCCGCTGCACTGCAACTGGTGCTGCCACGAACGCATTTGTGAGCTTTGTTAAGCAATTACAAGCGAGGCACACGGCTCTCTACGCTCTCTACAGCACGCGGGAGAGCAGGTGCCAGGACGCCTTTGACTGAAGCGCGGCCCTCTGCCGGTGTACTCTCGGCACATGGGCAGGCTCGTTACCAGCCCACACGCCATGCATATGGTATGAAGTGGTTCTGCATGCCGACACTTCAAAACCACCGGTCACAGATGGCCGAGAGCTCGTCGACCGGCGATCAATTTGTAATGGTCCGCTACTGTTTGAGGCTCTTGAAACACGGAGTCGTGCAAAGCTTGCTGGCGAAAACCGTTCATGAAAACCACTGAGCAGTTTTCATGAACGCATATTGGCTTAGATGAAGGACAAGGACGTGTCTGAAATCGAATCGCGCCCAGCTCACTTGATCCAAAGCTCAATTTATTTCATTTCACAGTACTTTGCAGTTGTGGATGCTAGCAGATCCCGCAAACAAACCAACCATGTGCTGCACTAGGCCGTTAGTGCTTCAAGTGCACGAAGAGAGTAAATTCTCTCCTCGGCTAATACCTAGATCGTAATGGAGTGCCACTGCCCCTTCTGAAATTCGTTCTAGGCTACTAGAGCTGCTTTGCCGCGATCTACACAATCTGCTAAGACAATCTACGACTTCTTCTCAGCGCCGACCAATGCACTGATGAGTCGAATAGGGCGTCTTCTCCTTTTTGATGAAAGGCAACTACAAGAGCTTTCCTTTTGACCGCTCTTCGTTCGGAATGATCACTTGTCACATCTACATGCATAATTAGAAGGTTTCTAAATGCTAGCCAAACTCTGCACAAAAAGCAGTGCCACTAAAACCCGATGTTATCGTGTTCCTTTCAAGCTCACCATCAATAGTGAAACCCAATGAGCTATGTACTTGCTACATTCTCTACGTGCTCTCAACTTGCGTCCTTCTGAGCTTTACATGACCTTGCATTCCAATGGTACATCACTAGTGCGATGCACGATTTGTAGTAATCATGTTAATAAACGGCGCGTATTTTTCGCTTTCTTGAGTGAGAAGTTTCAAACATTTCTCTTTCAGTTAAGTACTATTTTTGTAGGTCATTTGCAAACTACACCTTCTCGCGTACATGTACTGTTGATGCCCTCAAACGTCTGCCTAGCCTAAACTATTAATAGATATAGGTAATGGCGTAGTGTTGCCAAAGGGAAGGTGAAGAAATCATTCTTAATCAGTATAGAAGGGACGCGTGTAGCGCAGTCGGAGGAGGCGCGACTGTCGCGTGCACCCGATACCAGCCAGGGTCAGTGAATTGGTACCAGACTTCTCTGGGAAGGATAAAGCGCTGACTTGTTCATCGGCTGGCCACCGCAAGTCATTGTATGGCCAAATACGCATTCATGTCGCCTCCACGACATCTCGTAGAAGTAGAATGCGCTGGCGCATCCCAGAAGGGATTGAGTAACGCCGTCCTTTATCCTTTATCCTTTATCCTTTATAGAATGCAAGCTCTTCTGCCGCGATCATGATTGACGCATTCCCGTCAGGTGTATACGTTGTCGAGGACAACGATGAAGATGATAACCTCTCGAGCCCTTCTCTTCATGTATACAGCTTTGAAGGATGTGACAAATATAAGGCAATGGAAGTTGGCCGATCAAACAAAAAAAAAAGAACAAAAGTACGCATTATCTTACCATTAGGGCGAAAAGCCTGTCGAATCTACTGAATGGTTCATTTTGTCTTCAGCTCAGATCAACTTATTCTTTCTCCATTCCCAGGTTACCGAACGGACCGAATTTAATCTTTGAGAAGTAACAAGGGGTTATGCCTCTATATGAATAGTCTGAAGATAATAGATAAGGTGTTAAAATGTTGAAGTAATCTGTTTTGCAAATACTTGCAAATGACCCGTTTTTAGAGCCATTACAGAATGCAGCATAGTGTCTCCTAGGTAGCCCCTAGGTGGGTAATAAAAGTATATGGACAAATTTCATGTGGATAACTCGATTTTAGTTTCATACGATTAGGTCTAACCGAAAAATTCCGCCTTTGCTTACGCCTTGGCTCAATAGGCGCCTCTGCTATTACATACAACTCAGAGATGGGCTTAGATTTAATCGCACAATCGCTTCCTTCCTAGAGCTTATAGTAATATAAGATCCACTTCTTAATAGATCGATCTGAGACGGAGTTCCTGAAATTTTCAAAAAAATATTTTATCGAATTCCATAAAATAACACAAAATCTTAAACGAGAGGTACCTAAGGGAATGTTTTACCGGTTTGTTTTATTCCATTACCTTGCTAAATTTTTGTCTGCTCCTGTCTCCTACAAGTTTTGTTCACTCTGTTCTAAGTTGATTTTTGTGAAGTTATTTTTGCGTAGTTTGACAACAAATAAATGCAAAATACACATAATCTCTTTCAATTAATGAAAAAACACATAATCTCTTTCAAATAATGAAAAATTTTAAAATCTTCGTAATAGAAAAGAACCCAAATTTGCGCGTTTCGGTGCTTTTTAGTTTAAGTCTCGAAAGTGTATCATGATTAAATGAAAACCTGTGTGCTGTCTTGCCGCAGAATTATTGAAAGACTGGCATGAGACAATTCAAATGAAGATGCAGAATCCATGAATGGTGAACCACCTTACTTAGAGTACAATATTGTCAGGGAGAACAAGTAAAGGCGTAACCTAAATGGTCTATCCTTAACATGGTATATCTTCATAGAAAAGTTCAGATGGCAGGCCGCTTAATCTATTATATAATGTGAGCTGTTGTCACGACAAATGAGTGCAGCGTCCGGTTACTTTCACTATGCAGCAAGAAGAACCTTTTCTTCAACACGGCTGCTATGCATTATTATTTGCTGAGGAGGCTAAAGAAGCGTTTGGACAAGAACTATCCTCCGCGAAGCACCGCTGTTCTCTTGGCCACCGTCAGTGGATTCTGTGGTAGAAGACCACGTCTGCTAGAGTGTTGCATTAACTCCACTCCTTCTTCCTTGAGAAGCATCTTGGCAGCGGGGCGATAGAATGAGTTATGCTGATGCGAACATCTGCTGCCCATGTTCCTTCTCCCAGGGGAACTCAAGCGAGTGTGGCCCTCCGGATTATCCAAGACGAATCTCCCGTCGGTTGGTGCTGCAGCGCTGCCCGCAAGTCGGCGTCCGGTCCGACCCGTGGACGACGCCGTCACCGGACACCGCTGATTCCGGGGCATCAGTAATGCGATGTCGTGGCGGTGTGCCCTGAGGGTCTGCCGCCTGCGCAATTAGTGCTCAGTGCCAGCTGTCCCCACTTTTCCGTTCGCATTCACCACCATCATCACCCTGACTGCGCCGGCTCTCCTACATATGGCACCTCATCTCTCAGCACTCCGGCCAGCGTCAACTGGGATCGACACGTTTCCGGACGCACTGAGGCCAAAATGGGTGGGGAGGAAGCACTGGAACGCTTTTGAATGGCGTAGGGTGCTGTCGGATTTATCGTTATTGGTGATATGACAGACGATTGCCAACATGTGGTGAAAACAGCTAAAGAAATGAACAACAGAGCAAGGTAACGATTCAGGCGCGAGAGCAATTAGCAACTCGCCTTTAGGCTATGATTTATTTATGACTTATGATTCAGGCAAAGTAACAAGTTAACAGAGGCACACACAGAGATCGGCGTTTGTCTTGAACCATTCATGATCAAAAAGATAAGAAGAAATATAGAGGATAGAAATATAATATATAGAAATATACAGAGAGAGATTTATCCAATATGAACGTTCAGAAGTTCAAGTCATTTGGTCCGAAGTTTTTCCCCAACTTCAACGTCGCTCGCACGTCTTCGTCCTCAAGATTACCATCAGTGGTGGCAAATCGAGACGCTTAGGAAAAGACACGTTGATTCTACAGGAGTCAACCAATCGTCTCTTGAATTGTACATACATATGTTCGCGTCTCGTTACGACTCGCTTTTTGACCGTTGTTCAACTACAGATATCTGCTTCAAGTTGAGAGTTGAGAGTTGATATCAGTAGGTTTCTGATCAAGAGAGACATCACTGCATACAGGAAGAATTCCTCCAAAAACGCAAAGGCCGCCCTGCTTCGAAAGTTCAACAACAATTCCGGCAGCAGTGGGGGAGCGGCTAAGAACAGAAGTGGAAACCTTAAATTTGATTTTCTCAATACGAATAGGCCTACAGAGGTCTCTGTGCTAAAAAAAGGAAGGCGTTCCATCGACTGAGTGCTTGGCTGTTTTTATCAAAATTAAGAACTCGTGCAGCTCTTGCTTTCCGAAACTAAGTTGAAGCAAAACATGTTTAGAGACATGCGAGCTCTATGCACATCTACTCCTCGGTAGAATTATTGTTTACTATATAGAATCTCAAGATGAAGCATTTCTCCAATGACCAATCCCTCACCTGCCTTGCATTTTCTGTGAGAGAAATCACTGAATAGGGAAAAAGAGGAAGTTCTACAAAACACGCAAAAGGTCATTCTCCTTATATGTCAAGAACCTGCTGATGAAACCTTAAATGGAATTACAACGAAGGAACTTAAAGGAATCTTAGTGACAACGCTGGAAGATAGTTTTGACGTAACGTTTAATTGTTCTCATCTCAGCAAGGCGTGTTGTTTATTCCGAAAGGAGACCGACACAAACGAAGTATAGTAATGGAATTCCTAAGCCTCGGCGAGCGTGACCAGATGGTTACCCTTGAAGGTGCATCGGAGGAGGAGAAGCCTTCAGCTACGCAAGGCTCCTAGTGAAGACATCTCTGCAGTCAGCCTGATTGTCCCCGTTGCTTTCTTTTCAGCATTCACCTGCTCCTTGCTTGCTGGAAGATGTGTGTCGCTACATGAACTATCCAAACATAAGTGAAAGTGACAAGAACAGTACACAGGACACAGAGAAGGATACAATGTATAATTTGAAGATTTATTTCTAGTTAATAAACTCCATCCCCCGATGTACTCTGACTTTCTGAGACCTGGCCTAGATGCATAAGAGATGTCAAATTAACTTTTTTTCGCTTGTTGCATAATAAAGTGTAATTGAATAAATTTTAGCGACATGGAGTGCAATTAATGTTGAGTTGCGCTTCCTTCCTAAGTTACTACACTTTTTTATCTTTGGGAGTTTGTAGCCTAACGTCGTTTCCGGATGGAAATGATTCACCCTCAGTGTCCGTTTACGCACCACTTCATCTTTCTTAGTTTTCTATTTCACTGTAGAACCGCAGTAGTTTTCCAAGGACTGTGATATGTTGGCTCAGTAATGGGCCGGCCACCAGTCCGTCAGCCAATACTATTCCGAATCACCACTGTCGGGATCGTGCTCTCTCTCAGTCGCCTCCGTTCAGGGCTGCGAGCCCCCTGGAGGGTTCGCAAATGAAATCGCTGCGTGCTGTGTCCGCCACACGGTGCTTCAAAGAGTGCCACATATTGGACACCTGGGCAGCGCACCTGCGTACTCAAATCGAAAATGATCACACCGGACGGACACAGCCGCATACACCATGCACCCGTTCGCCGCGCTCTGCTCAGACACGTGCAGCAGCCAACAACAATGGCTCCTCGACAGGTCTGGATGTCGACCGCTGCTCGAGAATCCTGCGGTCCACTGCGAGGAATGTGGAGGTTTTGGTAGAAGGAAATCGAAAGCAGTTTCCGGCGCTCCGTTGTCTCTGCTCCCAGCAACACCTGTCGCCAACGCCCCGCGACGGTCGCTATCCAAGGAATGTCGACTATCCAACTTTCTCCCCAAACCATCCATCACCTGTCGAAGTTTTCCCGCACTAAAAGCGAGCGAAAGGTGAGAACACCGGGCAGAGGTCTTTGATGACTTAGCTCGCATTGTCCAACCCGAGCACTTCGGCAGCACTCAAGGACCAGCTCATCACGCACTCCTGAGCTCACAACTACAAAGTATTTCGACACACAGCGAGTATAAACCAGCGCGTAGTATCCATACATCCTCAAAGGAAAGAGTTGCAAAGCAATGGGGAAATGGAAGATGGTCCACTTCCTTCGGCTTCAATTTGCAGTGTCTTAAAAACACCATAGCCGCTTGAGCTGCCTTATAATTCCTACCCTCTTAGCTAAGGCTCCAATTTGTAGCCTTGCTTTAATACTGCGGAAGAGAAACTCTCTGATTGAATTTGTTGTTGAAGCCTAAGGCGCCGCAATGTATCATTTGAAGAGTGCACATTTTTCACCTCTTCTTAAAGCATCGCTTCACGCAACAAAACTGCTTAGCTAACGATACATCAAAAGTTTTGAAAATAATGCACTGAGATGACCTGTAAATGAGGTTGGTACGATATTTTTGTATTTCAAAAAACGTTGATACATGCCTCAATATTTCTGCTACACAATAATCTATCAACCGCACCTTCGACTAGTTATGACTGACACGTGAGTTCTGTCCGATCGTGCGTGGTCGACTGCTTCTTTTGCATAAAAAATTCTGTGGAATCTCTATTGCAAAAATAATTTTCTTTATCGAGAAATAACGCTGTTAACCATTTTTTTACTTGTCTCAGAGCATTAGCTCTGGCTTAAAATTTCATGCATTATTTTGCTTATAGCTAATTTACTTTGTAAACACTGCTCAAAATGAAAATAGGGAATAGGAGTGTACGTTTTTCACTGCAAGACTAAATGTGAATGATATTTGCGCTTTCTGCGCCGGAATAGGCTATGAATTAATATTACGTTTAAAAAGCTATGAATTTTGCCACCAATTAAACAGTGAGTGATAACCACTTTGGCACTTTCCGTACTGCGATTCAAACAATCCGACATGATGGCGGCTTCACCCTGTCTCCATAGGACCTAATTTGATCAAGCAAACGAAAATCCATTAGAACTGTTCTGGAATCTAAACCGGATTTATAACGTTAGGTGCACCCTTTCGAAAGCAGTATATCTCCAACGGAACACATCCTAATCTGCTCAGAAGAGCGGTTCCAGTACCAATACCGTGACCTAGATATGTATGGTCCAAATATCTGTATGGAGAAGGTAGAATATGGAGAAGCAGTGCTTAGTTCCTTCCATTTTAAACCACGTGTTGCAGAAAAGAATACTGTGAAGAAAAGCTGTCTTCGTCAGTAAAAAACAACAATAATAATTTATTGCGTGGCATAAGACACATGTTAGAAAAAACACGACACACAATGGTTAAGACAATATGATTATCAAAGTTTTAGAAGAGAAGCAACTTCCTTTAAGACATACGTCTGCAAGAGCCGGAAACCTGCTTCCCAATACAAACATTTGTTTTAAAGACAAGTCGTTTGAGCGAATAACATACGCATTCGAACCGCCTTCATGACATCTCGTAGAAGTAGAGTGCGTGGCGCATCCCAAAGGATTGAGCAACGCCATCCTTTATCTTATCCTTTATGCGCGATAGTGGCACTTTAGAATACTACCAATACCTTATGATAGAATAGAGGAAACTTCCCGATCGAAGTAGAATTGTTCTAGTATAATTGTAATCTCCGAATCTTCTCCTGAAACGTAACGTGTTTTTATAAGAAGAGAAAGCGGTCGATCTACATACTCCCACTGATAGCTCTTTCGTATGTTTTGTAGGCGTGTACCAGGACTGCTTTGCTTTTAGTGCAAAACCCGTTGAAAACTTGGAAACAAGGAAATTCTGGAACCTGGTCGAGTGTTGATAAATTCCTGAGATATAATACAAGTGTGTTCGACGAATCTGAACTCGTTACCGCCTTCAAGAACTGGATACTTATCACAAGAGATTTTGCGTGTGTGAATAAAGGGATTCGACGACCGGTACCTTCTGCTTGAATGAAAAGCTGGCCTGAAAACAATCTGATTGGATAGTCGACAGCTGATGGCACGCAGTAGAGTGGCGGTAGTATATCTTCAGACCAGTGCTGCACGTCAGCCCTGACGCGGAAGGATTACTGACTTCGTGTTATCAAACTGTCACGGAGCACAAGTGGAACCGTTTTGGAGGACCGTTCATGTGTAAAGGAACCGACCAACCTTGGCGCTCTCATGAAAGGTTCAAAGATACTGTGAGATGCTATATCGCAAGAAAGCCTTCGTGCTGATATCAATTCAGGTGCAGGCGTAATGAACGACTTCCCTTTAGCTCTCACTGGCAACTTTTGAACACACTTTCAGTGTAAATCGGAATAGCCTTAGTGAGAGTAGTGAGAGAAACCCTGACAGAAGCCACCATGCAAAACTCTGGTCACTGTTCAGCGATCACTAGATAAGAACGGGAGTACCAAAAACCACAGAAAATATAGGAGACAGCTGAAAACTGTCACAGAACAAAACCACAGTCAACACACCCAACCCAATCAGGCCTTTCGAAATTCCCGGTTCAATGAGCTGCGGTCACACTTGCCTAAAAGATGAAGAGTAGATCGTTCATTGTCCATTCTCCACGCGAAATCGCCAATCAGACTGATGCCTACGCAGAGAAATAACAAATGGCGCATCTCAAACGGGTTCGGATTTAACCAAACCTTGGCTTTCACCCGCTGATCCTTCTGAGTAGTTGATTTGAACAGCAAACGATCCAATTTCTAAATTACAAGGCTTTTCTAAAATAACTTTTCGGCTGTCCATACTGTTTTTAACATGCTCAGCTTTGGAGAAAAATTCAGTCAACAGTGCTCCAATTGGGCGTCATATTTCTGAAAGGTTTCCATCTGCTCAAATACTTCCTCATACCAAAGTGCAGTATTTGTAAGCCGAAGGGGCGCAAGCAGGGCGCTGTGAGGGGTGCTGTCTTAGAAAGGCTCATCCTTGTCTTCGTGAGAGCTAAACCTTGAGATTGGAAGAGCTCCTTCGCTTGTGGGGTATTTCCCGCTCGCTTTATGAGCTAAAGGATATTCCGTTAATTTGAGGACAGAAATTTTGGAAATCGGCAGAAGTCCTCTCTTCTAACGACCCTAAGGATGCGCCCATACCATGCTTCTGGAACCACTGAAGCAAAACAACAGAACAAGGAATTTTGGCTCGTCTTAAGGCGATGTATATCCAGTCATTTAAATCGCATTAGCGGCTCTTGTTCTCTAGCCAGCATGCGTCCTTAAGGGGGAGAGGTTCTCGCAGTTCCAATTCCAGTGATGAGCCTGATGCGACCACCCTACGAGTCTCGTTTTTCTGTCGAGTCCCATCAAAAGAATCGGAATGTCCGAAGTGCAGTGGCAGCTGACCATCGTCATCGTCGTCGTCATCGTCGTCGGCCTGGCCTTTCCTCCTCGACTCCATTGTCCGGCGGGGATATCTGCCGTTGTCTGCGACCTCCCACGATGGGTCCCCGATCCGCGCACCTGTGTCGAGGCGGGGCCGAGCAGCGGAGGGGCGTGATCGGGCGGCCTCGTGCAGAATGTCCGCCATTCGGAATTCCACCGATCTCTTCGGACGCTCATCTCGTCCTTCTTCCGCTTCACTACCTGCTCCACTATGAAAGCCATGCACAGAGAGACTCGCCCAACCAGCAACGCGCCAGCCGCATCAGGACGAATTCGCAAGTCATCCGCTGAACGCAAGGAGAAGCTCAAGGTGAGCTCTAGCTCTCTTTTCTTCAGTTTTCTCCTACTAAGGCTCCAACATTTTCTGTTATAGCTAAATTATGAAGTGTTACCCATGCTGGTACTAAAGGCAGCGCATATTTTATCGCTTCCTGCTATTTTCCCGCCATTTTTGCTATTTCTGAATTCACATTGGCGATTTCTGCACCAAGGGTTGCTGAAGGTTATTGAATTGGAAGTTTGGTTAACATAGGGAACAAGAAATCACAGCACCACACAAAAGTAGTGAGAACATTTTCGGCAATAATCGAATTCCTAGCAGCTTGAATCATTTTCCCCTGCTTCGCTGTTAAATACTGTAAGGATACAATGAAACTACTGTCTTGTACGTCTTGCACTATTGTTCTGCTCTGTTTTCGAGATTCTGGACCTTCTTTTTCGTCTAAAAGCGTCCCTGGGAAATAATATTAGTGTACCACTTCGAGCTTGCTAGTAAAGCCATTAAAGTTTCTTTTTCAGTTCAAAGGTTTTCTGGCTATTGTGTGTACCATTTCCTACCCTTTTGTGCACACAGAACCATTGCACAATTCTTCTTCAAGTTGCTTTAGTTCAATGCTGCATGTTCAGGTTGAGTCCACCTTGCGCCGTCTCGTCGGCTCCGATGAAAGCAGCTCTCAGCTCGAGCTCGTGCTCTCGGCGATACGGTACATCCGCGAGCTGCAGTCCCAGCTGGAGGACGACAAGGAGAACGACCTTCCTGACGCTCTTCAAGACCTGTTCGCCCAGTGCTCCGTCGGGAAGACGGCCACCGCCTAGACTCTCCTCGTTCGGGTTCCGCCGTGGACGTTTGTGATACTCGTGGTGCCGCCGTCGTTCCCTGAGGCGCAGAACACCTCCCACTAACCAATTCGGGTAACGGCGCTTGACAGTTGTCCTGTCTCGCGCTTCATTGTACGCGTAACATTGTGCGCATATTGTATATATTTGTGTTAGAAGAGAGCAATAAACCTATGATGATTACGGGCTGATGTTTGCTTTAATAGAGTGATGGAAAATTATACACAATATCTGGACAACTTATCCTAACGGCAGCCTGAGAATGATGCGGTCATTTCAAAAACTCTGTTCGGCTACATGTCTTCCGAAGTGTTCAGAGGAAAAACTTATAAGTTCATTTAAGAAAAAGTGCTTCTCTGACGACTCCCTTTGCCTTCTACCGAAGAATTCAGGGAACTCTATTTAGCTCGCTGTCATGATAGATCGCGTAATAATGGACCTAGAATTGCACGTCACTGTCCCACTGTACTGACAGTTAAACGCCTTAAACAAAGGAAGGATAAGAATGCCTGGCACTTTGAAGCAGAATGTAGCAATGGCAGTAGATTGCAGAAAATGAGCTCCACAAGAACTTCATGCTTATTTTACGCTTTACGTACTGCTGAGATCGTTCTGCGTAAATTTAAGTCGAAATTTTGCACCAACTCAAAGAATGCAGCGAAATTACAGTCCTTCCCAACGTGCCAGGTTATTGGGCGCAAGTCCGAGTTCTCTGTATAAAATTCCTCTGCTTCTGCATACCAAATGCTAGCTGTCATATGATGAGGATAAATTGTGTGATATTTGCTCGGTCATGTCGGAGGCACCCATCCACCGTTACATAACTGAGTTTTTCCAATAGGCACTATTTCTCATTTCATTTCCATTTCTCAGATAACCAGTTGGTTGGCTTGCGGACGCTTTCCATTGGATACTGTCACTTCGTTGATAAATCGACGCTACCGGTTTAATGACACATGCTTGAAACAAATTCAGCTATGAAATCCTTTCATCTGCATTCGAAGGTGAGCCATTGCAAGCTGGCGCTCTCACGAAAGATATCCTGACAGCAAAGTCTCGCGGAACTGTGGTGGTGTTGGATGAACATGGATGGTCGGGCTGTGTGGTGCAGAAACACGCAGGCTGTTAAGATTTAGAACACTGACAGTGTTAGCACAACAGCCTTACGCTTCCATAATTTTGTGAGAAAAAGGTAACTATGTATGAACCTCAGACAAGTCTGGTACCGGTTCGCAAACCCCAGAGGCATGGAAGATTTGGTTGGACTGGATAGGAAATCCGGACCAGAGCCTTGAATTGTAGTGCACACGATAGCCGGCGCCTCCTCAGACTGCGCTACATGGTGAGGAGTGTAGTTTCCATTTTGACTGCACTCTTCTTTTGTTCCTTTCAATTCCTTATCAAAAATACCATTCATATCCGTTGATCCGCAGCAAATAACTTTCAAGCGTTAGTTCATATTGAAAGCTACTTTTCAGCTTTTCGCCATTATCACTCTGGCAAAACTCTACTATCATCTGCCGCAAGCTTCCATATATACTCGGCACTTCCTACATTCCGACTTGCTCGTCTGAGGAGCAGTGACGTCTGCAGTAATAAATATGGCGAGCATTTGGTGCAGCTCCGAATGGAATGGACGGATTTCTGGCTGACAGCTGTGTGCGTCGTGGAGCGGAGAGCAGATGCCGCCTTAGGCAGCGAACAGTTGGCCAGACGCACACCCGCCGACGGCAGCTGAGCGGATGCGGGCAGAAGGCCAGAAGGAGCGCGGCCTGGCCACCAAACGCCCGGCCCGCCGCCCGCCATCCGAGGCGTCCTGCACAGAGAGCAGAGCTCTGCTCTCACATGAGCAGCGAAGGGGATTGCTCAGAACCCGCGGGGAATCCAACCAACTGTCATTGTAGAAGGGTGTGAGAGAGAGCCACATGCCCTTTGTATTGGACACAAAGTCCAGCTTTCTCTATATTTTAACCAATTATTGTAGACGACGTGAATATCGATGTCTACCAGCCCGAAACCACGACTGGAAAATTTACTGCAGTGTGTAATTGCGGACATCCAATGCTTGGCTTGAAGTTTCAACAGTTCTCACCTTCTATGTATTAATAATTGCCTCTACGTTTTCTTCAACACGATAACTTAACCACTGAAGTACAGTATCAATGTGTAGACGGTGAAGATAGACAGCACGAAAACGTTTCCTTTATATGTTTGTGAACAAAAGTGTGAGTTGTGCTTGATGCACATTGTCTAAATGCTTAAATGCCTCACATACAATATGACTTCGACAACTGACCTCGCACTCTCCACGATGTCTACTAATTGTGCTTTCGTGTCGAGCTTTGCCAGCGTTAAGGCTTTTTATCTCTGGCTTAGACAAGGTCTCTTCAAATGGAACGGTGATGCTCAGTCTGCTCAGCAAATGCAGCTGTGTGTCGTTAGGAACATTTGTTCGGTGCACCACATGAGCTGCTCAGTTACAACTAGGAAATGTAGACCTTGTCTGTAGACAGAAAAAGTTGCTCTAAGCGATCTAGGAAACGCTAAGCTCGTGGTCTCATCGCGTTGTACCACTACAGCCTTTTTTGTGGTTATGTATTGCAGCGGCCCCTTTTCCTTAAACTTTCATTCATTCAACATTCAACATTCTTTTCCTTAAACTTACCTTCAGCGGCGTAATATTTGAAGTTTGGCACTTTTCCTGAGGTGCTTGCTACATGATAAGGACACCTCAATGTACGTTTATGTATCTCATGCTCATTTGCTTTCTTAGCACCCAAGTCTTTCGTTCCTCTGAAAAAAAAAAACACTTAGAAGGTAAGCTTTTAACATTAAGAAACCTTTCTTAGAATGTTGTTCAGTAGAAGCCCAGATGGTTTCAAATTGCCTGGTTCCTATTGTTTTAGCAGAATCTGAGACGTCTTCTCTCCTCAACCAGTAAGCATCCTCAAAACAATGCTACTTTTAACTATGGCTGCCGCCCTGAACATCGGAGAAATGATTGCATCTGATGAATTCTTTCACTTCTACCAAGACTTTTCACTTTGAATTTCGCTTTTAATTTTTAATTCGATGTTAGGCTGTTATAAGGGTATTCGTTAATCCACGGAAAAGGTTGGCTTCTGTGCGCAGCAGAAATTTATGTCCTCAAACACTACGTACATAACCGGTTGTATTGTGTTATAAATTAGTATGTCGTGTGGGTGCATCGGGTCGAGATAGGTGCCGGCCCTCACATGCACCCGATATCAGGTTATTTTTCCTTCTATGGCCAACCAAGCCTTTCACGTTTATCGGCTAGCAGCCGCAATTCGTTGTGTAGGACAAATTAAAGCTCCTCCATGACATTCCGTAAAGTAGAATGCGTGCGGCATTCCAAAAGGAATTGAGTATTACCTTTTACACTTAATAGCATGCCACATCAAACACGGGTGTTGTCATTAAGTGTCGCTAAAAGTTTCAGTTAAAATAGGTAGCGGTAAAGTTGCAGTGGTAAAAACCAGCGTCAGAGAGACTCAAAACGCGTCACTCCCTTGGTTGCCGAGTCTCTCCTTAGAAGTGGAGGAAGCGATCTTTAGGGTCACAGCAAACGCGTCCGAATTGGTCTGTTCAACCACAACTAGTGCGTGAACCCGCTGAATGGTGGTCGGCAGCGTCGACAATGTCCTACAGGTTTTAGTGGTCACAGTGCCTCCCCAGCTGCAGACGGCGCATTCCGTACTCGCTCCCCAAATTCACCTCTCTCTACAGCAGGCCACGTTTCCCCGTATTGAGCATCCATCGCACCGCACGAATCAGCGGTCGCTTAGTGCAGGTTTCCTTTCCGGGGTCGCTCGGCGTTCAGGATCAGGTGTTGAACGAGTGTGGAATGAGCGGCAGCTGCTGGTGGTGCCGATGGCAAGGTGCAAGTGCAGATGGCACCCGGCGCCGATTACGGTCAGCGAAAAACCGATGCTGCTGCTGCTGCTCATGGTTCTAGAGGACACCAGGGACGATTCATTGGAGTGGGCGAGGCTATGTGGGCCGCTGAGCCATCCTCCACTCAGTTACACGAAAATTACGTCGGCCTGTCATGCACGATATCTGCTCGCTTGCATGGAGTGAATGGGCTCAAAACACGTTAAGAGTAGCGCTCACCTGGAGGGCTTTGCTGGAAACGTTTTGAACCCACTAGTTCTCAACAAATTCTAGGGCTTCTCATGTAAATTGCTGCTTGTCAGAAGCAGCTACTTACAAAATACATTATTGCTTGATAGTGATTAAAGGCAAGAGTTTAAAACGAACGTCTAGAGGGAATCCTTATCCTTGCAAAGAGTACTAGAGGAGTTTCTTGTTTGCTTACAATACACACTTTGCTCAAGCAAAAATAGCCCTTTGCTGCACACCCTTTTCTCAAGCGATCAAGCATGTGCAGAAAAGAAGCCAAGCTCATAAACTCAGATGACTGAAGGCTATCAACTCTCTGTGACCTTCATTGACATTGATGCTAATAAATGGTTAACTTTTAGACTTTTAAAACTTGTATGCATAACTTCAGCAGAGGAAGATAACGATGACTCTTCATGAGTAGATGCAACACGAAAACGATGACGAATCGCATGAACTGCAAAGCAAAACGTTTTATTTATTTTGAGTCGCTTTATTGCTTTATTCTGTTCAGTTCCTAGCTGCATTTTTCTCACTATCTCATTTCGTTTTTATGGTTTTCTCCAATTTTATGTTTCTCTTTTTCTATGAAACTTAGCTTCTCTTGTTCCGTTGCCTCTATAGGTGTGCACACAAGAAGATACTCGAACAATGGTTGAAATAGGATGGCTTTTGCCGTTGTTAGGCACATTAAGCATTGGGTCTAAAGTTCATATTCTGGAAATCTCTGCATTTTAGAGGAGCCATAACTGCACTCACGTGGGGAGAATATTTGAAATATCCAGCTTAAGTACTTGGAGCAGGTCCCAAATGGTTCGAAGTGCATAAGTCAACAGAGTCACAGTCATGACCATCAGCATTTTCCTATGTACAAGTGGTTAGACTAAAACACTCTCTCAACTTCCTGCAAAAAACGGCTTTCCATGTAAGTAGCACAGCTTTTCCCCGTAGCTCAGGCTTCATCTCGTTCAGCGAAACTCTAGAAGGCGGACGACTTCTAGTGCGACGGTTGCAGGTGTAACCGCCGGCTCTCACCTGCACCATCCCACCAGTGTCGGTCTGTTCATCTGCCACCCTTCAGCTGTCCGTCCGTTCTGCAGCCGGCACGCTGCCCACCGTCCTGATTTCAGCGGGCAAATTTGTCACCTGGCTTATTATGTTATCGAGAGCACAGCCCTTAATGTGAGAGGGATTTCCTTCCACTGGTACAATACGTGGAAGCAAACTTAACCGCGGTAGAAAGTTTTTTTTTTTTACTTCGTCTCAAATTCAGTTCCAAACTCCAAAGAAATCCAAAAGTTAAATACTGCATGCAAGACAGGATTTATATGTAAAAAAGTATGTATCCACCTCATATTCTATCCGTATCTCGTTTCGTGTTCATTTCTGCAGGCGCGCACTAGTTATACTAGATTCCTCGCAGTCGAAAATAGGTAGGTGCTCACGTTCAGAAACAAAGCTCGCCTCACACGAGAATCAGAGTTTCTTGAAGAAAAAATTGATGTTTAGGTGTTTCAAAAGTATGTATTCACTTACGAACGACTAATTTTTCATTAAATTGGAAAGTCAGTTGAACCACCATTTCTTCTTGTAACATCATACATCCTATTATGCATGACAAGGTTCTGGATGATTTCGTCTTTGGTAGCGTCCCAAGCGGTCAGAATCGCCGCCATCATTGAACTGTCGGTTATTCGAGTAGGCTGTATTAGGACGGTGTTTTTGGTAGAAATCGACAAACAAACGGTGGGTACTACTAGGTAGGGACAGTTGATTAAGCGCGACATAAGGAGGACTCGTTACAGGCAAATCGAATCTGACTCCTCTGCTCGTTGTTGTGACAGATTGCGTGACCGGCTGGCAAAATCTGCACTTTCCACCAGACCGCGTCCATTAGCCACCGGTTAAGGGAGGACACTCTGGCGAACAGAGACGGTGCGGTGGGTCCTTTCGGTCCTTGACTGCTGCGTCCGCTGCTGGAATTCCCTTACGGGTTGCCCGTGTGGAGTGGCGCCTCGTTCAGTGTCAATAAGGTGCGGCTCCTTGGCCCGAGGAGAGCAGCAGCATCTGTGCCACAGACGGTTCTCGTCGAAATTGCGCAAGATGGGGCCAAGGGGAGAACAGATGAAAAGCAGAAGGTAGAATCCACACACAGCCATTAACAACATGTGCCTTCTGTCTGGTCCCCACATGCGACGAGAAGCTCCGTCAGCCTCTTAGGTCACGGAGGGACCGCGAGGGCGCGGAATCGTTCGCTGATTTCGTAGTTGATTAAAGACACTGCTGCCACACTAGCCTTTCTGAATTGGCTCAAAGACAATGAGAACGTAAACGTTCGTTTTCTAACCGTCTGCGCGTGTTCCTTGTGAAGTCATGTCGTACACCTAACTTCGACGATTCGTTAAGAATTCAGTTTCCATATGTGGTCTTAAAGATAATAATGAGAGAAATCGCCGTTATAAAATGGTGGAAGAATCCCGGCCATGTACCCAATGTTTAACAGGTGTACAAGCAATACAGGAAATGTCATTAAAATTCATGCCCAAAATTTCTCTGCTCGAAAGTTTTTCTTGAGTATTCGTAATATTCGCAAACGGTTCTTCATTTTAAGGTAGAGTTTTCCCTTTTTTGAACCACACGAATGTTAATAATCACAATATTTTCAGAGGAAATGTTACATCATAATACTTTTAATTTTTAAATCATAAAAAATCATAATACTTTTAATTTTTAGAGATAACTTCTCTGTAAAAATCATAATACTTTCAATTTTTAGAGATAACTTCTCTGTAATTCTATAAGAATACAAGCACATACAAAGCGGCAAATCTTACCAAAAAACATAAAAATATAAAGACGAACTTTGTGCAAGGCGGCCCATAGATGCTAAAAGAAAAAGATTTTTGAGCAAACCAGGTAAAAACAAAGCATGTTTCGTACAATTTAAAACATCAATTTTTATGCATCATAGATCACGACGGAGCAGTACTACATATTTATACGGAAGAGCCCACTACTTGCTTAATGCGAGTCTTCAAATGGTGCACGTATGTAACTCCCTACAGAATTTTATTTCTCATTTGTTTCAAAGACGTCAGAATCAGGCTCTACTTTTCTAGTCTAAGTAGGACATATGTTCTAAGGCATCAAACAAATGAAGACCAAAAAGTTGAAGATGAACGAAATTCAAGAATTTGCAGGTGCGAAGTTTGACAGATATATGGGCAATAGCTACCCTGCCTTGTTTTCCTGCTGTTAAAGTCGTTGTTCTGCTTGAATGTGCAATTTGTTCTAGTGAGCGTGACTGCTTATAAAAATGGAGTCATACTGGTGTGCCTATTCGAAGGTTTTTACTGATTTTCACTTTTTCAGGATGAAAACCTGTGGTATGTAGAAAGATACGTTTAGAAATCATACTCAGAAGACTAGCAACTTCTCTGCGCAGATCTTTGAGTGTGCATATTCCTCGTGAAGTGGGCTTAGGCGCAATATTTTTCTAACGTTTCTAGGGCGACTCAGTTGTGAGAAACTTTTCATCGAAAGAAACGGTGACTGGATACTCGACTAGTACGACTCACTCCAGCTAAGCTATGTAACACAGTATTCCCTTTGACTCCCTTATGCTTATAGCAGAGTTCCTTCACCCCCCCCCCCCACTCCGTTCAGCGCTTTAGGGAAGCTGTCATCGTATTTGTTAAAAAGTGCCCCATTCGCTACCGTAGTACTAACTGAATGTTCGCAAACCAATCCTAAAAGGTTTAACATCGGGGAAACTCATTATTTTTTAATATGGTAAGGTGGAACTACGACACTTGTACTGAGCACAGTATCTATGTAGGATAACCAACTTAATAATAGTCATTGGGTTTAAGGCTATAGGCAAGTGCCTCTTGACAGGTTTGTCAGATATTGTTGCAGTATTAATGTGACACACCCTGAAGAACATGTGTCTTGAACTTGACGAAAACGTCCGAGTCATTTTGGCAGGAAGACTGGAAATTAGTTCTTCAGGTCAAACCACGGCACGCGTACACAGCTGTTCGTCTATCTCTTCCCCCGTTGCGAAATTGCCTTCCTTTCTTGATCATTTTTGGTCTGCTTGCTCACATACGGGTTCCGTGAGTTTTATAATAGATCAAAGCTAGGCGATACTCGAGAAAGGTTCTACATTTCTTCGCAAGCGATTTCATAAGCTAGTCATATTGGACGTTCTCATATCGCGCACGCAGTTGGAAGAGGGCCGACTGTCGAGTGCACACTAAACCTAGGGTTCTTGGTCATGTTTTGCCTAGGCGAATCTACCTTTCCAAAAAAGATAAAATGGCAGCAATCTACTTTGGAAAGTATAAAACACTGGCATGCCCATCGGTTAGTCACCGCCTCTTCGATATTGAGCAAAAGTTGAATTCGTGGCGCGTACCAACCTGATAACCCCGTTCATTACCCTTTGTTACGTTTTGCTCGTATATTCACTTTTCTCGTGAGGTAGTGGAAGTGGAGGTCCCCCAGTATCTATGTAGAAATCTCTCCTCTCTTTGCTCCAAGCTTTCCACATAGTTAATTGTAAAAACCATGCTACTATTATTTTCAGATCGATGTCAATTCTCCAGCTAGGATGAACTTTGAAACGATGACCGTTGCAGTACTTTTTGCTCGCAAATGTACCATTTTTACGGCAAGCTGGAATGTTTTCCGCGTCAAATTTGACAATCTTAAAATTAACACTTCTAATCAAGCCTTATTCTTTTATTGACAAGTTACGTGAAGCTCGCTTTCGGTGGTATGGCCACGTATGTACTTCGATCTAGTGGTGACACTGTTCGTAAGATTGGCCATAACATAGAAGTGCCCGGAAAACGGCCTGAAGGGCGGCCGAAGCAGCGCTGGCTTGATACGTGGCATGTGGACCTGAAGGTTGCTGGTATCCACCCCGATCAAGCATTTGATCACGTAAAGTAGCTTGACCATACCAGAATAGCGGACCTCGCCTCGAAGCGAGACAAACGCTGAAGAAGAAGAAGAAGAAGAAGAAGAAGCAAGCCTTACTCTTTTCAAATCAAACTGAACATCTTTCGAACCAAAAGAAGCGTTTTCCAGGTTACACTACATACAATACCGCACAAATTCTTTGCAAAAAAGACGCTTTGCGACGGATTAATCCGTCACAAAGCGTCGCATTGCCATAACTCTTTTCAATGTTATTTGATTAAATTCTAATTAACACTATTAAAAGCCCCGTCTCATTTTTTATCCAGCGATCTAAACAAAACATCATCTAAAACGATTGCGCAGTGACCTAGTTGTGAAGCTTTTGCTTCCTCGGCCCCATTAATTGATTTACGACCCCTCCGAGATCCCCAGTGGCATGTCCTTAAGGCTTTTCGTTGACCAGGTTCATCGAAACTCAGAAATTCTCTATTTTTTCAGCAGATCTGTATTTGTTACGCATCAAGGGTCATTGTGGTACTAAATAGAGCCAAGTTTGAATAACGTAGGCCCGATTTCAGATAAGCGCAAACGCGCGGAAACATAAGATTCAGTTAAGAATTACCCAACTAGTAGCCTGCTACAGAAGGCAGCATTCTACTATTCCATTGTGGGAACGATGTTCTTTAAAAAACGTGTAATATGGCTTTGAGAAATCGACAGAAATGACTAGATTTTCTTTTTTCCGGCAAGGGATTGATCCAATCTCAATATGCGGCGTAGTATTTCTCCTATCTTTGAACTTCGGTTGCTGCTGTACAGGATAAGTACGAAAGCCGTGTTTTTTGTGGTCTACAGTAGACCACAAGCGCATTCCAATCTAGAAAGAACGAAAAGGTTTTGGCCGTTCCAAGCAGATGTCTATGCGGCCAAAGTTTGACGAAAACAGCATAAAAAAATTTTCAGTCGCTTACCTCTTTATGGATAAGTTTACTCGAAAAACCAACTGGACAGCATTTCTCAGCTCGTTGCGAGCTTTCCAAGGATGTAATATTGTCCGCATTCAAACTGAAAACCATTTTCACCTCTTCGGCCGCCGAAACAAGTTGCGCTTCGGCCAGAGTGCGGACACGGCGGCGGGCCGCTCGCTGCCTTTGCGACCTCCCGCGGCACTCGTATCCGGGGTGATCACTGATAGAACGCAGCGCAGGAAGTGTGAATACTGCACAGAGGCGATACACGGCATGTGGAGTGGAGCACACTCTATAGATTTTTTTCAAGGTAAAATAGCGAGTTTAATTTTGTAAGAGTTAGTGAATTCTTAATTCCTGGTTGGAGGCAATCGATAGCGGGATTCCTATAGCTGAGTCACTTCTGAGATGAAAGCTCTGATTACAGGAGGCGGCGGTCTTGGCGAGCGGATGTGGGACATTCGACGACGTCACGGACTCGCGGAGCGGCTCGTCACCAGGCCTCTGGGGCTCGCACGACTTCGGCTTCTGCCCCACGACCTCGACTCCATCGGCCGATTCCATCGACAGTGCCTGTACTGCTTATTTGTGAAGTATCCAATAAACTGTCTTCCGATGTCGTGTCCACCTCCTAGGCCCCGAACTACACTGGTAGCAGCGAGCTGGGTCCACCGGGCGAGCAAAGGTGAGTCTTTTACTCTCTTTCCTTTCTGGGATGCTCTCTCTCTCGATCCTCTCTATTCTCCTCCTTTCTTAGCTGTAGGTCCTTTCTTTCTCCCTCTCATCTTTTCTTCTAAGAGCATCTATACTTTTGGCTGCTTAGTTGGTTGTGCGCAGACCTTCTAAGGACCCTTCTTCTCACCGTTTTTCTTAGTTCTTTTTTTTCTACGAACGACACAGGATCCTTTTTTTCTGGCTTTCCTCGAGGCTAATTTCGCTAGCTAAGTATCCGGAACCTTTTGGTCAATTGTCTGACTCCCGCATACGACACTAGAAGTGGTTCGCGTGGAGCACATGGATGGCGTATGACGCCCTGGATGTGGATGCGATCGCAGGTTTTGAGTGAAGTGGTTATGTCGCGACATAGGGGTGGTTCGGAGACACCCTATAGCTTCAAGCAATGGAATCGCTAGAAGTATAGTGCAGTTTCTTTGTTTTTCTCTCACATTTTCTTCCAGCCGGCTACGTTTTTTCTAAGCCTCTGTCCTCTTAAGTCTTCGGTGTTCTCGATTCGAAACCAGGTCTAAGAGGGTGTTAGCGGTTCGTCCTCTCGTCTTCGGCAGGAATTCGCGTTGGTATGCGTTAGTGGCTTTCTCATGACGGATCGCGGCGCGGAGCCGCGCTATCAGCGCGTCTCTCACAACAGTTCCGCGGTTCCCAACTTATCTCCGCTTCCATCTCGAGCCCCGCCGAGTTCTTCGGCACTCTGGTATGCGCTGATCACTACTCCCGTCCTCGCCGAGCCTGTCCGCCTACGTCCTTCCCTCCAATATATTCTTGTCCTAAGCGGACCCTTATCCATCCAGCCCTGCGACCACCGGAGGCAATGCCAGTCACCAGGAGCTCGGGTAAGTCCTCTTCTTCGTCGACAGCAGTGGCTTCTGCCCATTCGACTGACACTAAAGTGGAGAGAGATGAGGACTTCCTAGGCCTATCCCTTGCCTTCATGGACTCCTTGGATGATAACGCCCCACTACAGAACCGGGATGCGAAGGTACTTCGCAACGCTATCGCCCAAGTCTGGGAAGATTCCAAGGCCAGGTCAGAGCTTCTATCACAGAAGATTAACGAAGGAAATTCTGCCTTGACAGTAAGTTTAATGAGTCATTCTCAATAGTGGGTCAGCGGCTAGACACACTTCCGACGATATCCATGCTCGAGCGCCACCAGCAAGACGATTTGGAGATCCCCAAAGTTAATTCCTTCTCGGGGTCATCAGACACGGACACTCAATTCTCCATCTGGCTACGCCGCCTCGAGGACGTCATGCGTATGCGAAGGGTTCCTCTGTCACCAGAACAACAGGCAAACTTCTTGATCGGGCACTTAGATGGAGTAGCCCGCGAAAAAGCAGAGGAACTCGATAACAGCGCACGGAAAGACTACAAAACGGTCGTCTCTCACTTGAAAGCATTCTTCGAGAGCCCACAGCAACGGTAGTTATGGACGTCCTGGCGCGCCATAATGTCCCCCAAGCCCCCCTCGTTGCGACCTTCCGGGCTCATCCCGCGCTGAACGCCCTTCCCAACATCCTGTTCTACCGCGGAGCACTCGTAAGCGGAACGGAGGCACGAGAGCGCCGTCTTGTGACCAGGTGACTCCGACTCCCGAACCCAGCCATACCGCTCGTCTTCGTCGACATCGAAGGAGCCTTCTACCCGTCACCGTCAGGCTCCTACTGGAACGAGGACGAAGCCGGCTGGTGCAGGGACATCGTCCGCGAACTGCTAGCGCTGGAGGTGCGGCCATCATCGGTCGCCATAATCACGTTCTACAAGGAGCAGGAACGACTGCTGTCCCAGTACGCTGCCCGGCGCGGAGTGGCACTTCATACCGTGGATTCAGTCCAAGGACGGGAGATGGACATCGTCATCGTCCTCACTTCACGGACCGACGTCACACCAACCAGCGGGGAGTTCCTAGACGACCCCAAAAGGATGAACGTCGCCATTACCAGGTGCCGGCATGAACAGTTGAACTGGGGACGCCTGGTACGATGGGCCGAGGACGCGAGGGTCGTCGTCAGCACTGCGGCGCTTCCGGACATCTTCGCTTAGGAGAACACTAACGAAGGCGAGTATTTTCTTTCCTTTTATTTTCCACTTATTTGTTATTCGGGATAGATTTTGAGATTTTCTTTTACTCTTTCTTACCAATCACTATCGATTGCCACCTCCTCTGGTAGGGCACTCGTCCGAGGACGGACGTGTTTGTGGATAGGGGGAGGTGTAAGAGTTAGTGAATTCTTAATTCCTGGTTGGAGGCAATCGATAGCGGGATTCCTATAGCTGAGTCACTTCTGAGATGAAAGCTCTGATTACAGGAGGCGGCGGTCTTGGCGAGCGGATGTGGGACATTCGACGACGTCACGGACTCGCGGAGCGGCTCGTCACCAGGCCTCTGGGGCTCGCACGACTTCGGCTTCTGCCCCACGACCTCGACTCCATCGGCCGATTCCATCGACAGTGCCTGTACTGCTTATTTGTGAAGTATCCAATAAACTGTCTTCCGATGTCGTGTCCACCTCCTGGGCCCCGAACTACACTATTTGCAGCAATCACATAGTGGATCACAAAAAGAGATCTCACCGTACCCTCGACGAGATCGCCGCGATTTTTGTTTGATTGGTAGCAAAAATCCTGTTTTCGTGGAGAAACACAGACGTAAACGGTACAACAAGAATAGCTTTAAACTAACACACATACCTTGACACCCTTGCCACAAGTAAGCAGCATTTGCACTATCAATCAAATAAAAATCGCGATGATCTAGTATAGTCTAAGCGCGACATCCTTTTAAATACAATAAGAATTAAATTCATTATTTTGCCTTAAAAATTAAATTTTTATAACATTCCAACGGTGCGTTCACTTATCGGTGCAGGTAAATCACGAATTTTCAAAAAAGTTAAGCTAAATTTTCCTTAAACAAAGAATTACATATTCTTACTGTGTTGGAAGGTTTCTAGTTTAATCTGTAGGACGCTCACTCGTTTCGAATTAAAAAAGGTTCAATTTGATTTGAAAAGCGTCAAGCCTGCTTAGAAGTGGTCATTTGAGAAATGCAGTGTGCATTTAAGAAGCTTCCAATTTGTCGAGAAAATGGCACATGATTCAGAATCTTTGGCTTCGCTAAATCATTTAAAAGCGGATGGATTTATTGAAGCGGACACCGTGATGTGAATCCTCGAAGATTGGTGACAAGTCCGCTGTGGTTTCAGACCCTCCAATGTATTCCTTCATGAGCTTGAGATTTTCGGCACGAGTTGAAATCGTGCAGAAATAAACACGCTTAAACTGTGGAAAATGAGGGCTGAACAGTAATACACCGGCTAGACCAGCTGGTGCACATTGTACACCAGTTGGTCTAGCCGATGTACAACCGTTCAGAACTCATTTTCCACAGCTTGTAAAGCTTTCGACACAGAATGCTCTTTAAAGAGAGTGGAAACTACTTCCCGCGATAAGCATGTGGAGCTTTGACGTGAGCGTTATTTTGAAAAATAGCCTGCATGGATAATTTTAAGAAGGTAAAAATGGCTTCAAATTGTTCGTGTTCTTGTAGCGACTCCAGTGTTATTTTGAAAGTACTAAAGCAGAAAGCTGTATAATTTTGCAGTGTCAAGACCCTCAAGGTGCACCTTCAAGTTCAATTTTTGACTTATATAATCGCGTTCGAAATGAAGATTTCCGGCTATTTTTACGCAGATTTTTAAGAAGAGATCACGTCATAAAAACTAATAATCGATTAGAGATTCTAAATACGTCTAAAGCTAATCTTCAAACTACAGTGCAACATTGCCCGACTTGTCATCTAATCGTAGAAAGCAGAAGCAGCCACGATTCCTACTATGATAGCCTTTAGCAACACCGAAAGCATTCCTGCTTTTCTCAAACACACACAACGAGGCACATTAACCACGAGGAAATAACAAACTTCCCTGTCCAACAAGGCCCTTTCTATGTGCATTGCGGTCGACACTGAAGTTCTTGCGGTTGTGCAAGTTACATAGGCGAGCAAACGCAATGAGAACTAAGTGCCGTGAGTGTTGTAAAATTCATTCTTGCGCCATTCAATTTCCACAAAAACACAACACGTTTCCAGAAAGTGGGCACAAAACCGAGGAGAGGAATTGTGATCATTCCAACTGATAGAACTTCCAACATGTAGAAAAACCTACGCATTTCAGTTGACTCCGTTCTCGCGCAAAGCTAACCAGGCTTTGTTCTGTAGTCCACATTTGATATGGACTACACAGTGGAGGGTGAAACGGTGACTTTTCTATCGACTCCCTCTGTCCCTTCCAATTAGAAGATTAGATGGAACAAAACTATGTAACTCTCGTCACCCAAGTGGTGGCTGTGCTAATTGCGTGGTTATAAAAGATCGTGATAATTGACCACTTCATCTATGTATAGCACATCAGAGATAAATAGAGCGTCAGCATAAGATAAAATGTTTACCACACTCATGTCCTCTCATCTGGAACATTCATTTAGATATTCACTTCGGTTATTTCTTCTCTGCTCTCTACTAACGCCGTAGGTCGGCTCATACTTGGTCACTAAATATTCCTCCAAGCTCATCCGCATGTGTTACTAGCAGCCATATAACATTTTTGGATGTGTCAAAATTATGGAGGATCGTTTAATAAAATTTTCAGAAGTCTTCCTTTAAAAATTTGATTTGTAATATATAATTTAGGAGCTTGGGATTACTTCTGCAAAAAAATCCACCATCAGTTTCTAAATAACTCTGGTCATGTGGTGCAGTCAAACAAGATTCCGGCAATCGCCAACACCGCAAATGTCTCTTGGTTCGGACCGACGCTAACAAAGTCTTCCACCTTTTCGGAGATAATAGGTTAACTACTGAAATGGTTAAAATACTAACTTGTCCGTTTCGCAACTGCAAGTTTTCGCATAGGCCAAATACACATTCAAATTGATTCGACGATATCTCACAGAAGTAGAATGCGTGGCGCGTTCCAAAAGAAGTTAAGTAACGCAGCCATATGTACAATACCGCTCCTAATTCGTGAACAATCGACGCTTTGCGACAGGTTTTTCCGTCGCAAACCGTCGCAGCTCCACAACTTCGTTGAAGTTATTCCTACAAAACCTAAATTACACCAAACCATTTCCCCTTCCATGACGAATCTATAGATAGCCTCTAATCCGATTCTTTTTGAAAACTGACCTAGTTACACAGCAATTTCCCCTGGAAGGCCGTTAATTGTTTTACGACCCCTCCAAGAGTGCCAATGGCCTCTCCATAGGGCACTTCACCAGTGATGTTCAAAAACTTCGGAATTTTACATTTTTCTTAGCACAGTTGGTTGCAGTACATTAATGGGATCTCACTGATATTAAACAGCTTCAAATTTAGTTGAATGGAGTGCATAGTATGGTTTGTTTGAAAACACGATTTAGTCGACTTAGCAGAACACCTTCTGCTAATCAAGTTATGCTACTGGATGACTAACTAATAAAGCACACGAAGCAGAATACACTCTTCAAAACAATGTAAAACCTATTTTTACAATGCACCGAAATACCTGGAAATTTCAACCGCAACCCACCACATGCACGAAATGTGACTGCTGCACTGCGGTTTTTCTGCAGTTGATGGTCGCGTAACTCTTTAATAAGAGAAGTTAAGGAGCCGTAATTTTTTCTGTATACTGTACGCTTAACTGGTTTTAGCATATCACTAGTGGACTCAGGGAATTCTCCCCAGAATATTTTTATGAACCGTTTAGTTTCTATAGAAACTCGCTGAGTTGCTGGTTTTTCATCGTTTCTGCGGTCCGTTGCCCTCAAATTGAAAAATGACTTCAACAGTGTTTTTAAGCTCGTCGAGAGCTTCCAGACGATATAAAATTGTCAAGATACAGAGATATCGACATTTCTGACATTTCTGAGCAGAGCACCTCAGCCTGACCCATGTCCAGCTGCCGTCGCTCGCTTCGCCTACACGGCCGCGTCGCACTTTGGTTTGAGGCCCAGTGGTACTAGGGCATTTATGCAGCGCAGCAAGGCGGCTCTGGCGGACTGCCTCCATTCAAGATCTCCTAGTCTCTGGTGCTTCTCTTAGCAGATGTAAATTAGCTACCGTTCGTTTATTTAAGTTTCATGTGGACCACTGAGCATGGCTAACCTCTTTTTAATTCAGCCAAATTTTTTTTTGCCTCCATGCTTTTTCATGCTAACCTTCTCAGCGCATATTCTTGAAGCCAACCCTCCACTGAAAAAGATGTACCGAAGGACGAGGCTCCCTCGTCGGCTAGCCACCAGCCATTAACAGCCGCGGAGATGGTCAGAAGATAACGCAAGTCTCAGACAAAAAGGCGAGCCGAGGTCATGTTTTATGCTCAGCCTTGCACGGCAGTTTTTGTCAGACGCATGAGTGCCATGCTCTTGTAGAGGACGACATTTTACCAGTCGCTGGGAGACTATTCAAGTGGGTAGGGCCCCGATAGTTTGATCCGAGCTGAGATTAACCCCGGTACTGATGGTGGTAGCGAGGTTGTTGAGCTAAGGATCTCCCGTAATTTGCATAGACGAGGTTCAATAGGGTGGGATAATCCAGTGAAAAGCGCATATGCAAATACCGCCGTCTCGCCAGGCTCCGAGACAGTACCGTCCACAGTAATCCGACTGCTGAGCGCGCCAATAGGTCACGTACTGTACCGAGAAAAGCTGCAGACAACTTCGCGGACTATAAGCTGCTGAACAGAGTGCGCCAAGGATTCTGCTTTAACTTCGTTTCATTGAAAAACGACAATTCATGCTTACACATGTAGCCGCTTCTTCCTGCCTTCTACTGGTCATCTTTGCGGTCCTTAGGTAGCACTTGTCACAGTGATGAAGAGGTGCTCAAAACGCTTACAAATTCAGCTTTTTATTCAGTTTTAGATAGTTAAGCAGATAAAGCATAGCAAGCAGGTACAGATACCGCTCACCCTCGCATGACTCGAGCTTCTCGAGCTTCTGACATCTCCATAATGAGTGGCTTTTCAACAGCCACGGCCTTCTTTGCAGCTTTCTTCGCTTCTTTTTACTTCTGCCAGTTATCGGCTGTCTGGTGTCCACGCTGATCTAGCGCTGGATCGGGAAAGGTGGCGTCATGACACCAGAATAGCGGACCTCGCTACGAGGCGGGACAAGTGCTGAAGAAGAAGAAGAAGAAGAGACGGATAAAGAATACATAGTGTCCTTCTGAGGCATTGCAATAGTTTGTTGCCAGCACTTTCCTATGACTTTTTACTTCAAAAGATGCTTGTATTATTTTTCTGCAATGATGTATCCCAACAATTAACATGACAGCGCTCACTGATAGAAAAAGGGACTGCGTTATTCAATCCCTTCTGGGATGCGCCACGCACTCTGCAGACTTCTATGGGATGTCGTGGGGCGATTTGAATGCTTCCATACGACTAGCGATGGCCAGATGATAGACAAGTAAGCGTTTTATATTTGCTAAACAAATCTGTTACCAATTCACCGACCCCAAAGGGAGGAAGGCTAGGTTGGCCTGGACGGGAAATCTGAACCAGGTACCTGGTATCGAGTGCTCGCGACAGCCGGCACCACCCCCACTCCGTTACGCGCGCCCTCACCAGTGCAGTCGGCAAGAAACTACTTGTTGGGCTATGTATCTGTGTACCGAGAACAGCTGAGACAGGAAAATATTGAGGTACTTCTTGAGGTCACTAAATACAATACTGCAATGATATATTGCGGCAATCGGATGGAGGAGAGAACGGGCCGTACAGCTGCTAGGTAGGTTCGTTTTCTCGGCACACACTCCTCAGAATTTATGCTGATGACTTTGCCTTACGAGGAGATGTCACAGAAGTGTGACGTCGAAAGGTATTTTGAGCTTTCCGAGCCCATAAGTGCTTCAACAGCACACCCTTTTATGAGCGAAAAAGGGCAGAGAAACATTTTCTCGTAGCGGGTTTGATCGCCCTTAAAAAGTTGTGAAGTCTAAGCGCCAGGAAGAATTCAGCATGCTGTGTGCCGCATCATGTCTGTCGATATCTCCTTCTAACATTCACTCGGTCGATGCTCATTAAGGATTACGATTAGGATTTGATTTTGTCCATCCTGGAAAATAATAAGCCCTTCAGTATTCTTGTTCATCATTCAAGGAAGACATTAAACGTATCCTATCGCATGCGAACCAAACTATGTGCTTTACTGTGCGCGTCATTTTCCTTCTACACCCGCCTCCAAAATTAACTGTTAAAGTTTTCACCCAACGTAATAAAACACTGTGCTGACCACTGTAATTTTAGTTGCACGAGGTCTGGAGCTGTGCAGGAAATTTGGAAAAAATTTGTACTAATGGTCGTAATTTTTTGGAAGGAAAATATTTCAACTTTCATTCTTTCTTTGGGCCCTAGAAGGATGATAATTGATCACAGAAATTTTTTAACACCTACCATAGTTTACTGCATTACATTATAGTTGGTATTTCGATCTCGCAGAAAGATTCTAGTTGGCGTTTGTGGACAATATCGTTGCTCTTACAATAACACTAAACTTTGTTTGCTGCTGGTGTAATCTTTCTGCTGAATATCATATTCTATGTATTCTGAGAGTAACGCCATACCTTGGATACAGATACAGAATACAGAGTCCTTGGAATGAGAGCGATTTATGTTTTTATGTAGATAACCATGAATAAGGCGAAAGTCACGGAAAAAGAGAAGTTGCTCCATAACCGAAGGCTTCCACCCGAAAAGTGGTGTCAGAAGAGAATTGCTTTTCCCTGTATCAAAATTCAATTAAGCTTTTCAACCGGCATTGTTTTTTAACGGGAAAAAACTTTAGGCATGGGTAACGATAGGATTGCTCAATGTAATAAAATAAAAACAACTTAAGTTCATCACATCCTCCAATGAAACCCATAGTAAGAACCTTCTATCTTTGAACAAATAGGCAGTTAGAACTCATAAACTGTCGAGACTCACTTCTGAATAAACTTTTGGAATTCATTTTTGACGACCTCTTAAATATCTTCAGATTTCGCTTCTGAAAGCTTTTTCAGAGGAGGACTAGCCAAAGAACCGTCCATGTAGTGTAAGACGGCTAATTTCCAAGAAGCTCTTGAGAACATAAGTGCTGTACAGCAACGAGTTCAGTCAGGCCAAGGTCTCCATTAAAAGTTTTCTGAAAAGTTGAAACCATTCACTGCTAACTGGATTTCTTTCATCCTTTTAAGTATGGAACGTGGTTCAACTGAATTCATTCTGATTTCCCGAACCTTTGGCAAAATTATGATAACACCATTGGGGCGTTCCTTCTTCTGGACGATCACCTAATCTGAGTACTTCGTTTCAGGGCTTTGTATTTCTCGTCCAGAATGTCTCATGCCAGTAATCCACCGTTGAATTTCTTGAGCATCCCTTCCCAACGCAACTCCTGAACTTCGATTCACTTCTGACACTGGATTTCCAAGATTCCAGGCGTGAAGCCTAAGAGATGAATATCAGGATACTCTGCTGGCACGAAAATTGCGTGAAATTGCACGACTTTTGCCGACTTTTCCGGAGTCTTATCTATTTTGTGTGCGTTAGACGCTATGCGTTTGCCTCTAAATGTTGTCAAAAACCAACCGTCCCTCGTGGAGTAGCAAATATAAACTAATGCAGAAACATATAAGCCCTGACACGGCGAAAACGTTCGGTCCGACCTAATATCATGCAGCCATCTGAAAACTTATGCAAATGTTCGATGATTACACAATTTCGTTCTCCATTGACTAGAAAGATTTCGCTTGGAAGCGATTATTTTGCCTCGAGACCACAAAGATGAAGCTCATGCTCCCATGGCCTCTCTTGATAGTCTAGGAAATTCCAACGAAAGTATTTGTCCTATGTTTACCTACATCTGCCCATGCCCGGCACCTTACTCGACCGTAGACACCCAATAATACAGAAAATCTCAATATTAAGATTTCTGTGTCAAGATCGATCGAAAAATGCAAGAGAATGCATGGGAAATGAAATATAGTTCACTGTTCTATAATACTCAACGGAAACCCCAAGAAGGTTAGAGGTCCATATTTTTAAAGGATGGCACACAGCATCATACATTGTAGAATATATTCGTGCTAGAAATCAATCTGGACAAGCTATTATGCAGAAACCAAACAGGTCCCTGAAGTAATGTTTACGGATGTGCCAAGTCTTCGTGAATTCCGAAGACCCCCAAACTCCGAACTTCTTCACATTATTGAGCACATTTAGATTTAAATAAATAAAATAGATTCTTCTGTCATTACCCTATGTTACATCGTATCTGTCCTACGAAGCATTTGTAAACCCAGCGGTTCTTCGCTGCGCTCGGATTGATATTGTACTTCCTGATCGTCCCCGTGGTACGTACCAGAATAATGTGGCTCTGATAGACGGAGCCCACCCGGTGATGCCTGCTCAGGAAGTTCTGAAATCTCTTTATCTCTTGAAAGACATCGTATGATTAGAATATCCGGGGGCTGGGTCAATCCCCGTTCTGCTGCTTCAACTAGCCTTTCTCAATGCTCTCCATTTTACAGTTTCAAAGCGACTTATAGCAAATTTGTTTTTATTTTTCGGATAAATTTTTCAATAGCGGCGAGAGCACCATGAACAAAGGAAAGTCTTGGAATGGAGTAGGTGCTTCAAAACCTCTTCTGACCAGTGGTAGGATGTTCTTGTGGTGTTTTAGACTCACGTTGGCTCTGTTGTTTCTCGTTTTTCTGGTTTCTGTTTATGTTTAGGTTGGGCTGTTTCATGCTCGATCGGCTAAGGCTTTAGCCTGTTATAGCAATGTGTGTTTTTGCTTTGTTTCTACTCTGTTATGCTAATTCATGTTTGATTTAGTGCATTCCCGTACGAGCACGTCTTTCGAGATGAAATAAATAAATAAATAAAAGGCTGTTGAGGTTTCTGAGGCGTCGGGAAACATATTGCCTCGGTCACCAAAATTTTAAGGTTTGTAGATGCACAGCAGGGCTGAGGTCATTTTTAAATTCTCCGACATACTTTATATCGAATATATGGATATGATAGGATATCATATACCAAGGGATGCATATTTTGATAGCGTTCTTTTCCTTTGAAAAACACGCATTTTTATTTTCAAACATAGACGGAACATAACAGCCTCTATGTATCTAATACAGAAGCATAGTCATAGAACTAAGAATTCGTTGTTCAGCAGCTACTCATCGTCGAAAGTTCAAAATGTGCAGTGTTCCCGCTCGCTCTGCGACCTTGGGGAGTGCCTAATTGCCCATTAACATAATTGCCTTAACAGTGGAGGTTTGTTCGGCTACCAAAGTTTAGTGGACCGTAAACCTCTACAGTAGCCATTCGAGTACGAACAGGTGTTGCTTCTCTTGGATACTGAGCGAATACTTGCGTTTTTAAAGACTTTCATGTAATAGGTACTATGTATGGATACAAGTGGGCTACTTTAACGTAGACTATGTGGTAGTATAAGTCGATTTTCCCTTTTTTACAGTTGCAACAACTTTTGAAAAGAACATTTTCAGCACAACCGCAACTGGTAGCATATTGACGCTTCTTTCCTTGTGTTTTCATTCTGTAAATGTTGTTAAAAAATCGACCGTAATAAATCTTTCCATCCATATTGGACAGAGGAAATCGTCAAAAGGAAAAGTTTTCTGTGTTCGCTAGTGTGTGATTAGGACGTGAGCGAAAAGTGTTTCAGAATGTGGCTCGTCAGATGCACAGCGATGTCCTAGGGGTAATTCTTTGCCTAACGTTTCATCTGTGTCAGAGAGAAAGTGCTTGTGAAAATTATACCATTCCAAAAATCATCCATGCGACTCGTTATTTCCCGACGAAAAAAAGCACTTCCATTCGGAAGTATTTAACAAGAATACAAGTAAATTCCAGAAAATGGTTGACCTACTGTCAAACTAACCTAGGACCATTATTTCATCCTCAGCCGCCTACAGAATCGCATTAGTGGGACGCACAGCTACATACATGCTGGCATAGTGCAACCCAGAAAACAATATATCATAGATAGACTCCATTGAGAGCTACAGACGTCGTCCCACGTGTGCTGGAGTCTAGTAGACGTTGCATAGACGTCGTGGTAACGAGGTGACAGTTGATTACAGGAATTATAGGAGTATTGAGAGGCACAGATCGTGCTTAGGCACGCCTCATCTTGATGCTCCGTGATCAAAGAGCCCTAGCCATCTCAGCAAACGAGAAACACACTCGAAAGTTTCTTCGAAACACCAAACTGAGATCGCGTGTGCCATCCAAGTGTCGAACAACCGTGGTTTTTATGTTTCCTCCTTTTATCGCCACCTGCAACCATGCTCTAGCCGGCTGCTCAATTACCTATCCCAAACGTATGACTCTCCTCGCGAGGTTGTCTCCTAATTCAATCCCGATGGCTATCTTGAGTGCCGAATGCAGCACACACCCTACCGACCGGGCTACTTAGCACGATTGATGACCTTCTCAGGCGATCGTATATTTGTGAGTTAAGGCAATCGAGGCGCCCGATCTCATTATGATGCTAATATTCAGGTGTGCTCTCGTCTGACGCCTTTATGACCCTTGGGAGTCATCACGTCGCCACGACTCACGACCAACGTCGCCTTTGATTGGGGAGTGCAGCACTGTCGTTCTGCGAAGAACTGACCAAGGCGTAGTGGACTCACTGCTTACAAACTGGAGCGAGAACTGGGTTAGTAAGCACGTATGCCTTGCCCCTTCAACACCTGCAGCAAATTTTTTTTTAATAAAAATATCGTACAACTTCTTATTTACTTTTTCTGCAGTACATGTACTGGGTAGATGAAGTTGTCTTTGCGGTCTGCACTGCAACTTTTCATTTTGTTTAATTGCTCAAAACATATGCAAACTTCCAGCGCAAAGAGGGGAAGACAGCTTAAATGGAAGTATTATAAAATGGGGTGAAGAAGCCGTCAGCACTACAAACCGCAAATAACACTTTTATTACAATTCCTGATCTCTGGCATTTGATAAATGTTGCACAGATTTATGCAGAGATCCCCTCTAGATTTTTACAGAAACCTGTAGAGCTGCCCAGCAGCAGGTTCAATTCGGCGAGAGTTCAACAGGTAGAGATGTCAGATCTGATTCGTGATTCAGCGAATGAGACTCCAAGTTTCAATTTCCCTGTTATGGAGCTTATCAGCATCCCGTAAGAAAACTTTGCTGGGTCGATGAAAACATTTTTTTCAAGGATTTTGTACGCCACGATGAGATCAGCAGTGTTTCTCTTCAACTTTGGTGAGGGAGGGCCAAAGAGCAGAGTCCTTTCAATACCATTAAGAATAGAGCTATAGCTATGGTGAGAAGCACCCCCATCTCGCAACACGGGAGTTCTATGATCAACGAAAGCGAATCAGTTTCAGGTACTTAGTGCAATATTGGCCCCTGCGCGTAGAAGAATAGGGCTGTGACCCATCCAACGATCTTGTGTCAAGGTCGGTCTCGTTGCAAACTTCCCTCCTATGTATTTACTCCCGGATGCATACAATGGATGCACTGCTTTGGAAGGAATGAACAAATCCCATCCAAGACATCCGCAGGAGCAGATGTCCCGCTGTGTCACTAGTTTTAAAAGGTTATTCACTTGCCAAAGACTGTACATATTGAAGTTAACACCTATAAATTCCACTTCGACTTAGAAAAAGTGAAGGCGCCTCCCCTTAACCCGTCCTTCACATCTCAAAAGCAACGAAACGTTCTTCTAGCCCAGCCTAGGTGGCTGAAATGGAATTTATAGGTGTACGCCAGCCCAGCATACCGTATGCTATTCTGGTTGCGGATCGCAACACGGTTGTCGACGTACGGCCGGAAACGAGCCACTTGAAGCCATTAAAACGACGGGCGCGCCAAAAACGGAGAAGAAGATGAGGACAGGTGTGCGGCCGTTGAGCTCGACCACACGACAAAACGATTTGAAACGGCAATCGCAGTGCCAGCCGAACAGTCACCTCGTTTGAAATGGCTCAACGGAACGAGTACGGACTTCCATCTGAGCAATATTTGGGCTTCACTGGAACTTTGAATAGAACTACTTCTGCCACACATCAACGGATTTCAAATGTAGACTAACAAGGCACAGAAAACCCGTTCGATACTCAGCAGGAATTCTGGCGCTATGTATAGTTGGGAATACACGTTGTAGCGCGGACGGAACCGTTGAGTGAACTCCGAGTCT
This sequence comes from Heligmosomoides polygyrus bakeri, assembly GCA_947359475.1. Classification (NCBI taxonomy): domain Eukaryota; kingdom Metazoa; phylum Nematoda; class Chromadorea; order Rhabditida; family Heligmosomidae; genus Heligmosomoides; species Heligmosomoides polygyrus. The sequence continues at coordinate 76,871,839 of OX375865.1, forward strand.
GTGTGGATGTTTTGGGCCTCGTCCAGACCATCCAAGCCTTCCATTCATCATCTTTGAATTGATACGAAACTTGTCTGGGAAGAATAAAACACCGACTTCTCTGTTCGCAGCAAGTTGTTGAGTAAACCGAATCCGTATTCAATTTATCTCCACTATACCCCGCGAAATCGAGTGCGTGGCGCATCCCACGGAATAGGTTTGGTTAACGCCTGCTTTCACTTTTCATCCTTTAGTGTGGGAAATAAGTTCTCGTAATGAATCGGTGCTCATAGCCAATCCGCACGAAGGAAAATCTAATCTAGTCAGGAAAAGGAAAGTACAGTAAGCCAGTTCTAAGAATTAGGAAAGGATAAAAAGAAGAGCCCAAAGTTGGCTCACTGAAATAATAGGTTCAGGGGGGGGGGGCAATGACCTTAAAGACTAAAGCGGATCAGGCTTCCGAAACGTCGAGCTAAATCTACAACACTTCTTATATAATACATAATTCTAAAACAAATCTAACTTCTCAATAAAAAAAGGATAAACGTCACGTCCGCATTGAAAAGAGCAGCTAAGCCACGTTCTTGTTACCATAATTTCCATGTTGAACTCACACGAAAATGGAATCGAAATCGTTATGTAAAGCAATCCGGGGCTAGTTTCATCAACGGCACCGCCGATATCATCTCACAGCAGATGCACAGTTCCTTTAGCCCTATCAAATTAATGCACTTTGCTTTCCCCGCTGTCATTTTCTCAAATATTCCACATAAGGAGCCGAAGTAGCGCAGTGGGAGCCATCGCCGACTCTACGATTCAAGGTTCTTGGTTCGGCTGTCCCACCGAACCCATGCAAGCCTTCATTCCCTCCAGGGTTGATGGAATGGTACCAGCTGTCTAGGAATATAAAACGCCGGCTTGTTCATCGGTTGCTCACCGCAAGTCTTCGTACAGGCCAAATTCGCACCCAGCTTGCTTCCATGATATCCCATCAAGGTAGACTGAGTGGCGCAGAAACGAAATAGGATTAATTGGCCGACCTTCATCCTTTACTCCGCACATTTCCTCTCTAAATTTTTTTCTCAAAAGAAAATATTGATACATCGTCATGTACCAGGACTATTTCAACGAGACCTCTCCCTCTGAAGGAGACATCCAACGCTCTCCTCTGCGAAATGCCTCCGGGTGCAAACACCCAGTTCCCGAAGCGACGCCGCTGAAGTGCCAATGACTACCCAGCAGCGACACCCCTCCGCGCCCTGTGGTCCTTAACAGGCGAAGGTCGTCCCCTCGAGATGTTGACGCTACTTAGCGCTCAAGTACTCGAGCGCAGCCACGCAGCGCATGTGGGGTGTCCTTGCCGTTGCATCACTCGACGATGTAATGGAAACATTACGTGGACGATGTTTGCACAGATGCGAAGTAATGGATCCACACCTGTGGAATTGGGCAGAGCTCGAGCAGCAGGCTGTGTGGGGACATTCAAAGAGATGTGCGCCATGTGTTATGGTTACCCAAGACATGCGGAGGGAGTTAACTCAAAAATGCGCATTTCACTGCCTTAAAAAGGCAGCGTAAGAACGGGGCAATAAACAATCTGGAAGACAACATCAACAGTAAATCGTCGAGGAGAAATTGAAGCGTGCACTATCACCTACATATGTTGTAGCCCTACTCATCGACAATTTGTTCGAGTGGGCACCAGCAACATCGCCAGTCATCCTTTCGAGGTTGTGCCGTGTCAGGATGGCCCAGTGGCTTCCCTCGCTACCAAGACAAAGACCGTCATACACATCGCTTGTTCAGGCTATTCACGAGGAAGTCCGTCCAGGTTACTGGTGGAATCCCTTTGAAATCCCGAGGAGTTAGCGTCTCTCGTTCAAAAGCGCATAACGTGATCATCCCTCCCAACTTTTGATTAGTTCGCACAAGCAAAAGCTACTCTTGCTCTTCAACATCTCTTGGCTCGCAACACCGGACGCCTGTTCTGATTTGGGCAAAGCGTAGTCCACATGGATTGTAGAGCTTTTCAGACTGCTATTCCCTCTGTAATCCTTCGAATACGTGGTGGAAAATTTGGAAAATACTTTTAGAAAACTAAAAAGACAGCGTGAAACGTTTATCAAATTGTCTTTTTGGAAGTCTTTTTTACTTCCATGCGAAACTTTGCTCAATTTCAAGCCTGAGGGGAGTGAATAGAGGTCCCCTTGAATTTAGTTACATATGTTGCCACACTATTGCTAGAGTTTCATTTTGTGTTATGGAAGTATACATGGTTCACACTCTCGCAAAAAATCACCGTCTTTCTAAAAAACGAGGAGAAGAGAGGTCAATTTGATCTTCCCTTCTGTGGGAAACTCCATGTAGTCTGCGTTCTGAAAGCATCGCGGAAATAATTGAAAACTTTGGATTTTCCTCCATCTGCACTACTTTTTTTGAAACAGTTACAGTATCTTCCCAGAATAGGGTCTCCTCTGCCCCTTGGCTTGAACTACAGCTGGAAAGCGACTCAGCTTTGGCCGTTGAAATACGACTACCTTCTAAACGCTCTCGTCCTCAGTGGCTCAGAACGATCCAGCTGCCTCTCAGGTGTCGACTATTAATGTAGATGCTCTGTAATCCAGAAGTGTTGCGCATGCACCGTGCGACTGGCGCAATCGGGCAGCTGATGCGATCAGGTGATGCGCTGGGAGAATCTAAACGCTCCAGAGACTTGCCTTTCATACTTATGGGGTGCTGATGGCATCGAGTGGCCATTACTTATAGATATGCCTCTTAGAGACAGGTGTCAATTGTGGAGGCTTAACTTACCGTTAGTTCACCTGTATGGAATATGCGACGCACTCCATAGAGACTACCCTGGCTGAGGAGGTCTACGGAGAAAATGCCCGAATGACACAGTGTGCGTTGAGTGCGGAGAAAATGACCGCAACCGTGAAAGAAAAGTCCAGGGTCAACTTATAGTTCTGGTGAACGTATAGTTTAATCGTCGAAATATTCATCTAACAACCCCTAAGACCGCAGTGTTCAGCCTCCCACACAGATCCCGTTCCAAAGATGTCTTCGGAAATTGTCATGCTATCATCCCGTACCAGGGGACAATACACTAGCCATGGTTTGGTTTTAGCATGATCAAAATGTGCTAAAAACGCAGCAACGATATTTTTAATGAACGGCTCTTTCAATTTTTGCTCTCTCACCATATTCTTGGTTTACCAATGGCTTGTACTACTTACATTCGAGCAAAGATTGATGTAGACGTACGCGTCGCGCATATGGAACAATTCTTAACTATCTTGTATCTCATAGGAAGCTCTTGCGGAGCTTCTGGGCTGACAGTAGTGACGAAGAAGAGGATCCGCCATGAAATACTATGAAGTAAGTATCTCACAACTAAAATGCAGGGTTGTACCGTCACTTTGCAGAAAAACGCAAAAATCCTTTTATCTTTACAGTGTCAGGGGCTCCATCTCTTGCTGGGTCAAACATTTTCATGCATCGGCAGCCACTGCATACACAGACGGAAATATCATTCTAGTTTTTCCTCTTCAAAGTGTAATCATATCACTGCCCTCAATCATGCGATCAGGTGCAAATATAGCAATAGAGGAACACCTTTTCTGAGAAGGACCAAACTTTTACGGTGTGAGTTCGAACGACATTTCGTGAACTTCAAGTGATAGAAAATGGCGGATGAGATCGCGGCTCCAGTTGCCACAGGCCTAGTCCATGACGGAAAGAGGAAATACCGTATCCTTGCTCATGTAACTACCATGTCCTTTGTTGAACGGGTTTGATCACGCTATCGACAACCGCTCAGGGTTCGCCGATATCTTCTCCCCTGACCGCGGGCATTTTCTCGCACCAAAACAGACACGGCGCGTTGGGGCATACTCTCTCGTAATCGGCTGAGAAGGGGATCACTTCATGGCACTATTCTGGAGACAACAGAATTATCCTTCATAAAACAGGTCAAAATGGGCCGCATTAAGCTTTTCTAACATTTTTTGAGCACGTGCCCTCTGCTTTATCAGTTCAGATTACCTAAAAAGTTTGCATTTTGATCAGTTTTTGTGTGACTTGCGAGGTTGCCGCAGCATACTTTTATCAGTAGGCCTTACATTTTGGGAGATGCTAGATCAAAGGGTTCGTATGGAGTAGTGGCGAAACGAAACTGATTAAGGTTTTTCAATTTTACACAAATTGACGTGATTGTCTTCTTCAGTAGCCCGAATAAAGTCCAAGTTTTTAAAGACGCCGTCTATCTCACCACCACTTTCACCACCTTAATGGTTACCCTAGGAGAAAGTCCGCGTCTATAAAACCAATCTTGTATCGCAATCAGGACTCTAAAGAAGGCCATCACCTGTGGGAACTAGTAATAAAGGTGTGCTATAACAACATCAAAAGGCAGTCGTAAGACTGATAACAAGAACTCAGAATGTTGACGTTTTACGAATAAGAAGCTGGAAACCTAGAGTCTCCAGCTTCTTATTCGTAAAACCACTTTCACCACCTTAATGGTTACCCTAGGAGAAAGTCCGGATTTTTAATGAACTCCAGTCGTTCATGGGATTTTCTAGGTTCTTGCAGATTCTCATCCTGGGAGAACTCCCCAGAATCGCTCATGGAGGGCGGCGAGGTCTGTGTCGGAATCCATCAATTCCACTCGTCCTAGATTCGCAGATTCGCCGGCCGCTCGTCACATGAACACCGCCGCCACCGACAAAGACCTCTCCGGATTTTTTCTGCGCACAGCTCATCGCTCATAAATGGCCATACGGAACTCAGCGGCGTTGAAGAGTGAACCGATTACGGTCGTCGTTGACCGTCAACCTGAAATCGGATACGGCGTGTAGCAGTCGCGGCCGCCCTCGGTCTAAAGAAGATGAACGGAAACCCTCGCCACCGGGGGTCAATACCGTGTCGGGGTCGAACAAATAGCCAGCGACGAGGTTAAGACGGCTTCCGATGTCGTGTTTGTCGTGGTGTCGTTTCCGCTCCGACGATGATGGCAAATACCGGCGACTCGCTGCCATCTCTGTCTGGCTATAAGCGCCAAAAACTCTTTGACCAAAAATGCACTTCCAATAACAAGTATTTGATGCAGTGTTACGCTCTGCAAGAAGTCCCTAGCGCTCTATAGGGTTGCGCTTCTGCAGCAGCGGTATCACGGAGCCATGTTGCTTGAACCGGTAGCGTCCGTCGAATGCCAGTGGTGGTGCCTGGATCAGAAGACAATATGATCAAGCAGTCTGAAAGGTGCGTAAGCGACAGCGGATATTTCTTCAATACAGCAAAGATCGGAGCGAGGTAACTACCAATGATAGCACTGCACGTCTTTCACTGCTGTCTTGCAAGGCATTTAAACTGATACATATCTCAGAGAAACGATTCAATTTCGCTTCTCATTTCCCTTCTTCCGCTTCTCATTATTCCGAAGCATTAAGAGTGGTTTAGCAACCAGTCATTTCATTGTGTCGTTTTTCTCATGATTCCTTTTTCAACTGCTTGGTTTGAGTGTACTTTCATCTACTTTAAATAAATAAATAAATAAATAAATACTAAGCATAAGTTCAAACCTGACGTGAGTAGAACACTTGCCAGGCTTGAACTTATGCCTGAAGTGCGTTGAACTGGTGATAACAACCAGATAGCTACTGCAATCCCAGCAGGTCAGTGATAGCTTACCGTCCTCTTCTTACGCTCCGCTGGACAACGCCGCTCGCCGCTATGGTTAAGGATAGGGCAGCGGCGTTGCCACAGAAGTGTGTGGGGGCCCTTAGCGGCAACGCGGCAGTCTATCTTTAAGCATAGAGCAGAGAAGCAGAGTTTGCCGCTGATGTGCCGCCTGGGCGGCAGGTGCGGCGCCGCCAAAGCGGCAGCCGATGCCGTCAACGCGGCAACGGCAATAATGATTCGAAGCGTTATTAGAGGCTGCAGTCGCTTTGCTGCCGACAATCTCTGTTTGGGCCCTAGTTGATAGTGATAATGGCAATGAAACCACGTTGGAAATGGAGTGGGCTGCGAAGCTGGGGACGAGTGCCACCTAAGCTGCAGTTTTGCTACCTGCCGCATGCCGCGTTGCCACAAAAGTGTGCGGTGGCCTTTAAGGCTCACAGAGGTCCTACTGCCGATAGTTTCAATCACCGGCGACCTCTACTCCACCGTAGTACCAAAAAGGGTAAAAAAAACTTTCGCTACTGCCAGCGATCCTTCATTGAGGGCGTGTTGCACATGGCAGGTGAACACGGTTGGACACCTACTCTTATGGACTGATACCGTCATGAGCTGCTCATGACTACTGCTGCCTTTACCTGTGTTAATGGTTCAGAAAGTTTCTATTTTTTCAAGAGTCTTGCCAGAAATTCGCGGCAAAATGCCAATGTGTCGTATTTATGTAGAGTGGGGCACTTGATGAGAAGACCTTACTGACCACACCTTCTGGAGCCTATAGTGAAATATATGCTACAAAAAATTCGGAAGGTGATAAGTACCAAACAGAAAATGAACACAGAATGAATAATATAACAATGGACAGCAATCGAACACCTTCCCTCCAATCTACCAAGCAGCATTACCCACCCGTGAGTCACCAATCCGCCTGCAGCATAGCCTTTCGCCGCCGTTTAGCGCACCTGTGTGCGCTGATACTGCGAACCCACAGTAAACTTTGACGGTCACCATCTCCGTGGATTAAAAACCTGCAGGAAGAAAACATATTTCTCTACTATTTGGAGAGTGCAGATTCTCGCGGTGGTATCCCTTTTAGCCATTCAGACACACGCCTTAGCCCTTCCTTGCCACTGTTTTGAATTTTTCTGCTTTCTGATCTGATTTTTTCTGATCCTTTAGCCTGTTTTATGTTTTCTGGAAAAATGTTTAAAATTTCTACCCATCCGTGATGCGCACGCATATGCCTTTCGCGAATACAGGAAATCTCTGTTCGTTTGCGTCTATTTCTTTCTTCAATGCAGCGCTGGCATTTCCAATTTCCATCCAGATCGGTGATTGCTAGAAGAGTTGCTGGGCTTTTCGGGCCCACCTGGCTGGATGTTCTCTATTTGAAACACGAACATACCAAAAGTGACTCACGAGGAAGTAGCGATATGGAAACACCGCTGTAGCGTCGTAGCTACATTTCCCGTTCTCGTTATTTTCACGCGAGTATCCAATGTGTGCGAGCAGTGAGAGTCTTGTTTCTTATTCTTCTGGTCAAATATACTACAAACACAAAGCCTAATCCTACAAGTGTGAGACTGTTCTCGACAGGGTGCGGTTCAGAGTCGCTCTCTCAGTGAATGGGAGTAAAGAGAACGGAGTTTTAGCACATCTACATGCATGTGCAGTGTACTGTACTTCTCCAATGAAGTATTTTTTTACAAACAGTAAAATCTTTCAAAACCTCCTTGTGGTGAAATCGTTTAAAACCTCATTCGCGTTTTCTTAGCTTCTCAAAGAGAGTCCTTCCAGAGTGGAGCTCTAGTAGAAACATACAGGCGATGGTTAGCATGTCACAAGTGGATTCGCTCATTTCCTGCACTGCAACTCGCGGAAAATGTTCAATTGCCAGCTAACAGCCACTTCAATAGATGGCGCAGGCATCAAACTCGAACGTAGAATAAACAGCCTTCCGAGGCACAAGTAACAGCATGAACTGGGTTTTAGAGCTATATAAAAATAATCTAGATTTTGGCAACCAATATGAGACATAAACGCTTTACAGACTAAGAGACTCAATAGGGACAAAGGAACATAGTGATGCATGTACTTCAACCCAACAACATACATTACTGGTCTAATCATCACTTGGTTTTTTTTCAATTCTGAATCAGATCATTGCAAAGAATTGTACGGAAAAAGCGACATCTTGAAATGGTGTTTCGCTTCCAAGATCAGAAGGAAATCTAATCGCGATGAAAGCGCGTGCTCCGCTCCAACAAACTATCAGGCGAAAATTATCCAAAACTTCAGCTAACGTTTGTGTCACTATTCCCGACCTAGAAAGAAAATGAAATCTAGGAATGAGATGAATCTAGGGCTCAGCTGTAGTCTGCAGCACTTCCCGTTTTCCCACAAATGCTGATAGTATGTGTACTACCCTGTCACCGGTCCTTCATCCCTTTTTGTGTTGAGCTCGTGTGTTCGAATTTAGCTCAATCGGTGCTCTTCTAGTCACCTGACACCGGTGCCTTTGTTCTCTTTTCCGTGTATGTCATGTGTGTAGGGGAGGTCCTTGTTGATCCACTTGAGACCTTTTTCACACCGACACGTAAGCAGCGCACCTGTGACATCAGGTCATGGCTATGATATTTGGGGTCGTACACGGATCCAAGACGGTGTTGTACAGGGCAAGCAATCACTCAAAGTTCCAACAGGGTTACTCCCTTAAAATTAGGAGGGGCGGTTCTTTTCAGCTGAGAACACCTCTTACCATTAGTTCCTTTTTGCCGTAAAGCATTATGTGATACCATGTGATATGTGACCATTTAAATAATCAAGCTCTACAACATTCAAATGCAACACCCTTTGTGCTAGCTACAGAAACTGGTATTTCCAGGGCTTTCTCTCATCTTCTGATGCAGGGCGCAACAGAAGTTGACACTCCTCATGATTGCAAAAACACATTTAAGTGTGAAGAAGGTACGCCATCAAGGTATCACCTGTATCACCTGTCGTCCCTTTGATCATCGACTTCCTCGAGCGGGCGCCAGCAGCGTCTCCACTCGTTCCTGTCTCGTGCCAGAGTGCTCCTATAGATCCTCCTTGCTCGAGTGTAACGAGGAGCGTCATATCGGTCGTTCAGGGCTTTCACGAAGAAGTCCGACCAACGTGTGAGTGCTCGTTCTGGTTCTTCTCGTGATAGCGAAATCCAGCGAAATCCAGTCAGTTGTGGCCCTCATACATCTAGTGTCTGCGAAGCGCATTATGTGGCATCAAGATAAATTCTATTGACAAAGCGAGGGGAGCCCTTTGTCTGACCACTCAGGAGATCATCTGGTCGGTGCCTTTCAAAAGCCTACCAATGTGCCCCGGATTAGTTCTTGACTATTTCTACCTCAGATGAGGTAGTTCTGTTCAACTTGTTTATACATTCTGTAGGTCTGCAGAGTTCCTTGCGGCATCGCTCTGAAGGCGATGAGCTGGACAGGGAAACTGAAAGACGAACTCCATGCGCTTCAGCATCAAAGCGTGTTCAGCACCGTTGCGAGCTGAAAGTTCCAGTCCGAAATGAGTGCCCATACAGCATATTGTACTAGGACATCGCAGTTGGAGTTCACAGGTCGGAGGGTTGCTATCAACAGCGCTACCGATGAGAAAGAGGGGTCACACCTCATGATTGAATTCCTCATACCAGCGGCTACGCTTTACTAAAGGGTTTTCGAACTGCATAACCTCTGTGAATAGCTCTGATTTTGTGAACGACTCTTGCAAGAAACGTTGCCTAAAGTTAAGTCGGTGCCAAAATGTAACCCTATGTACAAGTGCTCATAACAATGTGGTCACTACTACAGATATTTATTTATTTATTTATAGTACATGGATATTCGCGCAGACAGAACCAGTTATCCGAAAAGACAATAAAAGGTAAACACAACGAGAAGAACAAATTATGCATGCATGATAGATGATTAGAAATACACCACCCTAATGAATCATCCTTTGATGTACCTGTCAATGAGCTTTTTCAGTTGTGAAATGGAACTCGGTAGACCATATTTTTTAGAAAATTTTAGAAACTCCGAACCAGCTCTTTGGGTAAAAAAAGGAAGCTCGCAGTCGTGACCTTGCCTTAGGAAAATGAATTTTTGTCCTACAACCACGCGTGTTTGAAGAAGATGTTGTGAAAATTTGTCGGGACGTAAGCTTACTCTTTCAGTGATCATTTTGTAAATCATGAGCAAATCATTTCTCTTAAAATCACATATGTATCATATAATCATATAATAATTAATAATAATATAATAATATATTAATATAATATATTATTTATATAACATAATTTTTTATATAATATACTTTTTTTATAATATATTAATCATATATGTAATCATATTTGTAAAATCTTCGCTTTCGTGAACTCAAAAAGCCTCTTCAGAACATCTGGAAGCTACTCGCTATGAACGTCGTCTGCATCTTTTTGAGCCGCCCATATTCAAACACTGGTTACTGATGTGGGCGAAAAGAACAAGCACCTCTCCCAAGTTTTTGCACTTTCTGTTCCCACCCAGCGGGTGGTTGAGATTCCCAGCGGTAGAAAAAGTCGTCAATCTTCTTGCCAACAAAAGAAAAACGATCGCGTTTTGAGGAATACGATACTGAAAGAGATGAATCCATCTTTTGTCTATAATTCGTATTCTGCAAGGATTTTGAAGAGAACAACGGAATTCAAGATGGCCAAGCAGACGTATTAATTATAAGGTCTCAAATAATTATAAGATATAAGATATAAGATTATAATTATAAGATCTATCCGCAACGCTTCATTGAATGCGGAAGTTTACAAACGCGTTTTTGTTTAGCCGCAGTGCGCAATTGAGTGGAAATTAAGTGAATAAATGGATATATTGGCCACGATCGACTTTCGGTGAATCTCGGCATTGTAATTGGGGGAATACAGCCCACAGCCAAGTCGAGATGTCAACGTTTTTAATCCGCTAATATTTTGGCCGTTTTGCCTTCGCAAGAGCATGAATATAATTTCTTGGACATAAGCATACATATGTGGGTAAGCTAAGAATAGATGTTTGTCTATTACAGCTTTGAAAATCTTTCTACATTGCGATTACCATGCGCATTATTCGGTTGTTCCCTTCTATGTAGAATGTCACCAGCACTCTCGAAGGTTCATCTTAATTTTGTGATTTTCGAGTCTTTGAAAATATGTCTGTCTGCTGTCTCCTTTCGATCGTAGCGTCATCCTACAGCAGCAAATATTATTTCTTTGACTACTTCATGGAATTCTGAGTTGAAATAAGACCATGATTTATTAAAAGCTGATTAATCTTCCTTTACAGAGGCTTTTAGCTGGGGCGAGTGATGTAGGTAGATATCTTGCTCACTAGGATAATTCTCCAATAAAGAACTAGATTTCTCGCTAGTTTTTCCAAATAAAGGTTGATCTCAAAATCATGTCAGATTTTGCTAAAACCCATGATGAAGTTTCAGATATCCACTGTGGAAATTATACAAGTAATTCATCGATGATGATTGTTGAAGTGGCGGCGATTGAAAGAATATTTCAGACCGTCTGAGTCAGCATACCCTTCGCCTGGTCAAAAACAACTCTGGGCCAGTCAAATTCAAGGCACAACTTGAATCACAGTTTTATCCTTAACCTTTATGTTTAGCTGATCCATTATGTTGGGAAAAAAGCTAGAGGTTCTGTGAAGTCAGGAGAGAGAAATTCACATAGAATTCATTGTTTTGCGATGCATAAACGAATGAAGATGTAAACGCTACTAGCGCCTTCATTATGTAAGCCACGCAGAGCAATAAACATGGCCATATCACGATTCCAAACTCTACCGTTGCAGAAAATTTTCGTTCTCCTGGGCTCTGGTAGCACCAAAGAACTTTGTCATATCTATTCTAACTTTATAAGAATGGTGCCTGGCAGTGCAGTCGGAGGAGGCACCGCCTATCGCTTGCACTCCGACTTAAGGCTCTTGGTTCGGATTTCTCGTCCCTCCGTGGGAAATGAGTTGGTACCTGACTTGTCTGAGAACGATAAACCACTGACTTGCTGGGTAGGCCAAATGCACATTGAAATTAACTCCACAACCTACCGCAGAAATAGAAAGCGTGGCGGATCCTCAAAGAATTAAACAAAGCCGGCTTTTATCCTTCATCCTTCAATTTTGTAAGAATCGTATACTAATTTAGATGATGTCTTTCTTTCGGAGCGCCCTCAATAATACATGCAAAGTGGTTCCAAAATTATTTATATTACCTGATCTGTTATTCTTTTGCAAAATATGGCGGGGCACAGCACCACTAGCATGCTTTCAAGAGTGTCCCCTCCGTTGCTCAAGAATTCCGAACAAAGGTCCCATGTGTCCTCTCGCGGAGCGTGCTGAACTCTCGTCTCCCGCGGCGGGTGGTGACCTTTATGTCGGCTAATCCCACCTAGTGGTTTGCTAACAATTCGTGGCTATGCGGTGAGAGGAGACCGGTAGAGCGGATTACGCGTTCATTCAGCCCACTGCTCAACTGGTGTCACCTACAAAGCAGATGACGCCGCTCAGTAATTAGTTGGGGGCTTCAGGTGCTCTAATCCTGGCATTGTTGACCAGATATCATGCCGTGTCGGCGGGCCTTTCACTCGCCGAATAAATGTGAAGTGGAAGCAGCCGGGATGGAGGAACAGGTGTCGAGGCGCGTTCATGCATTTTCAGTGTTGGGCATGGTGGAATTTTTGACTTTGGAACCTCAATAATCAGTAACCGTCGTGCCTGCTCTTCATCGGAAATGCCTAGGTACTCCTTTACCAAACCTTAGAACACCGGAATTGTTGCTATGCTTAGAGCGTGCTTATTTGGCCAAAATCGGGTTGATTCAGAGAACCCCTGCCGAGTTGTTGACACTGCTACGTCGCCAACAGTGACGACGTCCGCCTGGGAAAAGTGGAGGCTCCTGTAAAATAGGTTACGTGACTGAGTTGTTCCTTCGCCTCCTGCTTTTAGCCATTTCTTAGTTTAACCCACTCTTAAAAATATGAGCTAACTATGTAGGAGGCATTTCACTAAATGAAACAACTCTTACATGCACCAACCAGGCATGAAACCAGAAGTGAGCCACTCTACCGATGACGTCCCCTACATTTTTGGCTAACGGTGTATCTCAGCGTTTCCAAAACTGGATCCTCTCCTACGGAGACGCAACAAAATACAACCGCAATTAGTCGTCCGTGTATTGTCAGGCGAGCGAAAATGGACGATTGGTCCAATTCGCCAGCACTAATGCCTCCAATTGATCGCCGCCTCCTCACTTTACCTCGTCCATATTGTCTTGAAGACCACGAGCAGTCAAGGTCGTGTCAGCCGGGCGATCTTCGCCCGTTCGGGGCGATTTATCCGCTGCGAGCCCAACTCGCAACATGCAATTACAGTCAACTCGTTGTGTGGATTTACGCCACAGTCGACGACGACACTTGAGACGGCAAATTGGCGGTGCCGGCGCCCGACCGGGCTGGGCCAAGTTGCGCATGCTGCTGAAATGGGAGATCTTCACACTCGGGTGCCGGCTCCCCGGGGGTTCGCGTGTTTGGCTAACCCAGTGGGCTGCACGCGTGGACCGAGGCGACTTGTTGCCGACGTTCCCACCATATTCGCAGATTCGCTCGATAAACTCCGAGCCCCGGGAAGGCGACGCTGGGAGCGGGCGCGCAGGTGCACCCGGGCCGCCATGGGAAACCGCCGCTGCCTCGCTTATCAACGAGGCGAATCGAGGCCGGCGTGATTCACTCGATTAGACACTCTGCGGCTATCAGGAGCGGTTCTCCCACGGTAATTGACTTCAAGGCTACCTGCGGGTTATACAGCCGTGAGAACGTTGCTGCTCCTCTTTGCCGCTGCCCGTAAAGCGACGCTGTCGAAACTTATCTCGTCGACTAGAAACTGTTAACGTGGGAGGACTGCCGAGAATATATGCTCTGAACGTTGGCAGAACGAATATGGATCTGGTAATTCCAACGCTACCCTAAGAACAGCTCACCATCTCTGATGTCATCTGGCGACAAAATTTCCAAATTCGTGTCGACTTATCTCAACGCTTTCTCTAGATTCAGCAACAACGCAATGTTGCACATTTCTTCGATGATTGCATTACGTTCCTGTTTGAAGCTATTTTGCCTCACTGCATTTGTCACAAGCCTACCGACAGACATGTTGCGTCGTCTGGAGGCAGTTTCGGAACGAACCTTTTTATATCTTTATCAAGTAATTATCTTTCCAAATCTTGTCTATGAACTTCTGCTTTTCTTTTCTATTGTTTAATATTTTTTTCATTTTCTATAATACAGTAGTGAAGTTGGCTCAGCAGTGCAGCAAGCGCTAGCACACTAGCATGATAATGCTTTGCAATTTATAAATTTATTTTTTAAAAGAGTGTATAAGGCTAGCAATCACCCGTATATGCTGATCGTTGATACCAGCATGAAACGAGTTCAAACTGAAGGTTTCGACGTAAATGATACAAGCTAATTTCTTTGGGCTTCAAGTGGTTGTTACTGAGGTTGCAACCTATTATAGCAATGTTGATGGTCCGGCTTTATGTCAGGTCATCCTAGCCTTCCATACCTGCAGGGACGAAGAATTGATACCAGACTTGTCTGAGGAGAAGAAAATATTGGCTTGTTCATCGACAATTCATTTCTAAGCCAGGTACGCACTCACGAAGTTGTCTCCACTAGTAACACTCCAGTAAAACTAGAATGTGCGGCCGTCGTAAGCTAAACACGGAATCATTGCCGCCGTTCCTTATATTTCACCTACAACACCGTGAAGGGCCTTGCTCCACAAGAATGCTACGAGCTGGAAGCGAGCGGTAAAAGCAGCTTAAACACGGAGAATTATCCAGACTCTTCAAGATGAACAAAATGCTCGAACTGCCTGCCTCCCTCTATCCAGAACATAACTGTGAGCGCTCGGCGTTTTGCGGACAACAGCCTCGATGGCATGCCATGCAGTGCTACACCTACGACCCTGGAGGGTCGAACGAAAGAGAACTGTCAAGTGCAGCTCGAGCGAAACGAACCACTCTCCTGGCGCTGGCCGTACATAGTCCTCGCTCGCTCTCCATTACCGCACCGATTCATCACCGTTACTCAGCCGTCGTCCGCTGACGTTCGCCGAGTTCCTATGGCCTCGACGAGGCGAATGGTTTATGCATTGTGCAACTGTTGTTGGTAACTGATATATCCGGTCCGTGGCCGAATAAATCGCCACTCACTCGTGTTGAATGGCCGAACCGTCGCGGCCCAGAGCTGTCAATCACGCACTGCAGCCACCTACGCACACTGTCGACTTATCCGAGGAAGCACTGCAGCGATATGGCGTAACTGGATTGAGGGCTAAATTCAAGGCACACCGTCAACGGACTTCTTTTTCTCTGTGAGATCATTGAAGGGTTTCACTTTTATCTTTGGGTTATACCTGGTTGGCCTACTTGTTCCCAGAGACATGGTCCCAGAGGGAGGAGCATAGTTCCGATATTGGTCTTTGAAGACCTGCCGGATCTATTCCAGTGGAGGCGGGGAGGGGGGGGAGCACTTCACTTTATACAAAGTTAGTAGTAAGAGTAGGCAGCAGTTTTGACAACGGCGATAAAATTTATAGTGCACTATTTCACAAAGACTACACATTCAGGTACCCTATGTATATGATTTCGTACCGAGGATCGGCCACCCTACTTACGTTTGCCTTGCGATTCTAGAAGTGCTCCCCTCCGACTAGGATAGATCCGACATTCCCCTGTCTGTTTCAGATGGAATAATCTTTAGCTAGCTTAAACTTTCAAATCAGAGGGGTAGCACTGTAAAGAAACCAACCCTCAAATATCTTGCACAAATCTAAAATGCTAGAAAGGCTGAACCACACGGAGTGTCCTGTAGTATTTTAGTGATTCTTTTCCGACCGAAGTTCGCTGAACCACTGAAATGGTTGCGAAAAAGTGCTTCAAGTTCAGAGCATAGGAATGCTTTTTAATATGGTTTAAGCCTCCTCCTAGAATTTCTTTGCGAAAAACTCAATTGAGCACAGGATTGCATTTTTTTTTGCATTGCAGGTTATTAGACCAACTCTAACAGTCACATAATGCTCAAGTGATTTCGAGTTCTGAGTCGATATATTTATGAGGGTCACTTCAGATGACTCTGCCCTTGACTGCAGCTGCCTCACGGGACTTTCCGTTCAATGCATCAACACATTTGCGTAAGCCTGAAGCGGCTGGTAGAAAGGCTATATGCTGTTACAGGATGTTTTGTTGCGATCATAACTCCTGCGCCAGGCGGAACTCGAACCCGCATCTTCTGCTTTCCGGGCAGTGATGATCGCCTTACACCACCGGCACTGTTTGACCGCACGTAACATCCGCGATATCCATCCCCGTATCAAGGATAGGTGCGACAAACATGGAGGATATCGCGGATGTTACATGCGGTTGAACAGCCCGGTGGTGTAAGGCGAACATCGCTGCCCGGAGAGCAGAAGATGCGGGTTCGAGTCCCGCATGGCGCAAGAGTTTTGATTACAACAAAATATCCTGTAACAACATATTTCTGTTCAATGTTGGCCGACTGATGGTGAGCCCATTCACGACTTTCTTCACCATGAGAGCTCCTAACTTGCTAAGAAAATTGCTCTATCGTAAAATGTGGTCGCATTGCGAGAGCAACGCTACACAGGTACATATTAGGCACCTTTCGTGCATGTTTGCTGTTGATCCACGAAGATTTTCTCAATATTCGTAGGCATTTCAGCCGGCCAAAAAGGGAAAAGCGCAAGTTGAGTCAGGGATGAAACTCGTACTTTTGTTTGAATCATGGTCAGGGAAATAAAAAATACAGAATAAACTCAAAAATAATGTACAGCCATGCTAATCTTATCTTACTTATGTTTTCTTGTCCAGATAATTGGCAGAGCTTGCCCAATGCTGGATCCCTAGTACGGAAAGAAAGGGGAAGAATAAGGTAGAGTGAAACAAAACCTGAAACAAAATCGGCATATATTTGTAAAACATTAATCGACATAAGTAGAATAACCTTGTACAAGATTTGAAACTAATTTACGAAGTCCTAGCGGGGAAGGGTGGTCCTCTAGAATTGGAATGAAGCTGAAAAAGGATATCGAGTGGTCGTTGCCGACTCGATTTGCACTGAGAGACATGTAAAAATTATGGGCCACAGCCTCGACGTCATTCACAAGGAGGGCCACCCTACCTCACATCTCACACCAACAACAAGCTTTGCGTTTTCCCAAGAGCAGCGAAGTGCAGAAGAATATAGTAAGATGACTACCTCACTGCCGCAGCTCACGCTAAAAGCGAAACGCAGATTTAGCTGCGCAGTGGTTTCCTGCCGATGTGGAGGGCGTGGCGCATCCCATGTGAGGACTGACTAGCGCCGAGCCTTCCCACCCCGGTTCGAGGATTTGCGGGCTACTGAAGGTTCATGGGTTTTCAGTGTTCGTCCGCGCTGTTTGTCAGACATGAGCAGCACCGCCATGGGGAGCAGTACCTGCTCGTTCCCACGATCCTCCGGCGACGCCGAGCGAGGCGCGTGCAAGCGGGTGTGCGCCGCGCCATAAACGGACCGCGGTCCGTTTCGGGCGCCGGGCGGCGCCACCTGGCGGCTGCCAGCTGTTGCGTAATGTTTTCGCATGTACCCGCTACGCCATATTTTATGCAGCTCGTTCGGTTACGCACGCCCTTTGCGCTTGCGCAGCAAAGCCGCCGCCGCCGGCGCGGCTCCTCGTCGTGCGCATGGCGCCGCCTCGCCACCAGAGCGTCTTTAATTGTCAATTAGCGACGTCGCGTATCAGGGCGTTATCGTATCGCTCGGGCTGAGGAGCCCTGAAGACGCCGCTGTGGCCGTAAAACACAACGCAATCGGCTCAGAACCCGCGCGGCTGACGATCCGGCGGTGAGACTTGTGTGCCAGGTCACTGCATCGCTCTGGACTGGCGAACCGTGGAGCTGTAGTCGCTGGCAGAGCAGACTGACATGCGAGATACGCAGTACAGTTCCAAGGCTTCCCGAGAAGAAAATTGGTGAATTTGCCCATGGGATAATGAAAGAAAGAAAAGGAGGAAAGAGGAGATAAGTACGAAAAAGAGAATGGAAGAAAGTTTCGGCAAAAGCTATATAATAAATCTATTAAAGGAAGTAGATTGGAGAACAGTCCATGTGATAACAACTTTGGCTACCAGCTCAATAAGACAACATCGATCTAGATTGGAGAACAGTTCATGTGCCAGTTTCTTCAAATAAACCTTTGTTTTATGATCCTCCCTTAGGTCTTCAGTGAAGAGGAATGGCACGTAATAAGGTTTCGTTATGTCAACAATAGTAATATCTGCCATAGTTCTTTGAAGAAATAGGCACATTTCAGATTTTGTTATTAATGCACGTTGAGTAATGGTAGCTGTCGTCACCACTATTTAGTTATTTATTTGTCCATTTATGTAATGCAGTATAATATGCAGCAGAAGCTGTACTATATTGGCCCGTACATTTAAAAGACTAAAAAGCCACAAGAAAACGAAGGAGACAAAACGATAGGGAGGCGCAGCCAGCCATTTTAATACTTTAGAGCTGCGGTGTTCGCGAGCAACAGAGTGAGCTTTATAATCACAGAGCATATCGTTTTGTTCCCTAGTGGTAAGTGAGAACATTCCTTCATGAGATCCTATTCATTCTCAAAACTACAGCGCCAGGCGTGACTCCAACCCGCACCTACTGCTGAACGGGCAGGAATGCTCTAGACCCCTGGCGCTGTTTGATAGATCGCAACATCCACACCATTTCTATCAAAACCGTCTTAATTAATTATTTATTTATTTATTTATTGAAGTCGCGAATTTCAATGAAACTACATGCTAAGTGCAATCGAGAAAAAACCAGCTGCTTATGCCAGCCCATTAGCAGACTTCATAGATGTTCTCATGTCTTTATTTCTACTTTACTTCTACTGTGCAACTATTGTATGTGATGACCGGACTTCCTTTTTAGATTTTAAAAGTGCAGAAGCCGATCGTCAGTAACCTTTCTCAGCCGCTGTGCCGACCAAGCAGCCTGAAAGTATGAAATGCGCTTTCACTGCTTATTCGAAGGAAATTTTTCGAGCTCAACATTCTAATCGCTTGCAGGAGAACAAGTTTTGCGGTGGGGTCTTTAGCCTTTCGTCCTTTCCTTAGTGCTAATCTTGGGGTTGGGGTTTAGAATTTCGCTTAGCAATTGTCTGCACGTACTTGGAAATCAGAAACACCACCAGTTGCAAAGATCCCAGCCCCTTTAATAGTTCGTTTTCTGTGACTACGACTTTTAGTATTCCTACTATGTTCTATATATTTTGTACTGCAATGATTGGCGATTTTCCCAGAGCGTCATTTTGGAGATGTCGTGCCCTTGAACTGATTAATCTCTTCTCCCCTGGAGTTCTACTTTCGACATCGAACGGCTTTAAATGGTAAAAATAAGAACCAAGAATATATATGAGGATGCTTTTTCACGTTTTTATTACGGTAGTTCTTGTGCAGCATGGTAGCGCAGTCACGTACCAGCTGTCTGACTGACTGACTTGAGGTTCTTGGTTCCGATCCCGCCTAGGCTAACATGCATTCCATCGTTCAGGTATCGCTCACCTGGACTCGGACTTGTCTTAAAGGGATAAAATACTGACTAATCCATCGGCCGGCCAATACAAACGCAGGGTTTCTATGTTAAAATTTCCTCCACGATAGCCGTATGTAGTAGATTGCGTGGGACATCAAAGGGATTGACTACCTCTAATCTTCATCCTTCTTGTACTGAACCTTGTGGGCGGTGCTAAGAGAGCTCCGAAATGAGAGTGTTGTGCACCGAGTTGAAAAAAAGGCAGTTCTACGCAATCCTATGCAATCTCGACTTCCTAGAATTGAGCATTTCACCGACAGACGTCCTTGCAGAGACGAGCGTTTCGCCTCGAAATTTCCAAAGACCGAACGGAACGCCACAGAGGGCAATTCTCTCTCCGTGGCTCAATTATAACACCTCTCCCTTATGATGCACCGCTTCGGCTATTCTTCGTCGGATAATAGCTCAACTCGCTCGGAAAATAGCCCCATCGTCGCCGCCACTCGTCTTCCTTACGAACACCGCCGTCATCTTCTCATCGAAGAGGTACTGAGCTGTCACATATGGCAATTATCGAACAATGGATCGACGAACACCCGGTCTCGCGCCTTCTACGTTCGAGCTACTTTGTGCCGATCATTCGAGGATGGAGAGCAGCGTCATTCTCTACATAGCAAGGTGATTGCGCTTCCACCAGCGCAGTACCAAAAGCAGAAAAAGAACAACGAAATTATTCAGTCTCCGTTTAGGATCTGCCACGCGTTCCACTCCTTTGGAATGTAATGGAAACGGTTTGTGCCCTAATGTCAAATTTCCACTTGTGAAAGTAAGCTGATTACTTCTGAAACCAAACTAAACATCTTCCAACTTCAAACGAGCGCAATCCAGGTAAACACTATATTTGAGAGCTCAAAAAATCTCTATTTTTTGGAAAAATAAAAGGGCCAAATTTTGTCATGAAATGCAGAAAAGCAGCCATTTTTGAGTGAATCATCAGAGGAGCTCGCAACACGTACTCGACCAACATGTCGCAAATTTCCTTCATGCGGTGGAAGAAAATAGGTTTTCAGGAAGTTACACACTGGTCAACAGTTCGGATGCAGAAGAAGCAAGCGTAAAAACAGACATGTCTTCACTTCCAGTGCTTATGCGACCAATCAAATGAAGATCGCGCCGTGCTGGACGAGATTTTTTCAACACACCCAAAAATTGTTGATTGCCTCTACTTTGAATAGGTCCCAAACCACTATTTCCTCCAGAAAAAAGAAAGATTTTCAAGGTTTTTTTTTTGTTCCGTAGACAAGAGCCTGTTTTGTTCTTCAGCAGACAGGGTTGATGCCAGTTCGCCCACCCTACAGCGACGGATGCCTCGTTAGTCTCAGCAGTACCCGAACAAAGATCCTCGAATAGGAGTGCAGTCGATGTACATCTGGCGTCACGTCCTTCTGTGTCATATGCGACGCACCGATTGCGGTATATTGAGCAGCAATATTTCTACATAGGAGGAGCAAGATTTCTACTGCGATGCCAGGCTGCGTACTGTGGGAAGTGGACCACTTCTGGATTGCTTGCTATCCTTTCTCCTTTCGAATCTTAGCACACAGCTTTCCTTCGTGGAGATTCCCAGTACAAGTGCTGGCAATAAATTATCGTGAGTCCAGACTGAACATGCGGTATTTTCCTTTCGAAATCATCGACATTTGGCTTCTTCGATGGCGACGAGGCGCCATCTGTGATGCAGATTGAGTACGAGGTCGCTGTCGGCTAACACATGTCTTTGTGCGGCTGGCTGGCGGTTGTGCTCCAGGCCCTCTGGGATTGGCGAATGCTGGGGACTGCTCTCCCTACGGAGCAGCGATGCTGTGGTTGAGGAAGAGATTCATCACTCCTTCGTCGCCTGCGTGATTCGTCGCCGATTGCGCCGTGTTTTTCTAATCGGACAAACTAGTTCAGGCGGCGAGGATTCGCCACTAAAAAGTGAGAAATCGTCGGTTGACAAGCAAGGTCGCGATGCTTCGGCAGGAGGACTCGCGACAGGGATCCGCCGAGGATTCGACGTAGGGTTTTCCTAGCGCAAGTTGATAGCTCGCTGTTCCGCAGATTCCACATTGAGTCAGCAAGGGATCGGCCCAAGACAAGCGGCCATGCACCTTGATGTGTGCAGATGTGCTTAGGTTCAAAGAGATAAGAGCTGCGAGCACCAGCTGCACATATTTAATCGCGCGCTCTTACCGCCAAACATACCCGCACACTTGACAACGCGGAGCAGCGGCCACAAGCCATATGTACCTAGGAGGGCCAAGAGGTCTTGCCGACCTAGTTTTACGTCGAACAGAAATCGCGCTCTATATTCTGTCGTGTACAATTACTTCTGCAACAGAGGGTTATAAGGACATAATAATGAAGAGAGGTAGAACCGTAGAAGTGCGCCGACGTCACAGCTGAGTTCGTACCGAGAGTGAGTTCTGAGAGAACACCCCAAACGCACCAGATTGAAGGAACACTAGCATTTGTTGCGGTTTGCAGGGACCTGTGAACGAAAACGATCGGTATTCAGACTAGCAATAAGATCCCGGTCGAACAACCGGAATGGTTGGTCCTCAACCGCTAGATACCATTGATGTCGTGCTAACTCGCCGTCATTTTGGTAGACAACACTTTACCTCTGACAACCTCTTATGTTACTCGAAATGGGATTCGTGCCCAACTACATACTAGTCACATGCAACCCTTCTAAACTTAAACGCAGTTCAAACTGGTTAAGACCAACATGTTTTAGATGCAATGCTCTAGTAGATACCTTCGTTGCACATATAATGGAAACCTGTCGGCTTGCCCTCTTCCTTCGTCGATACTTTGTGTCATAAATGGGGACACAGATTTGTTTCACCCAGCCAGGCATGCAGCCGAATTTGATGAAGATTCTGCTATGTTCTGAAGGCGGGAAAGAATTCACACAGACCGCTTCTGTGCTTACTAAATGTTGCATCAGCTAGAGAAGTCAACCGTGGAGACGGTCTTCTCAATTCAAGGCCAAAGGTTCACCTTTGGTCATGGGCTAGCGATGAGTCAATCCATCGATCTTAAAGAGTTTAAGCTCTCTTCTCCTCTTTTGATGACTATAGGAGATCCTTCATATTAAGATGAGTACTTCTTCAGCGCCTAACATCTACTAAACGTAGATGGCTACTAGAGAGATCGTCATTGCTCGCCAAGCAATGGAAACTGTTCATCCTGCAGTTTTTCTCCTTTTGTAAAAGCTGTATCAAATCACGTCACTCAGCCAACCTTGGCCTAGGCACCACGCTTCTCCTTGACCATTGATCTCCTCCACGAATCGACAGTAGCCGTAACATGGAGACTAAGCCACATTATTGCGCTTAGAAGTCTGAGAAGGAGCAAAATGGAAAATAACTGTCGCTAAAGACGTTGCGAACAAGAGCTGTCTACTCGTGTTAGACCACACATCGGCCAAGTGATTGACCGTAGAGGTTCATCGGCAGTAAAAGCGGATTGAGTAACTCGAACCGCTTTCAGCGAATGCACACAGGTGCGTGAGCCCCGTTGCGCAACTGGCGCAACTACCACCAACCCAGGCCGGGGAATTTCCATAAACGAGCGACTAATCGACCACTAATCCCGAGGAATTCGAGAACTGCAGGAGCGAGCTTGTCCGCTGACCCCTAGCTTAGTGATGTAAAGGACTGCGGCATTAGCATGTCGTTCATCCTGCTATTATCTCGAGCAAGTACCTCTTTTTAAGCGTCACGGCATGAGAATGGAAAGCGGGAATAGTGTGCATCCCTGTCGGAGAAACTGATTCATAGCGAAGCTTTCTTCGAGATCCCTTCAGCTCCATCCCCAGGTTGACAGGCTAATTGACGAAAGACTCCGCCATAAATGTGATCGAATGTCGCAACAGAACCAGTTGCGCCAATGTCAGCGCCACGGTAGAAGAGCTTCCTGATAGTACGAGATGTTGATAGATCACAAGATTCTGAATAGTCTTGTTTTCTATGAAGTACGTTGATCCTGCTCGTCTGTCAGTCGCTGTCTTGCTTTTCCTTGATTAGTTAGGTTCTTCTAAGCCTCCCTTCATGTACTTCATTTGTGTCCTTTTTTATATTACTTCGGTGACCTGGATGTTCTGTCTGTTTGTGGTTATTTTGGTACATGTTCACGAGTACGTGTATGCGACCATAATAAATAAATAAATAAATCAGACATAGTCAACGCGAAGAGCTGAGCCACAGCAGAGCAAACGGAGCTAGAGTCCTCGCAATCATTGCTCTCGAAGAGCTTTCTCCCACGGAGGGTTCTCGAAAGAAGACATTATGGTTACCTAGTCACGATGTACGCCGAAAGGGAAGCGGGATTAGCTAGGCATCCATACATCAATGGATGCCAGTTCATACACGCAACTTGTAGCAAGCCTTAGGGACTCTTTCCCCCTGCCTTCATATACTGCTTGTTCCTTTTTTCTTTATAATTTTCCATTAACTGGTTATGTACACAATCCAGGGATAGAGATTTATCGTAGCAGAGGAACCCTGTTTCATGATAAAACGACTACTTAGCAGAATGATCCAAGAAATCATGGTACTCCAATTTTTCGAAGGCCTTACCGACGCATTGGAAATTGCTAAGAACTGTCTTCCAACCTCCAAGCGACCAACATTTGAAGAAAAAATTCGCGAAAATGTGCAGGGACTCCTTGTGCATGTCGCAAACTTCATTTCTGGTCTAGACATTTGCTGCGCTTAAATGTGGCCGGATCTCCCCCAGTCGGGGAGGGGTATGTCTAGAGAGGCGAAGCAAATATTAACAATGTGGCCTCATCCGGCTTGAAAATTATGAAGAGAAGTCCCTTTGTAGGTCAGTTCACGGTGTCGTCTTTGAAGACTAGTTTTCTTTTAGTTCCATCGCGTTGTCAAAGAATGGGGTGACCACACTACTAGAATAGGTCCTGGGGCTCTCCTATTGCTGACTAAAGTTCAAGTCCAGTGAAGGTAATGAAGCGACCTTCCAGCACCTAGAAGAACAATGTGGCTATGACAAATCAGTTCTGTGTGTGGAATCAAGTTCAGAAACCAATCAAGTTGTTTTTTGATCAGTCACTTGGATTTCTCGAAAACTTCGAGGATGAAGTTTGTGCGATACATCAAGTCAAGGATCTATTTGCAACCCATCATTAAGCAGACAGCCATGAATGACTGGATTCAGGTCCCGTTCTTTTACAAGATTCTTATTTGGGTCGGTGACAAAATAGAACACCAGTGAGCACTTCATGCATCAGCAGCTTCAACACCCATGTTAGGAATACATAAATCACTTCCGATTAATACTGTAATGCTGTAATGATAGATGATGGCTTGGTGATATCCGTAGGAAGGAAAAGTGAATACTCCGAATTCAATAGGATGTTCACAAATACGCGCCAAGCGCCCAAATTTCACAGGCCTTGAGTTTTGAAGCCACCTAGGAAGACCCCGTGTCCGCCGTTAGGGCAAAACGCTTCGCTGCGTCGAATCACGAGATACATTAGAGAATTTGTCCGAAGGTCACCGAGAAATATTGGCCGTGACTTCCGCGGTCTAGAAGATGATAGCGGGGGTGGTGGTTGTGGACAGCAACTGACGGTCAGAAACAGTTGCAGTTGAGCCAGGCAGCCACGCAAGAAAATCGGAACACCTGGTGGAGCGCTGCGGTCCGTCGGCACTTTGCAGCCTTAAGACCAGATTGTTGGACGACACTGAGGCGAGGTCATAGGTCTGTGGTTGTGTAAGAAGCCAGGGGAAGTACTAGCTTTTAGGGTGACTGTAACCCAAAGGTATACACGTATTTTAACAAAAGTGTTGATTTACACGCCGAGAAATTCCGTCATTAAAAATGCTCTCGGCACACTATAGTAAAATTCCTGCAGATCCTTCTCAAATACCCAAATAAACAAGAACACGCTATGTGAGAAAACGATCTTGAATATAGATTTATATTAGTAGTAATGAAAACAGTTAAACAGCATCGGAAACCCGCTGTGGCATCACAGATCAAGAGAAATGAAGACGAAATGAGAGTAAACAGAAGAAGAAATAAGGCATCTTCGGCTGGCCATGCTGGAGCGAGTCGCTCCAGTTTAGCGTTGTTTCTCGATAGATCGTCTCTTCTTGCGGGACTCCCGTCGGAAGGATGGTGCTGATCCGGGTGGCAGTGCTGCGAGCGCTTCTGAAAAGGCAGTGCATTCGAACATTCGACTCGATTCCATTCAAAAGGAGTTTTGCTGGTCCTAGCCTCCACAACGGCCTCGACACGCAATCAATTGTCGCCGCGCAGAGTGCCGACGCGCAGATAACGATATAATTGCGGGTGTCGAGGCGAGGTTACGGTACACTTGGCCGAGTTACGGTAATCGATTTTGTGCGGAAATAACTTCGAATACTTACCGATGGGGAGAGTTCCGTTGTGGACACGAGCGCGGACGGTGGCCACCAGCTGTTGGATGTAGTTCGCGGCGTTAAGGACCAGTTGTGCGGGGTCCTGCTCCTTTCCTGCTCGTGGCGGCAGCATCACGCTGAGACGCTTCAGCTCGGCGATTTCATCCTTGGTGAAATCCGGTTGCTTTGAAGATTCTGCAAATTTCATACTGAACATGATGACTGAAAATGATATCACGAAATGAGGACTTTGAAGTGAACAGTTGCTAACCTCTCTTCTTGATCGACGGGCCCTGAACACCAATCTTTCGTGGAGTGAGCTTGAGTTTGGGTTGCATGATGTCGACTGAATGGAAGGCGAACGGCGGTGGACAGTACAGCGGAGGAATGACCGCTCCAAACGGGGCGGGATCGAGCAGGAGACGTGGAAGGGCGGAGCCGCGCGGACGGAGCTGAACGCTCTGCAGGTGCGCAGCTGGCAGCAGCTGCGATCTGCAACATTCCCATAAGCATTCGGGAAACAGGAAAGCACCCCGAAGCATCGCCCTTCAGATGGAGACCGTAATGGAGTGCTTTAGCAGGGCAATAGCGCATGAGTGAGGTAGATGTTAGCCTATTTATGTCGTGACAAAGCAGTCGTAACATCTCCTGGATGGAAAGGTGATTGTGAGGTAGAGATCAGGGCTTTCTGACATCTAAGGACTACCAGATTGAGCACTGAATAAGAATCAAGCGCTGAAAAAGCATGAAACGAAGCATGGGATATTGTCTGTCTTCTTCACTTGTGTTGGTCATCATCATTATATGTATATATGAAGATTCTGAACAAAAACATCTACATATTCGAAGTGTGTGCACATATGATAAGGATACTAACCGTATCTTATAAATCAGCTCGTATTTCCCTCTTACCCACGGCAACGACTTCTATAGTGTCATTTCTTTGTCCCCCTTTCCTATGTATTGATTTGCACCAAATGATTCCTCTTCTCCACACGATTCCTCCCGTTGTGAAGATAACCTATTGCAGGATTTCAAAAAAAAAATCGATGAAAAGTGAAGGGGTGTTACTCAGAAAAGCCGCCATTTCGTATTTTATGACCTCCCAAATCTTCGAGCTAGCAGTTGTACTCCTGCACTACATACTGTATGTAGATTCTCCTGTACTCTTCCGTAGACACTGTTTCATGACGGGAACTAACCAAATAGTAGAACCTGAAAATATTTTGAAAATACATATTCTTAGGTACCTGAGCAACATTAGACAAAAACTAATCTAAATCGAAGATCACTATTCATTACATCGATCGGGGAATCTAGTCCTTCCCAACCTAGATTTTGAAACGAGGAGAAAATTCTACCTAAAATTTGCAAGACTGGCAGACAAATCTGACAAGGCGAAGGACATAGAACATGAGGACATGGAACGTGTTCCAGTGGGATAGCAGCTTTAGAACCAACAAGATGCAGCATCATTCTGCATCATTCAATCCCTCCTGTGACGCCATTCGCCAATGAAGAGATCGTGCTTGATGGTGCATTTGTCTGCGGCGTTACTCAGGATATGTGATAAACTCCAATTTTCCTTATCACTCACAACTAAAGAGAGCAAACCTAGCATTGAGAGCATCAAGGAGGGACTGAACCCTAAATCCACACCTTTCGTTGAAGAATAAAGCGGCTAAAAACCTTCCCATTGTCCTGCACAGCCCAGTAGGGAATGCTGCGTAGCTAATGGAAACTGATATTATTCAGAGAAATGAAGCTCCAGAAAACCCTGGGGGTTCGAGTCAAATCGCGAAAATCAATGGCATCAGAGCAGTGAAGGGCTGCTGTAAGCGTGCTGGAAGAGCAGTTGTAGCCTGAGGCGCGACATCTGGTCGGGAGTCGAACCGCACAGTTGCCGTCCTGGAGCACCCGTCCGTCCGTCTGTCCAGCGCCTGGTGCACATACGGCCCACACCAGGCGAAGCGGCCACATGCTGGCCGGGCTTTCGTGGACCTCGTTCTCGCAGATGTCCAGCATTCAGCGGAAGAACTCCTTAGTAATGTAGCAGCTGGCCGCCGCCTGTCCTCTGAAATCATCACCTTATGTTGCCCAGCAGCGTAGCGAATTTATGCTCGAACACGCCACTAAACTTCAGAGATCGCTAATTGGAGGAAAGTAAGTGGCGCAAAATTGTCAAAACCTTGTGTAAGTCACTAAAACTGAACCTTCAGATGTGCCCCTTCGTTCTTCGCCCCACCCACCTCAGATTCCTCTTTTAGACATTTCTAGAGAAGAAATATAAAAATGCAAAAAGACTCATGCAAGCGTAATTTCTCTGAAAATATCTGCACTTACAAATTCTTCAATTTCTCTATTGGCAGCCTTTTTTGAACTGTGTTTACATTTTTTTGGGAAACCCTGTGTTTCTGTAAAGAAACTAAACTTGTCTGCAGACCTGGGAACAACTGGCCCTGCCTATAGTGAAATGCAACTTGACACTCACCTACATACTTAACCAACAAAAATCAACAAAGACTAATTAAAAAGGACTCAGACTAATATACGACAATCTAAATACTAAAGTAGAATAAAATGAAAAAAGGCCAGAAAAAATCAACGAAAAAATTGAAAGTTGGAACATATGTAGACAACGGACAGAGTAGCCTGAGACTAAAAGTCATACAATGCATACGAGATGGTTTTCAAGGGGAAAGTCAAAGAATGTAACAGGTACAACGGGTCTCTACATATAGTGAATCTAGGCCTCGACTTTAAAGATCATTTTCCATGTATCGGTAAAAGTTTGAAAATTTGAAAGCGCTCATTTTTAAATGGTAATTTCTATAAGGTCATTTTTAATAAAATATTAGTCGTGAAAATCTTAATCTTTGACAATAAAAGGACTCCTAAACAAAGCTTTATGGCATCGCCCGCTTTTCAGACGCTACTCTTGAGCATTCTTTCAGAAAAACATAAGTGCACTCCAACCTTTACCCATTGCTAACACAGTGTGAAAGCCATCTAATACACCATGGAAAAAATGACAGTTACTGAGTCTCACTTCAAGCAGCTCCTTCCGAGGACCAGGAGTTTAAGCAAATTTTTCTGAATGGAATCCCCACCCATTGTGAAAATATGTAGGAGCAGTTCGCCCAAGTTCGCAGGCAAAACATATGGCCGATGCCTCCTAGCAATTGAAGTTCCTTTGTGTTCAACCCTCCAGCTTTTGTTTCTCTCTCTTTGTGTTCAACCTAGAAGTGGAGCTGAGCCTATGTTCCTACCCCTCATAAGCTATCAGTAGTATTTTGACATAAATGTCCTTGAATTCACGCCCTTCTCCACTGCAAGGTGTGAGCTTGGAATCCTGAGCTAGATGTAGAAGAAACCACTGTAAGTCTTGCCTTCGCGATCAGACTACTTTGAAGGCCCGCAAAGTGTTCCTGAGGAGGTAAAAGACGTCGCTGAGCGTCAAAAATCCCCATAGCGCATCAGATCAACCCGAGCCCTAGACTATCATGTGCGGTGAAGCTCTACTGGTGGCGGCGGTTTTTTGGCGCCCAACGACGGACGCAGGCGCCGTGGCTTTCCGATGAAAATCAGCTGCTATATCATATGTCGTGCCAAATGCGGGCCAGCCGCGTTTTGCGAGCGCCACCAGCAGCAGCCTGCCGCCCGTCCGTCTCCTGCCCTCCGGGAGGAACGGCATTGTAGGGGGCCAGTCGGATTCCACTCGGCTCAACGAACGCCAGCAAACTTCAGCAATGTCCTTCTAGGAGCCTAAACCTAGGAACTCTGCAGTTTACTTCAGGAACATCCTCAATGTCAGGTGGTGACCCAAGATCTAACGAAGTGCTCTCCTGGATGTAAACCTGGCTGAACAGAGTAACCTGACAACTTAGCAAGCAACGTTAAGTCAAACCATAGCTTATTACTTTGCATTGCAGAGAAGCTCTATTCTGAAACTCTTGGACCAGTTTAGCAAGAAACTCCTTTACGTTACAAATGTAGCAGAGCGCGGAAGGACGTGAAGATTATTAAAGTGATTTTCGAGGCAGAATTGTACGTGTTAGATGGATAATAACTAAAAAGAGTAATGTCTAATAAATAAGAGAATGTGCGTTCAACTTTGCAGCTTTGCAAAACGAAAACGAAAAAAGAGAGAGAGAGAACAAGAGTGAACTCTAAAAGAATTGAGTTTACTCGGGTCAAATCAAGTTCCCTCGCGCGGTCCTAGCAACTCAAAACATATATAATTTACAGAAGGGAGCTGGAAAACTTTGAAGTCTTTTAATGTTCAAACGCCCTCCATAACTCCATCCAAACAAGACCAGTTCTTCTGCATATACGACGATCGAAGGCTCCAAAGCGGACAACTGCTTGTCCGCGCAACTGTCATCGTCTTCTTCGGAATAAACAATGCTCTGGGAAATTCCATCAAAACTTGGCTCAGCATGTGTTCCGTTCTAAAGCAGTATGGAGGCAGCTGCCCTTTAAAACTTCGGCGTTTTTCTTGAGATTTGGAGAAGATGCAAGATGTTGAAGATGGCAACAGACACTTTTGGTGAGAGAATTCGCTTTGCATTCTAAAATTTGGAGTTTTTTCTTCCTGCAATTTTTAACAATGCAGGATATTCCAACAGCATTCACTCCAGTGACAGTGGAAAAAGATAAAACGGCTGTGCCATTTGCATGAAGATCAGGTTTTTTTGTACCGGTCGTGTAGCGCAGCCGGAGGAGGTGTCGACTGTCGCGTGACCTGATACCAGGTTCTTGGTTCGGATTTGTCGTCCTGACCAACCAAGCCTTCCATCCCTCCGGGAAAGAAGAATTGGTACCAGACTTGTATGGGAAGGATAAAGCGCAGACTTGCTCATTGACTGGGCAAGTCAGCGCTTTATCCTTATCTTTATCTTTATCATATGGCTATGGGTAAAAAGCGCGTATTCCTTTATCGCGAACATCGAATGTACGGTATTTACAGAGGTTCTATGTAGTCAATGATTTTGGGAAGACACTGTTCGATCTAGTTAGCGTATGTCCCTTCGTTTCATCTCAAATCTACATCTCCCTTTGTCCCTGTACTGCAACAAGTGACCCGTAGCCGCTTCTTTGTTAGCAACCCCTTCAGTTCTCAATGAATTCCAACTGGCCCTCAGCAAACGAACATTTCTCTACGTTAACTCCTTCGACTGCTAAGGGATTTTTATTATATCAAGCCAGTACCTCCTCTTACCACTTCGTCCAGACGGAGATTTCGCTCACATTGCTTTCTTTTGAGGACAAGTTTCATTTTGCTACAGCCTGTCGACTTGATCACCCACATGGCATGCAGACAGATCAGCTACTGTCCAGCCTCCGGAAAGTGGAGTTGATGTGAGTTGGATGTGGTTCACGAATCAGTTTAGGATCCAAAACGAAGAGAGGCTTCTAATTTCTCCTTTGTTTGAGCGAAACGCTGCACCAGTGGATAGATCCCTGCAGTAATCCCTTACTCTTAGTGTAGGTAATTTCTCATATTAAAAAATTAGACTCGAAAATTCCTGAAAGTGGAAACCCAGATCTCGAGGCAATCAGCATTAGCAAGTGCAGAATCATAACCGTGAACCTTTTGACACTTATCGCGATTCTTAATCTTCGTTTTTGAGAGATTTTTCTTCGTTGGGAATGTGATCATTTCACTCAAATTGCTAATTATCAGTTTTTCAACAGATTGAACTCGAAAAAATCGGTGATATTAAAACTACTTTTTTCATGGTAGCAACCGCTAAACAGTTCAGAATTGGGGAAATATGTCAGTGCAGCCAAATTCAAGGGCTGTCCTTCTTCGCCGAATAATGCACTGCACACAGGCTGGTTCTTATCTTCGTGTTTTGGAGACAGAGTTGTTATATATTGCAAGTTTCTCATCATTCTCTGCCTCATCTTACAGTTTCTAGGTGTCACGAAAACTTCTTGTCAGCTTGCGAACATGTAAACGTGCTTTCGGAGCAGAAATAGAGTTGAAGTGCAGAAATTAACACAAGCTGGGGACAGTAATACTGCTTACCAGACGATGCACGCAGTGGCGACTAATTTGTCCAGTAACAGCAACAATAGGTTGACCTCAACCTACGCTTCCGATCGTTTTCCCCATCGGCAGGATGCGTTCCCACTCGTCTTTCCAGTGACATTAGCCTGACAGTGTCAGAAGATTAGGCGATAATTAGTCAGAATACAATCGTCCACATCAGAAGTGACAGGTTTTCTATTATAGCACGCTTGTAAATCTCCAGAGCTCCGTGCGTAGCTGTTTGAAGCCTACTCGCGCCGCAGGCAACTCAATGGCTTGACATTCGCCTGCGATTTATTCAGTGAAAACAAAGGACAAATGGGAAAACTAGGCAATAAGAAAGGGGAGCTGGAGTGGGGAGCACGATACGACCACGATATTATCCTTACTTTCCTTACAAAGCCAGGGACTAAATACTAGCTTCGCTATGTCGAGTTAGCGCTCAGTTCCTAGTGCGTGAATTTTTGTAATGCTGCACAAAAGGAAAGCGCTTCAGAAAGACATTCATGAAATTCTCTGCAAACTTCTCTCAGAAGGCTTATGTCAGAGCTTCATCTAGAAAATTGCTCCCTTCCCTAGCACAAGAGATGAACGAATCGTATAAAGAACAAAAAACAAAAAGTACAATAAGTGTGAAAAGTGAAGTGTGCAATTTCTTTGCTTTGGTTCTACAACTTGATACGCGTTTTCAGTGGGTGAGTAGTATAAGAGAGCTAACACCCTAAAAAAGAAACATCCTGCAAGACACGAACAGCATTACCCGCCCGAAATAGAGCGCTCAAGACCATTGCGTCGAGCAGCAGTTGCATTCGGACATTCTTGTAGTGCACCTTAGCTTTAGTGCTCGCCCTTTCAGCTTAAATAAAGGTAACAGCCTAATTTTGCGGATTTTGTATCCGATCTAATGTACAAAGGGAAGTTGCTGAGGTGTGTCTGTATGGTCTTACGGCCTACTGTGACGAAGTGCTCTACTCGTTTAGAAGTTGTCGTCAACCATTCCATTTTAAATGAGAAAAGGAGTCGAAGAAATAATCTGTGCCTCGGGCCACTCTTCAAGCAGTACAAACAATCTCGGAGGCGGGTTCAGTAATGAAAACTACAGTTGTTTTATTGTTCCTTATTCTCTAATAAACTGAATAAAGTACATCGCCTGCGTCAAAGTTGATGTGAGGCATGAGTCAGAACTCCATTCTTTGTTCGCCCATCACTAGAATTGGAGCTTGGCTTTCCAGCAAGCGAGGAAAAGTTCTCTCCTAGGCAGTGGCCCTCCAGTGGACGGACGACGCTCGTGTGAGATCGATGTCGTGCTGCGTGACGTGTACGTGAAGTGGTCTGTCGTCTATTAGTCGCCACAAAGGAGAGCCATTACCGGAGAAGCCCAAGATGGCAGCCAAGTGTTTGCCTGGCGGCGAGATGAGAACTCTCGGGCCGTGGTCTTGAGAACAAACGGCCGGAACAAAAGCCGAGGCGAGAATCGAGAAGGCCGTCGTGCCGACACATCGACTCCCAATGCGGGACAGGCGAACACTAGAAGTAAAGGATTGACTAAGCCACGACTTGGAAGACGAGGAGCGATGAATAACTGAAACGTTGGGTTTCGAGTTGAACAGGAAGTTTTCGTGTTTACTACGATGGGATATTTTGGAAACTACTACGAAGAGCCAGTAAATACCGCCAATTGCGATGTTTATAAGTTGATTCACGTCATCTATGTAGTGCTGCCGTTCTTAGCAGAAATCAAAGCTTGCGATTTGCAGGCTATGTCATGGGGGCTGACTGGATTCGAGAAGCTAACCAGGTTAATCTGAAACGAAGCATGAATTTTTAAGCAGCCGAAAAAGTCCAACTGGCAGTGAGCTGAAGAGCCAGTGCCGGTCGCAAGCGTTTTTTGGCTTTCCTCGATTAAATGGTTTTCTTAGTTGTGTTATTGCAGCAGGCAGATTTTTCTTTCTTGTATGCACGCTTTTTATTCGAAATTCCAGTGTTGCAGCATTTTATTTTTATGATTAGACCCGCTAAAATAAAGGACTTCTCTGCACCACACCTTCAGCATTTAGAAATGACTACAGAACTAGTATGTTGCTATGACGTGATCTTTATTTAAGAAAAAACCTTATTAGACTAATCACCTTGATTTGTAGTTTTCGTAAAAGGCCAACAATTGGTGACAAGAAGCGTTTACCTGAGAATTTTCCCGACTGTGCACCTGAGGAATGAGTTATTACTATAATTTCGAACTACATGTTCAATGTTTTACATTTATTAATTAATGATTAGAGCGCAGTCGTT
The DNA here is from genome assembly GCA_947359475.1 of Heligmosomoides polygyrus bakeri. Classification (NCBI taxonomy): domain Eukaryota; kingdom Metazoa; phylum Nematoda; class Chromadorea; order Rhabditida; family Heligmosomidae; genus Heligmosomoides; species Heligmosomoides polygyrus. Next base: position 76,905,907 of record OX375865.1, read on the forward strand.
TTGTACCGATAGTGCAGCGCTGAGTGTATGTAGTGCAGCTGAATAGAAATGTTCAAAGAGCTGTTACCTCTATGCTTATTTCCAAATTCTGAAACCCCTAATTTCGTAGATGTGTGACTATTCTAAAGCAAAAAGGAATATGTAATGACGTGGAATTAAGTAGGCTGCAACCGTAATGGTTAGAGAGAGTGGCTCAATGAGGAGAGCGAACTGAGTTGGACAACGAAGTCATTGGTTTGGTGAAAAATGGTTGCGATTTGCATAGGCTGCAACAATATTTTCATGGATCCCCTTCTGTGAGATCTTTCTGGCGCCTTCTATGTTGCTCCGCGAATATGCCTTCTTGTAGGGGTCCTCTTTGGCAGGCTGTTTCCGGTGCATCCGAAATCTTTCCGTGTGTGTCGTCTGTGGCACATGCCGTTTTTGAAGCCCAGCTTGACTATCTGGCGCTCACATTATCGAGTTACCAAATAAACCCAAACGAGCGTGTAACCCAATATTCGACTGGTGGTTTACACTCGTCTGACGCAACGCTACTGCTACGTCGCGCCACATCTGACGGACCGCGGCTACAGGAAAACCAATCCGGACGTGTGTGGCGGCGCTTCCCAGACGGGAGCTGCTGTTCCCATAACAGGCCGTTTGTCCACAAAGGACGAGTAGGACAGTGCGCTGTATCATAAGGAGGTTTTTCTCTGCCGAGCTGTGGGAAGAAAGTGCTCTCTGGGAACATCGCTTTTCCATTTTTCCCTTTCCTGAACTCGACGCCCTACTCACAGGCATAGAATGTCTGGATACGCTCACAGTTTGTTTGGAGCATTCCAGCTGTCTTTTTAAGGAGTTCGCTAAAACTGTTTGAAAGGGTTTACTTCGGCAGATGTTCGGCGTCCTCAACTGGAAAAGCCTAGAAATGGCGTTCGGAAACGTAGGTAGTAGATTGAAATATATTTTTTTGAAGCTGAACATGCGTCTCAAAGAAACATGTTTAAAAGCTCTGCCGTTTGATTCGCACCTGGACAGGCAACATCCAGAACGTGTGTAGTACAGGGAGCGCAAACTTGACCCAAGTCATTTGAACTAGAAAATAGTCATGATCTATTTGTATTTTGTAAAACAGCGCCAGACGTCGATAGGTTCCATTAGAGGTTAGAGGAAGTAGAACAAAATGGCAGAAACGAAAACGAATACGTTTATGCTGAGTGCTGATCCAAGGGTGGCACCAATTTACACTAATTCATCAATTCTAAGAAGAAAGTAGAACGAAATTTTTCAATTGAAATCTGAGGCCATTTTCTTAAAACATGCTAAAATTTGAATACCTTTTTAATAGGTTTACAGACATTTTTAAAGCGAAGTTATTTAAATTTGATATTTTTCTTTCAAGCCTTCAAGAATGATGTAGTTGTTGAAACGTAAGACTGAAATAATTGCTCCATGACGCCAAACCTGTGCGGCATAAATAAATTAAACCTATTTTAATTTGAACTAGGCTGCTGAGGAGCTAATTATAGGATTATTTCTGGACATATGTATGTACATAAGTAGTATTGACAAATGCGTTTCAAAAGTTTGCAGAAAAATCGGATCGAAAATCTGTCTCGGTTACTGCAGTGGTGAGCGAAAACGGATTGGGTTTCTTTCAGATTCGCTAAAACTGCAATGACTGGATATAGTGCTGATTAGATGTAGCTGTTCCAGCGGATCTCGTTTCTGAAGTACTCATCTAAATAACGAAATTATTGAGAAACATTCTAGAACACCACTGAAATACATGGAGTTTTAGTCTGTTCTAGTCATTCGAGGAAAGTGATAAGAAGGCGTAGGAAGCAGAGAAATGGGTCGAAGAGCATCGATAACTACCTCACAGCACTGCGTGTTTGTGTTGTTTAATTACAGTTTCCAAAATGACAAATGTGAGATGACGCCTGGATTCGTTACTCAGAGCGAGCGGAACACGTTATACTTGGATTATCCAAAGCCATGTAGTCTCAGAGAAAAAGGGGAAGATGATGAACGCATTGAAGATACGAATACATTAGACGAAATGACGGACATATAATACAACTGGCGGAGAAGGGAGGAACCAAGCTTCAAAATGCTGAAAAGTGATGGAAACTGAAAAGGTCTTACCAATAATTTCATTACCTTTCGCGCATCGTCATGCACCACTGCGGCTTGTCCCAATGTCGGGTATGCAAGACCTACACAAAAAAAGAGACGAAGGACGGTAGTCCAAGAGGCGCATTACACACAACGGGGGGCTTGGGAGAAGGCATTGCGAGGTTCGCTTTCGTCGTGCGTTTAGAGTGAAGCATGCTGCCGGCGGAGGCAGAATGCCAAATCTCACGATAGGAGCTGCGCTCACTGTTTGTTTAAGTTATAACCACGGTTTCACTCCAGAATGGCGTTAGATACGAGATGCCCGTACATTGCAGTGATGAAAAAATTCTTTGCAATCTGTTGAGGTAAAAAGAAAATATTTCTGGTGCTGATTGACTGAACCAACAATCAGCAGGGATAGTGGAAATGCTTTTGAAGTGTGTTCTACAGGGTTATTCTATTAAATAGGAGAAAGTAAAAGACATGATGTTATATTCTTTGTCTTCTTCCAGAAAAATTCGCTTCGGTACCTTTTCCAGCCGAACCTGGTTGACGTTCCCGGTGGCTCATTAATGAGATAGGCGCTATAACTATTACATATATCAAACAATAGTGAAAGTAGTTTTGTTTCGTCTAAAAATTTCACACGTTGGCATTATTCAATGCAATGCGTATTTTATGTATAATCTAATGCGAACAATTGGAAGAGGTTATGTGCCATCAGATAAAGTCTACCCAATATCGTGTGGAGTCATATTACAGATCTTAACACATGACAAAAAGTGGTAAAGTCAACGTGATGAGCAAATCTAGGTTCACTTTGTGAGTGCATCAAAAATAGCGTCTACCAGTTGCATCAGAGTCTAAAATTCTCCTTACCATCTATCGTCTAGAGCTCTACCGTCTTTCTGAGCCTTTCCCGTCATTAGTCTGTGCGGTGATAAATCGCGGACGAAGCCGTGAGATTGGCGTGTCCGCAATATACGGTCGAGAACTGTCGCTGGCGGCGCTGCGGGGGCGCGGTTCCTGCATGCTGATTAGCTCATTTGGCGAATTAATTGACAGGAGCGATGAATCTTCACCTCGTCGCGTTGCATAATGCGCTCTGACAATCACTGCCACACTCCCGTCACCCGAAATGATGAGGAACGGACGAGCTGTGGGCTCGCGGCAACGACGTGCATACTGAGCAATACGTACGATATGAACGATATATATTTATATTTATATTTATATTTATATTTATATTTATATTTATATTTACATTTATATTTATATTTATATTTATATTTATATTTATATTTATATTTATATTTATATTTATATTCATATTTATATTTATATTTATATTTATATTTATATTTATATTACGCACGTATCGGTCACTGCATGGCTGGCACGTACACATTTAGGAGGAAAATAGCATAGAACGTCTTAGAATCCAGTCACCACTTTGAGGGAGCCTAGTACTACAAGGTGAGCCAAATATGCGTGTGAATTTCACGGTGGAGGATGCATGTTTTCCCAGTGATCTTTAGCACGACTTCTTATTCTATCTTGGTGCTAGTTTCCAGCTTGTCTCTTATCTTTACGTTAGAGTGGTTGGTCTTCATACCAACTAACCACGAACGCGGCGCCGTTGCCTAAAGCCTGACAGGGAGAACACAGCTAAAGAACTGCCATCGTTTAGAGAAACTACGTATTCCATCGATAAATGATCAAACCGCTTCGATAGATTGGCTGACTGCATAGGAGAATGGAGAGGCCGGTCTGTGCTACAAGAGGTTGAAAAATTGATGTAAAACTGTCCAATTTTGGTTTCTAGTTTTATTTGTCTTGGAGTGAAAAGAGTTGCCTCTTTGTCGCACCTCGTTTTATTCAGCGATATACTCCAACCACAATCGCAAGCCGTAGAGTGCATTTCAAAAGAGATATCTGCTTGTTATGCTATTGCAAAAAGGGAGGCTTGTTAAAAAGCCAAGCAAGGCCAAGCAAAGTCGAAGCAAGCAAAACCTTTGGAGGCGTGGAGCTGAGGACAGAAAGGGGCGTAGCACTTCTAGCTCCACACTTCACTACGAACTAACCGCTGTCATCAACAAAAGTTTAGCGCGAACAAGCACACGTAATGCGAGGCTTTTGTTCTACAAAACTATCGAAGAAATGGTGTAGTGAATCAGAAACTGTACAGAGAAAACACATTTCAATAAAGCACTGCTATCGTCCAGTACCGTATTTATGTACAAGCAGTACAGCATTTAATTGAGCTTGAGGCTTGAGGTCGCTAGCATGTTGGATTTTCACCCATGGTGAAGGTGAAAGCGACAAGAGGGTGCGACAATCAGATAGACCAGAAAACTAGCATCAGTATGTAGGTGATTCACGGATTCCAGAACGACTAATGCCCAGTGCAACATGTCTTTCTCATGGCTGGAAGCATAAGCCATATTTGGTTCCTTTAGCGCCGAAACGTTGCGGAAGAAATGACGACGACTGGGAACACATTGAAGATACAAATGCAGCTTGACATGGCGAACGATAATAATAGAACAAAGAGACGACGGACACACTAGCTTTCAATGGTGCTGAAGAGGAGCTAATTAAATTAAGGTTTCTGCGCTTCTTGTACAAGTTCGATGAGTAGAAGTCGTGTCTCTAATATTATATCGCCCAGACTTGGGAAAGCAACGTGCCCTTGAGGGAATATCGGAGAAAATTGCCCACAGAAGCAGAGTGCAGGTCTCGTCTGCAACAAGAGATTTGCCGCAACCCAACACTTTTTGAGACTTAATGGTTCTTCAGGGCGCGTGTAGCGAGATCGGAAGAGGTGCCGGCTGTCGCGTGCACCCAATACCAGGTTCCTGGTTAGAATTTCCCGCCCAGTCCAACTAAGCCTTCCACCCCTCCGGGTCGCTGAATTGGCAATATACTTGTCTGGGAAGGATAGAGCGCTGGTTGTTCATCGGCTGGCCAGCGCAAGTCGCTGTATGGCCAAATACGCAATCAAATTGCTTCGACGACATCCCGTAGAAATAGAATGCGTGGCGCACTGTAGAAGATTGGATTGAATAATGCGTCCCTTTATCACTTTATCTTCCCATCAACGCTATTTTACAGCTGTTAAAAGCCTTTTACCCAAGCAAATGTAGTGCTCCATTGATGTGCTTGTAGCTCACAAGACATGCCAGCTTTGACATGTGGAGAGGTTTCAAAGTTGTTTCCACTTCGCATTTCGACCTTCACCGTAATCAGATGAAAACTGTTGTAATCTTTCCTTCTCCTATTCCTTCTCTCTTGGCAGTGAAAAACAGCGCTGACACTGTTCATGGTGTTCATTCCAGACGCTCCGGTAGTTCGATGGTCGGATTTCCCGCAAAACGTGGAGTGTAATTTACCGCACGCATAGTGGTGCCGACAAATTACGGTAGTAAAGTACGAGGGTGCGCGGTTCGACTCATCGAGTACCGTATCCGCTATGTAATTTGGCGTATAATTACATGCCGGCGTTGTATTCAGCCGTATATCCGCACCGCGCAGCGCTCATTAACAGCAAATGAATGTCACATAGACAGACGGGAAGTTTTTGAGAGGAAGGCACAATCGGCAGCCGAATGGGAGCACGAACGGCGATGGGGAACAGGTTACGCCGCTTCGGTGACTTCAGGAGGATGGGCATGGAAGGGTACTGTACCGACGAAAAAAAGCGACGGATCGAAGCGCTTCCGCTCAAGGCCTTGTTAAGGGCTCAGTTCGCCCACTTCTCGGCCTTCTATGCAACTCATCTGGTGCTATTTCTACAACTCATGGTTAAAAACAGTGCAGTATCTTAATATCTCAGCACCACCATAACCATTGAATTCGAACTAAAGAATTAAGTTCATTAGGCAGTACGTGATGTCGCCGTCTCCAACTTTTACCTTCAAATGATCACATGTAAATTGTTATCTCACACAACGAAGGACATTGGCAAGATTATTTTAGCTGTAAACAGTGGTACACATTCACTTACAGCTCATTTGTTGTTGGAATATGTTTTTAACATGCATTTGTACACGATGAGGTCTATAATGTTGAAGTTCTCTTAAAATTCTGAAATAACGCTGAGTAGGCGACCTGATTGGAGAGTACGTGGAATCAGGTAGAAAACTAAATTCCAAATTTTCGCAGTTTTTGCACCTATCAGTTTGACAACGTGTTACATAGGATTGGCGCTGTGATGGATAGGAAGTATCCACTTACCAGAACAGGACACATTTGCAACTGGTTGTTAGTTTGTTTTCAGATCTGCACCAGAATCCACTGCTTTTAACCTTCCTGCTTGGTGATAGCTTCTTTACCGTATCCTCTTATGAATTATTTCGATAGTAGATCACCAACTGACGAAAATGGTCCTCTGAGTGTAACTTGGTTAGAAGTTTGACGATGCTTCATAGAGGCCAGTTCTTCTTCAAAATTTTGCAACAGCTTTCAGTTTTATTGCGCATGGTCAGCACTTCGAATGCTCAGCAAACCTTTTGAGAAGATATTCCCTCTTTTTGCAGTCAAGAAAGAAATTACAGGTCGCCGCTGACACCTCATTTGTCGAGGCCCTATTATCGACCATGAACTAACGGTAGGGTAAATTCCTTCTTCTTTTTGTAGAGGATTGGTTTTGCAGGGTACATTCTGATGCATCAAAACTTGAGTTAAATTTTGGAAGCATCATTTCAGCTTTCTTTTACCGGTTCTCTTCTGAAGGGCGTTCCATGCAAGGCTTTGCATATTTTAAGGTTTCCCACTAATCTGGCAAAGCGTCCCGTATCAGTACTTAACTGGTGAATATTGAAGCTGTCCCTTTCCAACATAGCTGCTGAATTCCTACTTCATTTCGACATTGCGTTTACGAGATTCAAGGCGTAAACCGTCGTGACTCAAAAATCGCGATTTCACCCTGTCGCAAAAATGTGTTAAACTTTAGAAAATCTAGATCCCAGCTTATATGTAGACTTCTCTGCGTTTAAGGATAGAGGATAAACAGGAGGAGAGGAGAACAGGAGGATTTAAGGATAAACATTCTTTTCTATGTAGTGGTACCACAACTGCTTATCCTATGCTACTAAAACTTGGACAAAGGAGGAAACGAATTCATAGCACTAAAACGGTGAAAACCTTCGGTAAGACATGTCTTTAAAGACAACATAGTCAACAGAGAAAAATATGCTTCGTAATTCGAATCACCTCTGCCACCAGGGTAGTTGGCCGAATATCGCACTGGGATAAAATTCTGTATTTCTGGATCCGATGAATTTCCAAAGAGTCAGTTATTCATTCGCACGCGAGCTCATCCATATTAGCTTGCAGACGCTGCTCCAATCCTTACGTTCTGATCGCACTCCTGCTCGCGACTAAAGTCATGCTGGATTCACTTAAGGTTTTTTCAGCTTCCCATCCCCAACTAAATAAACGAACAAAACATGTATTAGGTCACCCAATAAGTAATGTCGTTTTTTCGACCTTGACTTCAACTGAACAAATTTTCAAAAAAAAAACTTTATTTCACTCAACAATGTAATCACCGTCACTATCAACAACCTTTCTCCATCTAACGAGCAAATCTTCAATACCTGAGCAATAAAACTTTTGCGGTTTTTGAGCAAAATATATGGACATAGCATTTTGAATATCCTCCAAACTTTCAAATTTCTTGCCACTAAGAAAATGCTGTAGGGACCGGTATAAGTGATAATCGGAAGGTGTGAGAACGGGAGAATACGGTGGATGAGGGAGAACCTCCCATCCTAATTCGTTGATTTCTTCCAGCTTCCGTTTTGCACAGTTCTGTCTTGCATTGTCGTGGTGAAGAATTACGCCCTTTCTGTTGACGATCGCCGGATACTTTTTCAGTAAAGCTTGGTTCACTCGAACCAATTGCTCACGGTAAAGGTCTGCGTCAACGGTTTATCCAGATTTACGCACTTCAAACTCGACAATTCCACGGATATTCCACCAAACACAGAGGAGTGCCTTTCTGAGATGAATAATCGGCTTCGCAGTACTTCTTGGCTGTTCATTTTTGGAAAGCCTTTTTGCGCTTTGGATTATCGTCCAAGATCCATTTTTCGTCTTCTGTGATCAGTCGATCAAAAAACGGGTCTGTACGGTGTCGCTGAAGCAGTGCGTTGCAAGCGTCGATCGGTTGGCACGGTTCTCGGCGGATAAATCGTGCGGTACCCAAACACCTGCTCTGCATACCTTGCCAATTTGGCGTGGATAATGACGAATGGTTGATTTAGGTTCGTTGAGAGTACTCGAAAGTTCCTCCATTGTTTGACAACGATTCGCCCCCAGTTCTGCCAACCGCATGTCGTTGTCAAATGTTACCGGTCTTCCTGATCGAGAGGAGTCGGAGAGGTCAAAATTACCGGATTTGAACCTGGAAAACCATCGCTGGCATTTGCGAACGTCCATTGCATCTGGATATACATCGCAGATATTTTTGGTAGCAACCGTTGCGTTACTACCCTTCCGGAACTCGAACAGCATGCAATGCCGAATATGCTCCTCTGAGATTTGCCGAGCCATTCCACCAGAACTTGCAAGCGAACAATTCAACGAACGGTAGATTCTAAAAAAGCAAGTCTCATTTACCTTAGAATCACTTTAGTGCACCTCCGAAATACACATATCTGCCGACAAATAATGAGCTAAAACCGTAGTGCACAAAAAACGACATTACTTAATGGATGACCTAATACATATGAATCTTGAAGTAAAGTGTACTGCTTGCGTCGCTTCCAGATGTGCCCGTCTAATCTACCTCCCACATGCGCTCTCATTTCGTTCGATTCTTTGGCCTTTCCTGAAGAGCGCTTTGAATTGATACTACATGACGCGTTGGTTTTATAGAACCCTTGCACATATTTTTTGGATTACTCGATTTGCTTCTCATTGTTTGCCGACCTCCTTTTTGCTCAAAAACAGAAATATGTACCGTGAATTTTCATTCTGTAGTCAGATAATATGGCCTAAAAATGTGGAAAATTCGAATGTTCATAGATCCCATTTATAGATGTGTTAGAGAAACACCTCCGCTCTCTAATCACTTATGGAATACACTGTGCAGTTAGGGAAATCTCTATGCACCTCTGTGCGATGAGTGGACGAGCCTTGGACACCGAAAATCCTGCCATGTTTCTGTATAATCCTAAATCTACCCTCTAACACTTTTCCTCAACCTTTTGAGTAGTGCTTGTTTTATCATTGAGGCAAGCACAGGATGGGGGAATGAATGCTCTTCTCGTTTCTGCAAATATCATGAATCTGGTCAATTTCGTGAGTGAAATCCTCCTCGAGTTGGCGATTGTTTATTTGTTACCGATATGCAGCGACCTGTGATTCCTTGGAGACGGTTCTGTGAAATTCTTTAGATTTTCACTTGCATAAACGAAAAGACCTTTTATTCTTAGATATATCCACGGAAATACGCGGAACCACACTTTTTGTAACCCCCAGGTGCTCAACTTCATAGACTTTCTGAGCAACGCTTTTCATCATACACTGATCGCATCTTCGAGCTTACAACTAGTCACAGTTCAGTGAAGGGCTGTTGATTTTTAGGTGAAGGTGCTGATTACTGCTGCTTGTTGCGAACGAGCCGTGTTTGCGTATCGGATGCATCCGGTCGGCTCGAATAAAGCACCTAGCGCTTATCTAATCCCAAAATTGCCGACGTTTTATTGACACTTACTCCTTTCTGAGTTGACCGCTGCCTTGTACAAGGGTCAGGCAAATTGCCTTGCGTAACGGGACTGCGACATGGGTTCGGTGTGCGTATCGCTTCGGATGAAAGGAAACCACCGAACGCTTGCCACGGGGAAGGCCCGGAAATCTTTATCGCATGCCACATACTGCTCAAATAGCCTGTATAAACAAACTGCACTATGTTTATTTTTCAGATACGCAATCAATCATCATAGTTGAAGCAATTATTCAATTCAATGCTGCCTCAGAGATTTTCGGTTCTCGGTTTCGGATTACGGAAAAAAGAATTTTTGACTGGGGCGGTTTTTCCCTGCACAGAATACATGCTACAAGGTCGGGCGAGAACTGAGTGTTGTTATTAGGCTGTTGCTCAGTGCTGGATCATCACATGCTGTAGGCAGGTGCAAAAGTCGGGAAATGCTGAATTGGAGAAATACAGGCGATTCCTGAAATGCTACCGTTCAAAGCATATTCAAGAGAAACAGTAGAAACAGAACCCGAGGGTAATTTAGCAATATTTGGAAATATTCGAAGATTCCACGATAGCCACAAACTTCACGGAATACATAAGAGAGGAATGAGTTAAAATAGGAGATCAGACGCTACCGTTTGATCGCATGTCTACACAAACGGCGACATGAATCGAAACCTATAACTTCCTTTTTTTTCTTTTTTTCCTTTCTTCTTAATTATTTTTCCTTTAAAACGCTGTATACATGTTTAGGTGAGTGTTTTCTTAAGCATTCGAAGGGAAGATACGCAGATGAAGCCTGCATAACAAATGAAGGTTTTACAGCATTAAAATAGAAAAATTTACGGCTAGCAAAGTCCTAACTTTGTTAGGGCTCAAAAATCAACTGTTAACACAATCCTCTTCCTCTAACAATTCTTCGTGGTTTTCGTTAACTTGATTGACAAAACGTTGCAATGAGACAACTAAAAGTAGAGACAGAGTAGAGACTTGGCAAGAGCATGATTTTTTCAAAAATTCAAAACTATTCTCTCTATGTTGTTACAGAATATTTTGTTGCGATCAAAACTCTTGCGCCAGGCGGGACTCGAACCCGCAACTTCTGCTTTCCGGGCAGCGATGTTCGCCTAACACCACCGGCGCTGTTTGACCGCATGTAACATCCGCGATATCCTCGAGGCCTGTCAGCACCCACCCGTGATACGGGATGGGCCGGTCGCTGATATCAGCATGGAGCCGGTTAAGCTGAAGACCTTACTAGTAACAATGCTTGAACACATTTGCTTAAGCCTGGAGCGGCTGGTAGAGAGGCTATATGCTCTTACAGGATGTTTTGTTGCGATCAAAACTCTTGCGCCAGGCGGGACTCGAACCCGCAACTTCTGCTTTCCGGGCAGCGATGTTCGCCTTACACCACCGGCGCTGTTTGACCGCATGTAACATCCGCGATATCCTCGAGGCCTGTCAGCACCCACCCGTGATACGGGATGGGCCGGTCGCTGATATCAGCATGGAGCCGGTTAAGCTGAAGACCTTACTAGTAACAATGCTTGAACACATTTGCTTAAGCCTGGAGCGGCTGGTAGAGAGGCTACATGTTGTTACAGGATGTTTCTATCTATCATCGAAAACGCAGACCGTTTCATTAAAAAATTTGGAGTATAAAGGCACACGGGGATGTGATCAAGTTGACTTTGCTTTTTTAGTTTTTAAGCTCAACATTTATTACATGTCCTGCCTGTGTGGTCCTTTTAAATTAGCGTGATGACAGTAGATTGTCATTTTTGTGCAGTTACTCACTGTGCTGCCCTACAAAGACTTTCTCATGTTATAGATTTATAGACTCGAACAATGAAGTTGTGCGCGACTGACAAGATAGGTCATAGGCTTCAAGAGTCCGTACCAATTCAGGTCTGTTCATTTACAGCTTATTGCAATAGCCGCAGTCTAGTAATCATCTGAAGCTGAAGAAGAGGCTCCTCGCTCAGGATCCTCCGTTTCGCGAAGCAGCTTTGGTCGGTGCCGAAACCGGCAAGACAATTACGCATGTCCCTAATGAGCTTGGAGCATAAACGCAGCGCACATCGTTGTCAGTTTGATTGGCAGCTTGCGCAACGCATTCAGCGGTGCGCTTTTATGGAGACAATTGACCGTCCAAACATACACACGTGAGCGTCCACTGTAACTGAAGGAGACGGGGGCGGCTTTGATGTGTGCAACACCAGATGGCTCCACGCATACTCGACAGCGCGGCGATACCGAATTCCTCTGCCCCACATATCAGCTGCCGAAGTGGTACGACATTTGGCCGGATTATGAGGAGACGGCCGGATCGGGTCGGGTTACGGTCAGCTCCCATTCACCTGCACACATGCCGCAAGACGGTCAAAAGGACATCGGCCTCTTCTGAGACGACGAATTCATCCGCGTGGAGCTGCTCGGGTTTCGATGGCTCGTAGGAGCACCTGCGCAACATGCAACAGAATGCGGAAATCAGTGCGGCGGAAGTCGCCGCAATTGGACGACTTCAACGGCCAGCGATCCGCGGTCCAAGACCCATGGTCCGGGATCTCGGAACAACTTTCCTTTCTGGAAAACTCTTCGCCGTCACCTCGTCAGCACTGCAACATAGTGAGAACCGACTCGAAGGCCACTAAACCTCGCATTTCCACTCTCACAACACTGCTTTCTGGCTTTGACCAGGGTATTGTTTGCGAGCAATGCGCGACAATCCTCTTCAAGAAAGCAAAACGTATAGGACAGCAGAAAGGGGGGGGGACGGATGGAACCGGAGTAGGGAACACCGGAATGGAAACAAATATAAAACAAATTTTGTTTGAAAAACGACCGAAATGGTGTTACCGCTTCTTCTCTACTTAACTAAAGCCCTCTGCTTAAAATCAGTAAATTTGCTTCTACAATATAATAATAAGAACTTGGGTGCAAGTTTAGAGCGAGAGGTCCACCCTCTTTTTGCTCCCTCAACATCCGGAGAATTTTCTTGAAATCTTCTTCATGAAAACGTTAAGCACGATTAAAGAAGTATTATTACGGTTCAAATTCACTTATTGTTAGAGTTGCTACGCTTAAGAAAAGCTGCCAGTTAGAAGGGGATACAGGATGGGCTCCTATCTAGACTTGCATCAGAACTTGCACGTCATGTGTTAGGAAGTGTATACGAAATTATTTAACTGCAATAGTGTGCCACTTTTCAGCTTTTCCTGAAGAAGCATCGTCTAAAAATAGATTGAGCATTAGAATGTTTTCAATTTGGTGTCCCTTTTTCTCAATTTCTTTTTTTTCTTTTTCTCGAACTCGATTTCTGAACCAGAACATGTTTTCCCGCAGCATCTGCAACAGCGGAAGGGGTATCATCAACGTAAACCAAGCGTCTGCATCAGATATGAGCGACAACTCGCACGACAGCGGCGGAGCTCGTCGCGCACGCGACATTAGCCGTCGCTGGCGCGGCGACCATTTGTACATAAAGACTGCCCCTCACACAAATACAGCACCCGATACCGTATCCGAAGGTTATGCCTTCAGCAATGGTGTGTCGAAGATTTGGCATCAGGCATTTCATAAAGAAACGCGCTGTCTTCAAGTAGTCTTCCACTCGCAAATTGTTGACTCATTTGTGGAGAAAATAACGGCATAAAGTCAACATAAGCCATATCTAACATAGAATAGAAACGTGCTTCCATACATTAAGGTTGTAAGGAAAGTTTCCCGCCACCCGCTTTCCGCCAAATTTTTGAAAAGTGTTCTGGAACCATATCCCAATTCCCATGCTCACGCCAAGACTGGAACTTCACCGGAAAAGGTAATGCTCAGTGTTTGGCGGGATTGCAGAGGAGTCACTGTCGTTGGGAGCAAGTTGCTCCCTGATGTCAAATTGTTTCTCCTCCAAATGGCTCGACAACGGAAAAACAAATGGTAATTGGTTGGAGCAAGGTGCGGTGAATACGGTGGGTGATCCAGACATGCCATCCGAAACACTGGAGTTTTTTCTGAGTTCCCCTTGAAAGGTGTGGACGCGCATGGCCGTGAAGGAAGAATATCTAGTCTTGTTTCCAACGAAGAGCTGCCTGAAAGCGGTCCACTGGGAGCTGCTTCCTACAAACACTACTGTCGCTAGCGACGTCTACTGTAAGCAGTTTGATCGCTTTCAAGCAGCCCTTCGTGGGAAACAAGACAAGATCTTGTTTACGACAAGACAAGATCATGATACGCGTCCACACGTTGCAAGGGAAACTCAGAAAAAACTCCAGTGTTTAGGAAGGCATGTTATGACCCACCCACCGTATTCACCGGACCTTGCTCCAACGAACTACCATCTGCTACTTCCGTTGTCGAGCCATCTGCAGGAGAAACAATTTGTCAACAGGACTTGAAAAGCACCTCGCTGAGTTTTTTCGTCAAAATCCCAAGCATTCTATAGAAGCCGAATCTACAAATTACCTGACAAATGGCAATGTATTGTAGACAATAATGGTGTATATGTTCGTTAGTTGCTGAGTGTATGTAACGAGAGAAACAAATTTGAAAAAATTGCACAAGTGGCGGGATACTTTCCTTAAACCTAATATAATCAGCGGATCTGATATCGACAGAAGAGGAAAACTCTTAAGAATTGTGACCATCTTGACTGCACCGACGAATGGCGTCACGTGGGAGTAGAAATTCACCCTAATGTCGTACAACTTTTGAGGATATTATGCACTTGTATAGCTCCTGTTATTAGAATTAGTTCTCCATCAGCAACTCCAGCCGTTCTATGGAACATGTGGACCAGCGGGCTTCGCAAATAATTTCCTGAGATGAGTATGCACCCCAAAAATGGAGGTGGACACTTTTAGAACTGCATCCTCCGATAGAACATTCTGGAGTTCATCAAGACAATTACGACAGCGTAGAAACTCTTTGAACAGTTGAAGAACTGGCAGCAACTGCGGGTCTGGTGAGAAGTTTGGTCAGAAGACAAGAGAGCATGCCTCGCAGATCACTCCATCACATCAAGTGCTTCCTAAATTCCTTACTACTGATATAAGCAGAGCGCAGAAGCAATGACTAAACGGATCTCCACGAATTCACCAACTCCAGAAGCCTCGGATTTCACTGCGCTGAAACACGAGGCTTAGCTACTTACCAGCTAGACACGGAAATTCTTATTGTTCTATTTGAGGTGAAAACCCACCTTTAAGTGGAGATATTTGAATTTACGTGCCATGGCT
Organism: Heligmosomoides polygyrus bakeri; assembly: GCA_947359475.1. Classification (NCBI taxonomy): domain Eukaryota; kingdom Metazoa; phylum Nematoda; class Chromadorea; order Rhabditida; family Heligmosomidae; genus Heligmosomoides; species Heligmosomoides polygyrus. The sequence goes on from OX375865.1 coordinate 76,920,949, forward strand.
CAAATCCGATCTTACCCTTGGATTAACCTATTATATAACGCACTAACAGCTTTCGTTTCCGACTTTATTGGGGTGAACTAAAAGTCCTGGCACTTTTTATATTGTAACAATGGTTTATGCTTTTTATGACACCGTACCTCTCTAGATGCCTTGTTTTGTCATTTCTCTAAAGGGCTCTATTACGCCTTCTGTTTCCGATTTTTAAATCAACCTTGGAAATATCAAGGATCGATTCTCAATCTCAGTTTCAACATGGGCGCTGCCAACGTACTCCAACAATTATTCTCATTTTTCTCATCTCTCGTTCAGTTAGTAAGAGCAGGCATGGCTCTCTCATACATCCACCTCTAATGGGCCTTTTCAGTGCGGTGAGTCATCAGCAAATATCGACATTGCACTGACTTCCGCCGCCGTACCGGAGGTTCCGCTTCGGTAAGTGATTTTCTCCGAACAATGCCCGCTGCAGTGAGTTACCTAATTAGAGAGTGACGTCGATTGCTTGGCCCACGAGCCGAGAGAACAATCGGAAGTCCCGCAGCGTATCACACACACATTAGCGGTGCTGCAACTCGTCACGCCGTTGCGTCACAGCCACCGAATAACGCCTCCCAGCACCACTTAGCTCTGATGCTGCACCCACCGAGAAGTGTCGGGAAACAACTGATGAGCATGTCAGGAAAGTACCGATCGCTTGCAAGTTCTGGTATTTAGAGGATGCTTGACGAAAATCGGAAAATATCTTGAATAAAAACGGCGGAACTATCCATCATCCATGAAGGGAAGAGTGTGTGCATGGTTCTCTGCGTAAATTGAAAATCTGGATGTCAGTCTTGTAAACACTGAACATATCCCTCGATTGCTGTAATGAACTAACCACTGTACATCATCAGGACATTTTCCAGTTTTTTCTTCTGTTCCTAGGGTCTGATAAATACAAATTGAATAGTCTTGAGAGCACGAAACGCTCAAAGAACAGTGACTGGCAACCAGTTAAGTCAGACAGGTGTCCAACATGCTGAATCTGATACTCGCAGTGAAACAGCAGGGTGGATAGGCTGCCATATACTGCTGCTTTCCTCCACTCACTACTCAGTGTGTGCGAGGACAAGGTGAAGTTCCTGTAAATGCATGAATGGATTTCAGAGGTCAGAGTGCATTTTATTCCAGAATATAATAGTACTAGAATAGTAATAGATGGTAGGAAATTCCTGATACGATTTGTTGAGAACTCCACATCCCTCCATTATTGACCGGTATCCATATAACACTTGACACTTGCAGATCATTCTCGAAAATTCTCCGCAATAGGCATATGTATCCGCACTGCCTTCCACAACTTTAATAGCGATGTCGATCCCACAAGGCTACCCTCGAGCCATCATCTTCTATGAAGGGCGTCGTGACACTGCAGCGATGCCGATCGTTCGAACCATCAACAGCGCACTGCGAGAGGGCTCCACTTCCATCGACACTGCTCAAGTGTAAGAAGGCGTAGAGAGGGAAAGAAGACGGCCAAGGTGTTCTATTCTCAGGGTTTGTGGGAGGAGCCCCCAACTAGAGGTTTGACGGCCGCTAGATCCGAGCGTCCGAATAGAAGATATTTTGCCTCTAAAACTAATCTTCAATGAGGAGGTTAGACAGCTTCGGCATGTATATGTATGTATTTATATATATGCATGTGGTAAATAGTGTTTCATTGTCAGGACCTAGACACACACACACACACACACACACACACACACACACACACACACACACACACACACACACACACACACACACACACACACACACACACACACACACACACACACACACACACACACACACACACACACACACACACACACACACACACACACACACACACACACACACACACACACACACACACACACACACACACACACACACACACACACACACACACACACACACACACACACACACACACACACACATTGGGATGCGCTCTATATCTGCAGGATCTGGAGGAGATATGCCATGTACTACGCCTGTAAAGTGGGCTATCGATATGCAATTCAGCAGCTCACTTTTCTGGAGATTCGATTGGTGGCAACTCACTCTAGGCTTAGTTGACTTTTGAGATAAGTGAACAGAGGAACGCCTCGTGGTATCATGCGATCATGAAATGAGGCTACGAAACAGACAGGGTATCAGAAAAGCACGTGAAGGCTATGGAAAAATCTAGAAATCTACTTTAAAACACGGCACACGATAAGCTGCAGTCCATATGTGGTGTGGCTGAGACGGGTTACCTCGTATTACTTGTAGTAAGTACCATTGCAGGAATTTCCACCATACGGCAATAAGGGAATGCTAAGTGAGTCCAACTCCTATCGATCTTCGAGCATTGTTTAGATCCGGCAGACTCTCTACAGGCATGGTCGCAGTGCACGGTGACTTCCTCTAATTACCGACGAGTGATTAGCTGCGCTAATCAGCCCGTCGACGTGCGCAGTGATGCGAGAGCTCGCCCCGTAAGGCTACTCGGTTCAGCAGATTGTCGCGTGTAGATGACGCAAGGTGGACTTAATTGCGGAACGACCAGCCACAGGTGCAATAAGCCGGAGATTATGATGTGATCGCAGCGCCGTCTTCCGGGGAAGCAGGTGAAGCATGCGCGGAACGCCGGTCAACTGGAAGGCAAAACATGATAGGGAGTCGTCTGTTTGAGGCATGGAAGACTTTTCGAGAAAATCACGACACGTGTGATAACGAAGCTTTGCGGACAGCTGAGGGCGGGGAGACCCTGTACGACGAGGTCCCATTCATAAGGGACAATCAGAGCGCAAATGCAATATTTCTGAGCCTAAATTTGCTCAACCTAGTTTCCCAGTGATTTCGACTGAGAATAGCTTTGGAGGCGCCACTGGGATGTTCGCCGTGGACGCACGTATTCCAGTTGCAGATCTTAAGAAGTCGCAGGCGTGGTTCAACCTTGAAGCGTCATCTGAAGTGGCAGCACTCGTGGCCTAATCCTTGTAAAATGCAGGTGATTGAATCTCCATGCCGGTCAATGACTATACCTATTCCACTTTGAATCGCTACTGAAACCAAGTCCACCACAGAGGCTTTGTCATGGCAAAGGATGTCGTTTCACCCTATGCCTTGTTGCCGTTTGCCGCTTCACTCAGGCCTGGATGGCAAGGGATCACGCAGAAGCTATCAGAGTGAATCCCATCACAATAAATATATTTATTATGGTACAAATGCAGCCGTCAAAGCTATTCGAGTAAGTAAACACCTAAATGTAAGCAAAGGTAATTACAGATTTGGAGTTGGACCCGAGCAAAATCGCTCTACGAGAGAAAACCAGGAGAACAAGTCAGCAAAGAAGGCGTGAAAAGAGCACTCAATTAGTTCCGTAGTATCACTAACACAGTAAATACAGTGTCTGCCCTCCTGCACCTACAACATTGGTCACCGCGTACCGAGCATTGGCTTGGACAGTACAAATCACAGCCAGAACAACAACAAGCTCCGTGTAATGTCAGGCATAGCTGAGATTTATCGCAAAGATACGGAAATTAGGAGAAAGACGGCGAAGAACAGAAGAGAACAGCTAAGCGCCTCTACCGCGTAGATCGAATCCGAACTGGTGAAATAGGACAGCGGCAAATTGGAATGCAGGGTCACAACCGAAGACCGTTCTGGTCCTGCCTGCTGCGGTCGATTCAGGTCGGCGATATCAACCCCATCTTCAGCATCTCGTCTTCGAGGTCTCGCAAATTGCGCTCTAACATCTCCACCTCCTCCAGACGACCAGCCGTTGCGGCCTGCGCCAGGTACCTGCAAGAACACCTTACCAACGCTGACACGGCAAGCACCTTCTGAGATGGCTTGCTGGAAAATCTCCGCAGACTTCGAAAATATTAAGATCGATGTGCGGTAATCCCTGTTTCCAGCTACTTCAGCTCAAGGCACTTCAATACTACTGATCTGTTCTAGCGAACGAAGCTTAAAGGAAGATATGCAGTCTGTGCTCGCGTGGGTTAGTAACTTTTCAAGCAAAAGTAGCTCCTTTGGCATATTCCTCCATATACATATATTAGCAGATAATACGCAGTAGAATTGGTACTGATAAAAAGAGAACAGGGACGAGATTCATCACGCTACAGCGGTAGCATTTAACAGCGGATTCACAATCCAACGATCCTACAGGGCTACTACAGAGCTACCGAACTTCGTACGTCGTATCTTTTGCAGGGAATTTCACAGAGATTTCACCATAACGAATGCTGTTAAGTCGCGTTTTCGGCTGTAACTTCTCTGCTAAACTGCTGCAAGTCCATGATGAATCCGGCCCCAGCTTTCCTAGCAGTTCTTATATTCCTTAATTTTAGACGAAAGGAGCCTTGCGGCACCGTGTGTCCAACATACAAAAGACGCGACACCCCTCAGGTTCGTGTATTCGTATGTATATAAGTGTAGAATCGGATACACACAATGACAATAAATAAATAAATAAATAAATAAATAAATGACAACATTCTGGGCGCTTCCAAACAAAATGAAATAAATGAATTTAGGGGCAGCCGAGATAAGCTCGAAAGTGATAGTTTGCCCCCACATCGAAAGCTAATTCGCCCTCTTTTCAACAAAAAAATCGAAAACTGGAATCATAATGCAAAGTGACTTTAAGGGGAACGATAAAGGAACAGTACTCACCCTTTAATGATATCTCGCTGTTCGAACAACGGATGCATCCTGTCTTCCTCTTCCATGAATGGATTGTAGCTCCTGAATTTGGCATTTTCTCCACAGCACAATACCGCTCATAATTACTAAATACTTCACAATAAAATGCCGTGCAACATGGTCGGTACATTAGGCTGCCGCTGAAACGTTCTATTATTTTTCAATCTTTCAGCGTCTGAAAGGATAAAGGCTGAATGAGAGCGTTAGATAATCCCTTCATGGTATGAGCCAGGCACACTACGTGGGGCCGTCGCTGAGGCAGTCTGCAAGCGTATTTAGCTTACTTAGTGAATTGTACTGGCCAGCCGATGGACAAGTCAGCGTCTTATCCTTCCCAGGCAGGTCTGGTACCGGTTTACCGACCCCGGAGCGAATGATTTCGGCTCGACAAACCAAGAACATCAATTGCGTTGTCGGCGTCACCGATTGCGTTAATACGCATCGAGTTCTTATTACATAGAACTAGTAGAAAGGATAGCTCGGCGAAGAACGGCAACTAGTTTCTCAGACTGTACAGTTATTCACAGTACACGTCTGCAGTGTTCGTCGTGCACTAATGCCTGGCAGCTCTATAGGAATTGACGTCTTAGAGCGCACCAGCTTTTGTTTTCAGAGATGCTGAATGGGATTTCGTTTTGGGGTGCAATTCGCTACAGTTAAGAGGTAATTTATTAGGTGTTCACCTGTACCTCCTTGTAGAGTGTTTGACTGTTGATTCCTCTGGCGGACGCACGCTTTAACTCTCCCCTCTTCGACCTTCCCTGGCCACCCCCCGTCGCCAATTATTCCCGATAGGATATGTTAGCCTTATAATTCGTTCGACCCAGTCGACAAACAGGGGTGGATCGGCGTGTACACTACTGGCACAATATTCACCCTTGGGAACGCCACCGCTAGTACATGAGCAACTTCTGTCCTCAAAGGAAGAGTCATAAACACTAACGCTTTAATGTGAGCAGCTCAGCTCGCCCACTATTTCTCCTAGCCATATTCATTGCGAATTCTACATGACTAGCATCAGAAAACAAAAGTCATTCACACTCCATGAGCGTCTCAACCTAGTTAGACATCCAGCGATTTCTGTTAACTACGTAGATGACTGAATCAGTTATGAACTCATCCTATGTAGTTGTTCCCACCGTGAATGAGGGCCTGGTTTTTCCCTAGCAAACTCTTCAGCCAGGAATCGAGCTCTCTGAGATAGAAGATCATAGCATGAATCCTTGAAACACAGCCAACAAAATGGCAGCGCCAGGCAAGGGTGATATTTAGAGGTCCTGGAAGCCTTATGTCCTTCCGTATCCTACCTGCACATCGAAAGTTTTGTTCAACGGAGGAAGTTGCAATTTTTGATGAGCAAACTTTTCCGGCAAACTAATACGCTGAACACCACAAGGTAACAAACACAGCAAGCATAGAATATAATGAGAGGAGATTAATCATAAGGACGATTTGTTTCAGAGGAAGTATAGATTCGAAGGAAAGAAACTGCGACGGACCCAGAAGAGGAGGTGGCCAACGAAAGCTAACGTTATGCTTCAACTATGTGAACCAGCACTCCACTATTTTGAGCCCTCTGAGGATCAATATTGTTTTGTTTTAAGTTTTGTCTTTATTACATTACTACTGCAAATGTATTTAACGCTGAGGATAACAATACCTTCCAGGTCTCTCCTGTATCACTTGCCTGGGTCTGTTTGGAAAGCTAAACAAACTCCGTAGAAATGGACTTTAAGAGGTTTATTAATGCCAATCTTCATTTTTCCACACTTCAACAAAAGCCAAAAGTAACTCGACGTCAAACATACTTGGTTTGCTGAGGTGTCCACCCGTCAACAGCCTGCTTCCGCGAACGCTCATGAACAACGTTGAGTGGAGACCGATCTCTGGGGACCACCGACGGAAGAGAAGAGCACGCCTGAGGAGTTGGCGTTTATGACTTCGGCTACTTTCGCACATATAATTTTATTATTATTTTTATTATTTTTTTAAATTAATATAATCTAGTGATGCTATCCTCAGTTTAGCCAAGTTTCTCAGGAGTGTTTGGTGCTGAAGGCCTGTTAATCTAATATATTAAATAGTTTTTTATTGAATTTTATCATCCTATTTTTAGTTCGTTACGCTTCCTATGGCAGCTGTCTACCTGGCGTCGCTGAATCTTCTTGGCTTATGAACTATTTTGAATCTTCGTACTAGGTAAATAACGTACGGCGATTCATAGCGCCACAGATGTCATGTTCCAATATATTCTATAGTCTGCTTGGAATCGTTAACACACTATTGAAAGCCTCTTCTATTGGACTGTCTAGGGAACATGTTCTTCGTTGGCCCTCGCCGACATGCGCGCTGCCCATAAAGGCTGGTTTAGCTCATGTTAAACCAGGGGCCGTATGCTATTCTCGCCCGAGTCGGGGACGGTACCCGGCGCGAAAAATCAATGGCGCATGATGTGCACACCGGGGATGTGGGCGGAGACCGCCTCATACCCGGCCGGGGACGGTTGGGGAGAGAATATCATATGGCCCCAGCAGTCTACAAACTTCTAACGGCAGCCTTAAATCCACTGTTAGGTCTTTCAAATTCAGGTTTTTTTCACACATCCATCCTTCCGAACTAGGCACCTCCGAGTCGCCCTTTTTTTTCGTCTTTTGGAGTTTGTTGTCAGTGTTTACTGCACTGATAGGTGAACGACGCTTGTTTCCGTGGAAAATCTCCCTCCTAGATTAGCTTGAGAATGTTCTTTCTTTGTTTTTCTTATACTATGACGTATTCAATAAATAAATAAATAGCCAGCGTATGCACACATACAACATTAACAGAAAACATACGCGTACGGCCCCATTTTCGCTAATAGCTCTATTCCGAGATTCCTCAATCTGCCGAGCGATTTCTCTCTTGTGAATTTCGACAAGCCTCTCATACTGCTGCGCAGTTGGTAGCGAAACCATTGATGATACAATGCTCTGCAAGGAAACTGAATTCATTCCGAAATAGAGCGTAGTGAAGAATCTGAGAGGCCAAAAGGAAAAGTACCTGTAGGGTTTGAACACACGAGAACCGAATATTCTTTCTCAGCTGAGCTTCCTTCACGCCGCAGTTCTCGTTTTCTGCCTCGGCCACGATCTTTTGACTGGAAAAGGAATCAGTTACGGAGAACCAATTCCAAAAGTTCAAAAACATCACGGGGACAACTAACACAAGCGATACGACTCATTTCCAGTATATCCGCATACATACATTACCGTAGAATAACCCTAATATAGCAAAGAATGAGTCTAAATCAAACTTGGTAAAGAAGTTACGCAACTAGTAGAAGGAAAGAGCTTAAGCACCGCAAGACTTACATGGCTATGTTCGCCGTTTCCGCATCCGCTAACACATATCTATCTACCTACCTCAGGTTGTCGATATCCCGTTGCTTTTGCAGAAGCCGATTTCGTAGTTGTTCAGCCGCTGCTAGAGTGTACATAGTCTCGCCGTTGCTGAACAACGAAAACATCAGCATACTTTTTTCTAGCATCATATTTCAATGAATACGGTGAGCTCCGTTTTGCAACTGCCATTTGGCAAGCTTTATTCGGAGAAAATTGTGCCCTTGACAAAGAAACCCTTAGAGAAAAAAATGTCGAAGTACCGTAGTAGGGAGTTTTGGCCGATCACGGAATACAGCCCAACCTTAGTTAGTGCGATAGTGACTTAAATGGCCTTCCTGCTCCTGACACAAAAAGTTCGCACCTCCATACCAAAATTCGTTACATTTAAGTCCATACCCTGCGGTCAAAGCCTTCGGCACTAACCCTGATCACAAGCATAGTCAACCGTCAATGGAGGCACTAACCTGGCCATCGTTGTTCTAATCACATTAATCTTAAAATGAAATAGTGCTGATAATCGAAGGCTACGATTGCAAAGTTAGGACTACGAGTGCTATAGCACCGCCTTGACTCAAGGTGATCATGGTGCTAAAACAAAAAGGTTCAAGGATCACAGTCCATCAATGCTAAATCTTACTATATATAATCGGTTAATGTCACGTGTCCGTCAGGGAAGGGGAGACTGGGGCCAACGCCTAGGACAATGCGGCGTATTCCAGCCGGTTTTTCTTTCAGCTTAACCATTAACGATTGCTGGCGAACTGATAACCTTGGCGACGGATCACCCAAGTTTACGATATATTCAGCGAGCATCGCGTCAGGATATGGATGAGCATCAAGTGCAGAGCTTAGGCATTCAGGAGACGTGGCCTAGACGTCGTCCAACGTGCGTAGAGATTCAGAAGGCGTGCGGAAGACGTCCTCCAACGTGCGTAGGGATTCAGAAGACGTGCCGCAGACGTCCAATTTGCGTAGGGATTCCGAGTAAACGGGACCAGTGAACAGGGGACCAGCTAAGGGGGACCACTAGAAGGGGACCAGCATTTCCCTCTATAACGTCCAATGGGCGCCTGGTTTCTGAGGACGTGTCACAGTTAGAGAGAGAGAGAGTGACTAAGGGATTCAGAGGATTATTATTGCCGTCGAACAGTAAACGGCGTCGATCTATCGACCAATACGGATTAATTTTAATTACGTTTCTGCAGATTAAGCACTTCGGATGGGGACTCTCATGATCTGTTTCTCGCTAAGAAGGGAACGGGCACTTCGGAGAATCAATCTATCGTATACATGCGATAGAGGGTGGATGGGCTTCATAAAAGCAGTGCAGATTCTACCCTACCACATCCCGCTGCACTAATCTATATAGTACAATCGGTTTTTTACTTAATAAAAGTAAGAAGGCCTAAAGCAGAATAGAGGAAGATTGGAGTTGTTCTTTTCTCGGAGTTTGGGGCGAAGCCCCCAACCAGACGTTTACCAGACAGGCCACTAGCCGCCAAAGGTCTGGTAAAAAGAGAAATTTGAATTGACAGCTCCTTTGGGGTGCGTGTAGCGCAGTCGGTGCCGGCTATCGCCTGCACCCGCTAGCATGTTTCTGGATCGGATTTCCCGACTAGGCCAACCAAGCCTTCCATTCCCCCGGGTAGATGAATTGATACCAGACCTGTCTGGGAAAGATAAACCGCCGACTTGTTCATCGCCAAATATGTATTCAAATCGCTCCCAGGACATCCCGTAGAAGTAGAATGCGAAGCGCATCCCAAATGAATAACGCTGCCCATTATCCTTTATCCTTTGTCTCCTGTGACTCCAGCACAACGTCAACCGACCGCTAACCTGACGTCTTGAAGTCGCATGAACGGTTCGCTATTTAATGCATACGATTCGAACGATTTGGTTGCTGGTGATGTTCCCCTCACACTGTTTGCATTTAGTTGTTCACATAGGCCCTCCCAGATGTTCCCTCACAGATGGATAAGCCCGGACTGGATAAGCCTGGACTTTTGCTTGTTCGCAGTTCGATGCTGACCAGAGTGCATCTTGTAAGCAGTTCAGAAATGCTTTCTGTGCTGCCTGTGATGCAGAAAGATAATTCTCATTCTGCCAGAGATTTCTGAAAACCACAAAACCGCTGAATGCGTACTTGATGCTGTTCGACATTCGAGCGTAGCTCGGCACCATTGCGGAGGCCTCTGCAATCATTCGATCAAGCGTCTCATATTGCTCAGCAAGAGCGGGCGGATTCCTCTGCTCCATCATCTGCTCTCGTCGACTCAGGTCCGCCATGCACGACCCACAGACTCGCAGACATTCCTGAGACTCCTAAAAATGCACCATTCACCTTGTGCTTCCTGCCACGAAAAATGGAATAACCAGCTACAGCCACAACGATAAAGCGACTTTAATTTGATTTAACTGAGAAAGCGAAACCCTTAACATCCGCACAGGAACGCATAAACGAAAGGATAGTAAAGATATAAGCACCAGCCACCAGCACGTCACGACATCAGCCCGTAGTCTTAATAAGGCGACGGGTTATCGAGGCGTCGTTGGTCTACCTGCTGGAGTATCGAGCTGAGACTGACTTCACTGCCGTCCGACGTCTGCATCTTGGAAACGGCTCCTTCAATGAACGATATCACCTTTCCAGTCGTCTTCTGAGTCATCTCCAGCAGACGACGACTATGAGACGGTGACACTTCAGTCGCGGCAGAAGTGGCTCCATCGCTGATTAGCATCTCAGCAGCCAACGCAGGATTCGTTAACTTTCCTGCAACAAAGGCTAGAAGAATGGACTACGATCCCTCACAATTTTTCATGTCCGCCTCGATCCATTGTTCTCTGTGTCGCGTGTCAGCAGACAGAAAGCAAAGACAACCATTTCATAACATTCGCCACAACTCCCTCTACTCTATGACCTTATCATTTTGTGGAGATTAGAACTGTGTTCCGTAATCTCTGCTCAGTTAGACACTCACTGTGCTCATATTCCTTTACTCTTGGACTTCTTGATCGCTGAACGCTAGATGACTCCGAAAATATAACTGGCTGTCACGTTGTATTTTGCATTCTTCGTAGATTTCTTTACTTATACAAGTGTGACAACACAAGACAATAGAAACAACATTAGCAAAAACCATATCGGACAAAAACAACGAAAATGTAAGAAACGGCGAATTAATGAGTCTAGAAATAATTACCAATGAATTATAAATCATATATAAATAATATATGTAATATAATATTATCACATAATAATATAATATAATAAATAATAATATAATATAATATAATATAATAATATAATAATATAATAATATAATATATAATAATATATAACATATAATATAATATATTAATACATACAATTATAAATAAAAATAACAACAAATAATAGATAACATATGCGTATTAATGTCATTATTTGGTAAACTGTGTAGATGTAAACAAGTTAGGTGGGCAGCCCTCACAATCTGTCCCGCTGACACTCGCTGCGCGAGTGCAGTAACCGACTGGGTTATTCCGGGATGTCAAAAGAATACTACTGGTAAGAGGCGCAGCAATGGATTGAATAGATCCAATCGTGAAACCCTTTGGACGAAAAGTACAGCGATCTTTGAGTCCCTCATGCAGTGGACTAGTCTGGCACGCGACAGCAACTGAAGTCGTTACGGACGCCCCATCAACCAGCGCAATGCTCACGACTATTGCACTCGTTTTTACAATTTCTGCACAAGAGCATGTTATCATATCATGGAGACAATGGATGGCGTTAATCCACAACACCATCCGGAATGTACTACGTATTCCACTTCTACGGGATCGTCGCGGAGGCTATTTTATTGGGTTTTTGGCATGTACAATGAATCGTGGTAGCCAGCCGATAAATCAGTGTTTTACCCTTGCCAGACAGGTCCGTCGCCGATTTACCAATAACGGAAGGCTTGGCTTCCCCAAGGCTTGGTTGGCGTGGATTGGACCCGAACCAAGGACCTTGGCTTAGGTACACGCGCGCCTCTTCCTGCTGTAATGCCACCCGCCCCAGAGACGGTAACTACAGATCTGAATAACTAGGGGTACTGTGGGCAGAGCTAGCGATTTGCACTAGACTTCGTGTAAGGGGATACTCGAAATCTCGATCTCGAGCTAAAACAGATCACTAGTTGAGAATGAATCGGAATCGAAGTATTAATGCATTCCCTGAATAACTTCTTGTGTGCAAATGAGATCCTGTACTTTGCGCGGCAAGTCACCCTTATTGAAGCTTCAAGCGTCAAAAATCAGCTCCAAACTTACTCGCTGAAAGAAATGAAAGGAAGTGACTGCACTGGTGACACATCACTCGTCCGCAGAGACGACAATGGTGACGTCGTCGAGCAATGCCAAATTTGGCTGCACATCGTGTGCAGTGCAGCGATTCCGAATCGGCGGACCACGGCACGACCTCGCGCTCGAATTCTGAAATACCGCTGAAGGACATTTTTCTTTAAAAGCCACCCAAGTTAGTATATATCTTGGTTGAATTACATTGTTTTAACGTGGAACACGGACGAACCTTTCCTCTTGGTCGGATCGCAGGGACTCTCATTGATAAGGCGATCAAGTCGAATAATCAGCATATTCGTCCTTACAGCGCTCTCATTCACAGAAGAATCCCTAACCTTGGTGAAATAGTCCGTATGCGATCTCGTGACACCTAGAGCAACTCCTTCTTAAGAGAGTTCCCGAGCGTTGTGTTTTCTCAGCAACCTATCTCTGCTCGCACAGGCGGTGGGCGAACGACTGCTGGAGGGCGTGCGACTTTTGCCTTTTCATTCACCCGGTCCTGCACAGACGACGTCATACTTGCCAGATCGGCTACGCTGCTCGACACGCCGATGTTCACCTGGATAGGGAACGCAGATTATACAGAGCGCTGTGGTGCTAACCTGAATGTCGGGACCTGTGACAACTCTGCAGCCATCTTCGCGTCCAGGATCTTCATACTTCTCTTCGCCTTGTCAAAAAAGCCTGAACGGTGGAAAATCTGACGAATCTATACGATGCAGTTCCACAACTCTCCAAACTTAGGGAAGCTATTAGCCAGAAAGCCTGATCTCTCACCTTTCACATTATCTATTACTGTATCGGTGAGGTCTTGGCCTCTCTCTGGATGCACAGTATCCACATGATTTTGTAAGCGAGAAAAGTCCCCAAGGTCTACCATGCAGAATGGGCAGATGAACCCCTGAAAGCACGTCTACCACTTCGCACCTTAGTTCAAATATCCTACAATGCATACGCATAACGGGAATCCCAGATTAGAATTGGACAACAAAATCGAAAATCCCACCTGCCTGACCGCGTCCCCCATCGCTTTCATTCAACCCATGGTGCCGAACCTTAACATTGGTTTGAACGAGCGAGTCTGCACTAACCGACGACTGCAATATAGGCTGCGTATTCACGCGGAAGTTCGCATATTGACAACAATGAAAAGGGACATTTATTGCAAAACAATATACAGCAACATGCATACACGACTAGAAGGATTGCTAGAATAAGAGCAGAAGAAACGACCCAAGCACTCGACAATACACAAACACCACAATAACTATTAATATCTTGCAGGAGGCACTACATTAGCATCACAGTCCAAAGAAAACAACAGCACTGCGTCATACGTAACCGCCCTGGGTGCATATCGGCACAAGAAATCGTCAAAATAAACTGTTCTCTTGAACTTTGCCCCGCCAGCGAGATGTTCTCTTCGTTCATCGACGGTTGGTATTTTAAGAATGGTTAACTGCTAGCAGCACTTGTACATGACGAGAAACCATTTAGTTAACACTTTTTCAGTGCAAAATGTGAAGAACAAACTATGGAGTTTGACGCTAGCTAATCCTCCTTCGCTTGCTTTCCTCTCACCTTGGTGGAGCAACAGTGAGTTTCGTAAGAAAATAGACACTCCTTACCATTAGATCTGTGTAACTGGAACTGGTGACTTGAGAAACTCTGCGTCTGCGGAACGATTAAAAGGTCTTTTTCAGACCTTTGAAAAGACAATTTATGTCTAATCATCAGGCCATAAATGCTATACCACCATAATAAATCTGCGTGAGACAGAGCAATAAATCTGCGAGAAGTTGTTGTATTCCCTTCCAACAGATCTAGTAACTCACCTACCCCAGAATAATGAAAGCAGGCCTAGGCGTGAAGCAAACCTAGTTCTCTTCGCTAAACAAGAGGGGCACCGGCGACAGCTGTCGACTGCGCCACACGCGCCCAAGATCTAAGACATTTGGTACCAAAATTTTCGCCTCTGTTGAATTTGTGCGGCAAAATGTTGAGGTTTTGGTCTCTGTATAAAGCTCTCCGAACTGCTCAACTATGGGCGTTAGCTCTTGGAGCTTTCAGACGCGGGTCTGTCCAAACTAATGCTCTCGGATGTTCGTAGGCAGTAGCCGAAGGTCATCCACCACCCTCGTGGCCTTCAATAAGGAGCGCCGAACCGAAAAAACTCTTATACCAAGATGATACTGGACATACTGGCTATCGTTGCCATCGTACAAAGTGGACTGTGTCGAACTGCGTTCAGATACACAAGGTCAGCTATTACCAGCGATGTCTTTTACACGAAATCAACCATCGCATAAACTCGGCATGACTCAGATGGCGGAGCACCTCCGAATTACTTTCAACAAATACATGGCTCCCTATGTCTAAGCATGAAGCAGGCGCAGTCACGCAGCCTTCCACCACATATTCGTTTCGTCCCTGCAAGGTGAATCGAGCGCAGCAATGTCCCACTGACATATTTCTTTAGTAAAGCCCGAATAGTCTTAAATGGGTAAGAAGTAGCGCTGGTATTTGGTACACATAACAACTCAGCCACTCTTACAACGAAAAATGTTAAAGAAAACTGCTTAAAGTCACCTCAAACCAATGGTGACGTGACAGACAAATACCACTAGCCGAAAACGGCATGACGCATTCTATATGATTCTAAGATTCTATATTGGATTACCAGAAAAGCAATGGAAGAAGGAGGCAACCTAATTGTTCAAATACATGAACTCGTCGAGAATTTTGTCATACTGAAAGAGGTCAAAAATCTGAATCAGTCTGAAGTTCTCTTGCGTGGTGTCGACTATGGTCTGAAATATAAAGAAGTGGAAAGCGTCTACGGAGAAAGAAATTCCCCCTTTTACCTGCACGGCCGGTAACAAAAGCATCGTGTTGCCAACTCTCTGACCCATATCCTCTACACCGACCCTCTCGTAAAGCTCAAACCAATCGTTATAGACGCGGTCTCGCGTCTGACGTACCACATGGCTGCCATTGTCGCTTAGTCCAGGAACGGCTGCAATAAACAGAGTCTACATCTGTTTACAAAGACACCTAGCTAGCACGATAACACGTCACGAACACGGATCAAACAGTAGAACGGCCGTCAGAGCACAGAATTCCACATCAGTCATGTTGTTGTAGTACATCGGACCTGACAACTCCCACAAAAAGTCCTTCAGGGACTGCACGAATAGCCTTAATTATATTTTCAACTAAAAAGCAAAGATGTTCAAGGCAGTCGGAAGAAGCTACGGAAATGCTTTAGAAGGCCTACTTATTCAATGTTTGCCGATCGACGTCCTGGCCAGCTACCTTATTGGCTTCTTTTGCTATTGAATCCAGGTCATCCAAATCGGAATAGGTGCCATCGCTGTGAAATATTCTAAACAGAGTACTATTGCCGGCTCATTAAACGCAAAATGCACCTGCTCACCTATTCGTTTGTAGGCCTCCAGCACGCATGGTGATGTAATACTTTTCCAGTATAGAGAACGCCACAGAGAAGTGTTTCATAAGCACCACCTGTACGGAAACACCGTCTAAGATGAGCAATAAGGAGTATGTAAGTTTTAAATTAAGACGGTAGAACAAAGAAAACAGCGCAACTTAATTAAAGATAACACGCCTTGCACAACAAAATTGTAATGAGAGCATCCCAACATGCCAGGACCGTCGTATTCGCATGGGCTACCTCAGAAAACTTCGCATGAGACACCCTCACTTAGAAGGAAAACTTAGTCCCCTATCTATACCTGATTCGAGAATTACAGAACTCAGGCCAGGTGAACGCGATGTAAATCGGCTAATTACAGCTCTAAGACAAAAACAAATCATCATTACCCTGTCATCCACATCCAAGTTAGGGAAAGGAGAGATCGAGTTCAGGAACTCAACCAGAAGAGCAATGTCCACGCGAAGGCGGTCCCGCCTCACTCTTTCACCGAAGTAACATGCAGGCGTTATGGGCTAGAAACAGAGCTGATAAAATGACTGCAGGTTCGACATTAAATAGACTAACAAATACATAAGCACCTGGGAACTGCCTGAAGTGTAGGTCTGAACCACCGATGAAATGTATATCAGATTCCGTCTCTCTCATAAGTAAAGAAATACAAGTGACTCGACCTGAGAACAACTCTGAGGAGAGTGGATGCTAGTGAAAGATGCACCTTAAAGGTGGTAAAGTGCGAGCTGGACATAGCCCGTATGCTATCACCCTCAATTTCGTTGCTCTCGCACATTGGTGTGTCCACCAGTAGGCCGAGTGGTCAGGATAATCGTCTCGTGAACGGTAAGTCAGTCATGCGTTTGTATCCTGTGTGGTGCATGTCTTTTGCATTTTTGATATTTTCCTCCATCTCTGACTTGCATCTCAGCGGCCAACTCGTTAACTTTCCTGCCTAGAATGCACGTGCTAGAAGCATGGACTACGATCACTCACAATTTTTGATGCACGCCCCGATCAATCGTTCTCTGTGTAGCAGTGTCAGCAAATGGAAAAGTAAGACAAAAATTTTCTTATATTCTGCACTACTACCCTTTTTTCTACGACTTTTACTTAACGCGGAGATTAAAACTGCATGGCGTAATCTTTTTAGTGTGACACTCACCGTACTCCTGATGCTGCACTCTTGAACTTTCTCTTGATCACTGTACGTTAGCTGACTCCCAGAATGTATCGCAATCTGACAACTCGTACATCCTTTTCTTCATAGATTTGTAAACAGTACTTTAACACCTTGCCTTTTCTGCAGTATATCCAGATAAATATCTTGAAAACTCCATCTACAGCCTACCCCATAAACTTTTTTTCACTGTCATTTTTTTCTTTTAGTTTCCATATGTTCATTTTCTCCATTTTCACATTAAAACTCAACTCTACTCTCTTGTGCGACGTATGTTGCTGTAGATCATAGACGCTGTCGCTTGATCCAATTCGTAGAAAACTAGGTGGGGTGCCCACGTGTTTCGGTGACACTTGCTGCACGAGCAAACGAACAGGGTTAATGCGGGACGTCAGAAGAATGCTAAGATGTGCAGAGCATTTTAGGTTTACGGGATTTCGTAGAGGCCATTTGATGGCGGATTTGAGTTGTACAACGACTTGCGGTGGCCAACCAATGCGCAGATCAGTGCATTTCCTTCCCAAGGCGAAAGCCGTTCCTCCTCCTACTTTGCTACCACCTGTCCATTCATTTTACACCTGGATATAACACGAAGCATTAGCTTTCAACAAACCAAGGCTATTCCATTACTAGTCTCGCATGTAGAACACTGAGCTCTCCCACCCAGGATACGATGGAGCTACAAAATATAAGCCATAGGCAATATGTCATGTGGATGTCATTCTATACCGTTTCTAATTACATTGTTCTTCTCATGGATTTTAGCCAAGTAATAAATAATAATAACTGTTTGGTTAATGGCGACTTTAGCTATACAATATTCTTCTGTGTCTATGTCTTGTAGTGATGGGTTGGCTAACCCTGGAGTACTGTTAGCCATCGAGCACCCCTCCCCTGAGGGAGTAAAGAAACTAGAAAAAAATAACGAACATATTGACGTGATTCAAACTTCAACAGCAAGCATACATCCACGAGAACAATGTGAAGATCGGGTAACTCTGACGGATACAATTTTCACATCAAACTGAATGCAATTCAAATCAAGCTGGACACTTTTCACGTTAAATTGGACACTCTTCCAAAGAAACCTGATGTTTCTGAAATCAAAGTGAACGTCTTCCAAATCGCAACGAGCATCTTACACGTTAAACTACAGACCCTCGAAGATGGTTAGAATATTTTTTCGTTCAAGAAAAATTAGGCATATCTTTCTTTGAAATTTTTTAATTCAAATGTCAAAATGAGCGAAATAATTTTTAAAAATATTTCTTGAGAAAAAGTTATTAATTAAATTTTGTTTTAAGGCGCAGCAAGGCAGCAATCATTTATTGTATTAAGAGACGGGATTGTGCCATGCACTCGAAAAGCTTCTCGATATCTAGTGTCTTTTTATTTGATTGACAGTGTAAATGCTGCTTACATGAAGCATAAAAATACGGATATGTATGTTCTTTACAATTGTTGCGTCGTTTATAGGTATGAAACTCTAACAAACAAACGTCTTGCTATCAATCGAACAAAAACCGCGTCTTGGCCGAGGTCATGGCCCAATCTCATATTTTGGCACTAAAAGATGGCCACCTTCCTGCTCTTTAAAACAAGCTTTAAACCATTATTTTCCTTAAAAATGAACATTTTTATAAAACTTCAAACAATGCAGTCAGCTATCGGGCAAGTGAGTCAGAACTTCAAATAAAGTCATACTAAAATTTTTCCGTAAACAAATTTTGGAGAGTCTCTAGTTTAATATGGAAAGAGGACGTTTTGATTTGGAAGATGTACAGATTAATTTCAAAAGCTTTGGGCTTCTTTAGAATAGTGTATCATTAAAGGTGAAAACGGTATGTAGGATTGACCAGTGTCCCAAACAGTACAGCTGTACAGCCGTTCTAGCTATTGGACTGGCACGGAGAATAACCTGTGCCTGTTGAAAATTAACGTTCATATTACATGTATGAGCAATGGTGAGGAAAACTAGTTCGCCCTCTCCATTATCACCGCCTGCGCCGTCTCATGAATATGTTTGCAAAAATACAGAACAACTCCCACACAGAATCCAAACTTCTGACTTTCGTTCACGAGGCGAGTACGCTATCCACTGGGCCGACCTGTCGACACATCAGTGCGAGAAAACAATAAATGAAGAGTGACAACATATCGGCTACTCCAACTCCCACCATCCCACTTTCACAGAGTGCAAGTCTGTCCAAACCTGCTCTCAGGTCGAGAAACCTCAATTTCGTTACCTCTGAAACGGAGGCGATTCTGCCCATATGCATCGCAACGGTGGTTCAGTACTACACATTAGGTTGTTCCCTAGTGAGAAGTAAACAAAGGTTCACATTAAAAAGGTATAATAATTCCCATCACTGAGTAACAATCGGTATTCCACAAGAAATCGCCGAAGCACTAGCAGTTTGTAGCTTTATAGCTTGAGAGTTTTCCACATTTACAGACAGTAGCTTCAGAAAACGAAGATTTCGCAGTACGGTAGCGGGTGAGCATGGATTCGCGCTGCTGCATCCCTTACAGTTTCAGCGGAAAAAGTCATGTGTCTTATTCTATCACAGAAAATCGAACAGTACGTCGAGGATTATTCTTACCGGACTAGAAGGCAACTCACTGGTGCACTTCCGGCAATGATGTCCCGAATAGAGCTGGGGCAATAGACAAGACGTCGTCTCTCGAGCATTTGACGATAGGACTTCACCATAATTTCAACAATATTGTGCGAGATATCGTCATCTGACCCTTGATTCGTGCTTACTGACCGCGTGGCTGCAAGGTAGATAGCTAAGGATTGAAGCACGCTAAATCAAAACCCCAAAGTTCCAAAGAAAACGAAATTGACCAAATCATATCACACACTCACTCTCCTCATTCAATGCGAGAAAGCAAGTTATAGGAAGCAGAACTGATGAGAGTTTCCCAGAAGATGACTATGTACATTAGTTTTTTCTTGCGAGAGTAAAGTTACTGCTCACACCTCTTCTACTTCGAAAGTGAGCTGCTGCTACCGCTTGAAACAAAATCTTCAACGTTACAAAATGATTCTTTGGCGTAACTATAAACAACCCGTCATGATTCAGCTAAGAAATCGTGAAGACAAATTAACCGAGAGGATACGGTATTCCAAAACTAATGACTTCGAGCAAGATTTTTGCAAAAGCAATCTAGACCTCTATCCAACATATTCTGCTCGTTCCACACAATCTTAAATGATCTCGAACACATGTCTCCTGCAACCTCGAAGAACTGCATTGATAACGATTGTGTTTTTAACACCATGAAACTATGTTTTCGCACCCTCTGAAGCACAGCTCTTCTTGAGCAGAGTGAAAGAAAGTCAAAGCAGTTATTTTAGCATCATGAGCACATGAAAGACCTACTGCGGGGTAACGATGCAGTGTGAGCAGCATACAGATTTTAGGTAGAAGATCGCATTGAGGCCAGAGCATCAAGCCCTCAATATCTTCTGAGATGGTCCACTCTTATTGCACCTTTCATTTAAAAAAGGTATATCTTTGTACGCTCATTAGGCAGCCAGCGCAAACACAATTTTGAACACCCGTGAAGACGGTGCCCAGATTATCATGCTGACGCGGGAAGCGTCACGCATCTCAAAAGAATTAATTTTAATATGCTGTAGTATTAATAGTAATAGTATTAAGCACGAAATTAAATATTAATGCCAAATTCTACATTCTTTTTAAGTGAGAAAGCGATGGAAATGAAAGAAGACTGATAATTTACTTACTGCTAATGGACACGTGCACAACAATAGATGTAAGAAGAAGTCAGGTATCAGAACCTATAATAAAGTGTTTAAAAACAAAAAAAACTCTTCAGCGACTGAAAGAGCACAAGCCACGCATGATTTCTCATACGTGAGGTATAGCTCGAATGTTCTGACAAATGTGTTAATTACGGTGCGATTCAACTGACAAGAAACGTTTTCACAGAACTTGATGGTCTTGTTGCTCAGCTGTGTGGCTGTGTTAGAATCGTTAATTGCGCTTATTCCTATTAAGCCAGCCTTAAAAACAAACTTTGGGAGAGGTTTATTGCGCAATCGCCACGAGTAATAGCACGATCATTGGCCTAACAACCTTATTTCTTATGCAAATGAAACCTAGCAATAAATCTAGTCGGGAAATTGCCTAACGGTAGGTCTGAACACCCATGGCGTTGTGCATGCACAGATGCGCGCCTCGGCCCATTGAAGCTACAGCAGCGCAGGTCCGAGCTCGTTTGCCTCGCTTTCTGTCGGTGGTTCGTTAGTCAAGAAGATAAGTACGTGGACTCTCAGGCAAGAAGTTGAAGGTTTGAATCCGATCACTTACTTCTGCTTGTCGTTCTTACAGGAAGGTTTGCTTATAGTGCAGCTTACTATTAGGGGGGTGGGGGGGGGGGGGGGGCAAAAGTAATGAGACAAAATGAAAAAAATCTTTATCTCTCTATAACTCAATTACAACTCAACGATGCTGAGGAATGTATTTGCCGTTAAGGGCAAGGACCTTGCTGCCATCGCTCAGCCAACTTCCTGATCCCATACTTCCAGAACTGCTTTGGCCTGGTGTTGATCAACTGCTCGACATGGTTGTCAAGGACTGCTTGGGTTCTTGTGTCCCTTCCGACTAGAAGTCCTGTAGGCTCAAGTAGTAGTGGTAGTCGCATGGGGAGATGTCCAGCGAATACGGTGGGTGAGGCATGTGAACGTAGCCCAGTTGGCCAAGCTTATCCGTGTTTACTTGTTCCCGATGGGGTGCGGCGTTGTCGAAGAAGAGAACCTTCTTGAAGCGCTGCGAATGAATAAGAGCGAGTCGCCGGCCCATCTCTTCTGTTTCGTTCACCATGGCCTTGGAGTTCATCGTAGTGCCCTTGGGAAACAGCTTCCGGTAAACCGATCCATGGGCGCAGACCCAAAAGCTCCAAAGATGCTTCTCGCCGTGAACATCTCGCCGAACGATGTCGGTAACAGGTCACCAGGCCTCACCCAGACTCGCTGCTTGGCAGGGTTAAGGAATAAGACGTACTTCTCATCTTGCGTGAATATTGAGCCCAGGCTGCTCGGGGTTGGGAATTGGGGGAGGTTTGCGCAACACAGGTCGACTCGTCAGATTGGGGTTTCGGCATGAGACAGGCTGGGGTTTTGGCATGCTTCTGGAAAGGGCGGAAGTGGTAACTTCTCAGGTGGCCTTCAGTAAGCAGCATACAAACATACAAATACGACAAGCACGAGACCAGACTCCAGCCACGAGATATATGGACACGGCATGGGGTGTCTCATTACTTTTGGCCCCCCTAATATACAATTGCACATTATCACCACAAAAAAGTAGAACAGTTTTTATCTTCTACACCACACTTGTGTTTTTCAAGTGCTGCGACACTCCTGGCTCCCAATTCGCACCAGGTGCAACAAGCTTTCCTGAGAAGTTTACATGCTATTTTAAAGTTTAGCACATTCAAAAGAATATAAGAGGTTTCTGAAAACTCGTGTTTGACTTTTCCAAAGGGTCATTCTAAAGGGTGTCCTCCTTAAGATTGATTCATAGGTGAACCAGTTCAGTGTCGCGTTGACTCACTCTGTCGTCAATATTGATATCTTCCGTAATTCTGCTATTTCAATGCTGAATGAGCACTGCTTACACATAGTGATTCTGACCACATCTGAGAGATTTGTACTTTGTGGGGAAACTGGTCGAGTAACGCTTCCTACTAATCTAATCATGGAAATTAAGGGAATATCTGAAATTATATAAAACGCTGTGCTTTTCTGTACGCACACAAAACAAAGGTTGGCGAGTGAGTCAAGCTGCCATGCCACAACCTGGGAGTCGACGCTCCTCTACAAAAAATACTCGAAGTAAGAAAGTTAGATAAAGTGAGCTAGGTATCTGCTATACCGCTGTCTTAATCGGTTGCAGCTCGGTTTGAGCTACCAAAACTGGGAAGAGGAAAGATGTAAAGAAAAGAATTTGAAGAAAGTACTGCGATCAAACATAAAGAAAAATGCTTACTTGGAAACAGGAAATGCTGCGGAGATACCCTCGGTTCCTGCGAAACGGCGAAATTCCCCTAAACTACTAATATAGAGATGGTGACAATTACTGAAAACCTAATGTCCATTTTCCTTAGTCTAAGATGAAATTGTCGACCATATTAAGATACTCATTAAAATTCATACCTCATTAACGGCCGTATCAGTCTCAAGATGCGGAAGGAAACTTCCCATTTCTTCCTTCGAAGGTGCCGGAGATGGAGAAAATGAGAGTAAATGAAGGGGTAGATTCGCTCTAAACATTGCACAAATGTTAGCAAAGGAGCACGATGTTTCAATGTCGAGAGGAGTAAAACTGACGTCGTCGGTGAGAGGACCAAGGAGTGCTCTTTGAATTCCTGGAGCCCATTTACAGGAATCGCGTTCTCTCTGAATTCATTGGGAGTCAGAGAGGGGTCTAAAGAGAAGGTAAGATTGGTATGCCGTCTTCGAACCTAACCACGCACTTCGACAACGACATAGATCTAGCACCCAATAAAGGCGACGCGCTATATGATGAAATCTGGCGCTGGGAATCGCTTTGCGTTTGAGCACGCTTCAAGTGCTTAGAGCCGTAAGTATCGCGATGGAGTTGGACACCTAAAACAACGCTTTTCCAGAAAAGTCTGATTAATGTACTATGGATAATGAAAACTCTTCTTGAAATGCACCTATAGCACGTATGTTCATTATGAATACACTCTCCAGACTCTGGTAACGTTTCATTAACCAAGGAGGCACAAAAACTAGCATGACGCAAACACGTACTTCCTGGATCCATCCCCATAAGCAGGCATTTCTGCAATCGACAAGCTCGACAGTAGCAGCGATGTTCTTAAAACTCGAAATGACAAAGGAAAAGCAAACACTGAAGACAAAGTAGGTTTACCAACTTTGATCAATAGGGCAGTTGAAATGGCCCTCTGCGCTGCGCCTGCATGTGTACTTTCTGTTTTCCGACACAGTACGACGGAAGAATGCCGAGCAAGCCGCACAGGAGACCACACCAAAGTGTACACTGCCCTTCGGATCTTCACAAACCTGAGCAGTTCAACTTAGCTTCCAGAATACTGACATTCCGACATCACGAAAGACGAGCAGCCGTCGTAAAAAAGTGAAGCGAGAAAAAGAAGTACCAAAACGCTTAGGACAAATTCCTCAGACTCACCATGCATACCCCCACTGATGGTCCTTCTCGAGGCCTCCTCAAAGATCCTTCATGATCCGGTTTGTTTTCCTCGCATGATCTCGACGAGCCTCTGTTCTCCCTTCCAGATACGACATCCAACTCTTTCTGCAACATACAACCCTCAAAGGAATAGAGGCAAAGAAAGAGGTGGCTGAATTTGCACAACCATACATAAATGCACGGAGCTCAATCGTCTCAGCTTAATGGCGTGTTGACTTATTACACCGCCTACCTATCAACAAAGGGAGGCGCGTTATTCCCCTTGGTAGTAACTCCTGACTGCTACCCACAACCTGGCCATCATGAAATTTCCCTTTATGTCGAGCAATTTGCGCGGCTTACTTCTCCTCCGTCCTCAGCAACATACCCTCTACCCCTCAATCTTCTATGGTACAGCCTATTCACTGTTCATGGTTGATCAGCTATCACGTTAAAACAGACCAGCATTCCCTCTTTCCGCATATGTTCATCTCTCATACGTCAGATGACAAACGATTCAAGCTCATTCTTCACCAAATTGCAGCTTTCCGTGTTTCATTTTTGTACATCACTAGTAACGAAGTTCCATATAATACAACATTTTTGCCCAGGGTCACTATCAAGGTGATCTAAAGTATAAAGCATCGCATCAACAGGAGCGCGAACTGATGAAAAACTCGTGTTGAGCTCTAGCTAACAGTTCGCAGAGTTCAACAAAATTGCGGAAACTATTAGCTACCAAACAATGAGTGACGTCACCGCTATGAAATAACCTCACCGACCACTGCGTCTCTAATCCGCTCCAGCAGTATTAGCCAGATACTTTACCGCTATCTCAGGGAGTGAACCTGTCGTCATTTCCTAATAGGGTTTGAGGATCTCCGACTGATATAATTGAAGGGCTCCACAAAAACGATACTTGCTTTTCCACTAAGAGAAAGAGTACGGCATCCGAGCTTTGTCAACGTTTGAAGACCGGAATCGAGTCAAGTTGTCGAGAATTAGACAGGCTGACCACGTTATGTGCTTCGCTCACACTCGCGCGATAACAGCCGCAACCAGCATGATTCCAAAGGATGTCAAAGGAACACTAGCGCGCTCTTTGATAGCGAAGAGAATGCATTGAAGTACTCTAGCACGTAACAGGGACAAACGGAACTGCTCGAGCAACTCGGTGATCAACTGGAAGACGGGTTATACGAGTGATATCGTTGCCGCCTGAACGGTGGTGATTCTTGCTGCCACATTCATTCATGCCATACAAACATAAGCTTCGGATCCCTCCCTAGAATCCTTGTTGCGTCCCTTTCAAAGTTGCAGGTCAACGGAAGAGATAAAGGGGTGAAGAGAGTAGTAACCAGAGAAGGATCTCGGGCGTTGGTTTGTCTGAGCGGCCGGGATGAACAGCACTGACAGAATCATCACCCTTCAAATAGTAGAAAGGTATGGAACATGTTTGAAAATCCCTTGAACTTGCCAAGTTAGGGTCTCTAACAGTTTACATTAATCGCTCAGTCACAGAAGGCAGTGCCTTCTGAATATCAGTAATGCAGAAGGAAAAAACTGCAAAAATACTGCAACGTCAATGAATCAAACATCTCTCCAGCA
The DNA here is from genome assembly GCA_947359475.1 of Heligmosomoides polygyrus bakeri. Lineage (NCBI taxonomy): Eukaryota > Metazoa > Nematoda > Chromadorea > Rhabditida > Heligmosomidae > Heligmosomoides > Heligmosomoides polygyrus. Next base: position 76,946,824 of record OX375865.1, read on the forward strand.
TCTATGAAGCAGTGTTTTCGCATTCTTCCGCATAGCTGATGTTTAAATGTTGTCTAGTGAGACTGTGCCATTCCATGTTAAATCTTTCCTAATTCCGTGGGCTTAAGGATTTGGCAACAAAGGAACATGAACTTCATGATTCGAAGTGTTACTCATCTTCGCTGTTCAGACATGCTTAAAACGCTTCCCTTGTAAGGATAACAATCCCACTATCGGACGGACGGTGTTTCCTCTGTCCCTCACAGATGGAGTGGGGGCACGGCGTGTTGGTGATACTGAATGGTTGATGGCGATCGACAGCGGCCCGAAACTTCACCCCTGGGGTAGTCGAGGTCGCTGAACACGAATTTGGAGTTCGTTTTCGAAGTGCCGATTGCCATCAACCGATACTGATCGAATTATAGATTTTTGTGGATGCTATTCAAGCAGTCCAAAACTTTAGCCCCGGGTTAGTCGAGGTCGCTGAAGGGTAGTCGATGAATACTTTGTATTTATAGTCTTTACAAAGATTTTTTAAATAGCCTCCTCCGGTTGTCTCAAAGTATTTCATAGCATTCAAAATGTTGGATTTTTTTTTTTCAGCGTGGCGTCATTATAGTAGCGAAACAATTACGTGCTGGTGGGCTCAATCTTTTCTGAGTAGTAGTCAATATCGCTAGAATAGCAGCTCCTTCGTGACCCTTTCTAACTTGCCCCACTCGACGTAGTTAAGGTGTTCTTCCTGTGGGAACCGTGACATAGATGGCAGCTAGAACGGCACTATTGTACTTTCACAACTCCACGGGTCGAGGAGAGGTCGAAAAAAAAATTTTCGCCCAAACTTCGGCTAGGGGGTTATTTGGGGTGCTGATCACGAATCTGAGATCCGTTTTCAAAATTACGGCCGATTACGGTAGGTACAGGTGATAAGGCTGCCAAGGTCACGATCGCCGATTTCGCCCAAACTTCGCCTATGGGAGTTATTTGGGATGCTGATCACGAATATGATATCCGTTTTCGTTTTAAGCCGGAGTACGGTAGGTTACGGTCGGTACCGGTGAGTATGAGTACCGGTGAGTAAGGTAATGGTCACCGATTGCGCCCAATCTCCAGCGTAAAACGAAAAACGGATGTCATATTCGTGATCAGCACCACAAATAACCCCCATAGCCGAAGTTTGGGCGAAATAGGCGATCATGAATTTGGCAGCCTTAGTCACCCGTACCTACCGTAATCGGCCGTAATTTTGAAAACGGATCTCAGATTCGTGATCAGCACCCCTAATAACCCCCTAGCCGATGTTTGGGCGAAAAAATTTTTTTCGACCTCTCTGTTCTGGCATTCCGCCAGAACTGTCGGCCCCCTCTCTTCATCCTAGTCCAGAGGTACTTATCTCTTCTCCATGGGTGCTTATCTGACACTCCATGACGAGAAGTCTGTCATAAATGTTTGTTTGGCGTGACCTCGCCTGATAGAAAGAGGCCACGCCTGTGTCTGTAGGATTGGTGGTATACATCAACATATTCTACCACTGACCACTACGGTCCTGTAATAAACCTTCTTGTGGAGCCATCATACTCACAGAGGTACGCATAAGGAGCCAGAATACTCCTATTGCACATCAGAGCGCCAACATACGCTCTTAACCAGGACATTTCTGGTGCATCGGCTAAATCTAGCCAAGAAGTTAGTTTAGTCTAACTTGTTCTTTTCGAAGCAACTAGTTTGCTTCACACCTTGCACTTGTGCGAGAAGAGGTTGGATTTTTCCATACCTTGGTGCTAATAAGCCCTAAATTCCGTGCCCTGCCCAACAGCAGCTGCGCAAGAGGTTGGCCTAGCCAGTCCTTGGTGCTACTACAGCCCTAAATTCCGTGCCCTGCCCAACAGCAGCTGCGCAAGAGGTTGGCCTAGCCAGTCCTTGGAGCTATTTCAGTCCTAAATAACGTGCTTTGCTCTACCGCAACGGCACAAGAGGTTCGGTTAACGAAACCTTGGGGCTCTTACAGCCCTAAATCATCTGATTTTGTTCAAACAAAACAGAATAGCCGAGGAAATGTCGCTCTTCTTCCACAAGAAAGCGATAATGGCTGGCGCAGAAACCATTAAAGAGGTTTTTGACAAATATCAAGCGTATGCACAAAGAATAGTATACCCTGATGATGACGACAAACGTCTAGAAGAGTGCACGGCTAATTTAGTGCTTCTTAGCTGTTGCTTAAGTCAGATAAAATCAGCAACGATGGCTTTACAAGGCAAAATTGATAAGATGGAACGATTCTTCACTGCCATCAAGTCAAAATCAGAGCGAAATGAAATTATGCGAGAAATAGAGGCGCTAGACAGAGAAACCCAATGCTGGGGTTTGATTATGGACGCCACATCATTCGCTTTAAAGATAGTATCACACATAGCGGACGCTGAAAGTGAGTTGCAAAAGGTACTGCTGAAGCGAACATGGCTAATAGTGCACTCTGCTGTATCCGAATCTGGCATTCCGCCAGAACTGTCGGCCCCCTCTCTTCATCCTAGTCCAGAGGTACTTATCTCTTCTCCATGGGTGCTTATCTGACACTCCATGACGAGAAGTCTGTCATAAATGTTTGTTTGGCGTGACCTCGCCTGATAGAAAGAGGCCACGCCTGTGTCTGTAGGATTGGTGGTATACATCAACATATTCTACCACTGACCACTACGGTCCTGTAATAAACCTTCTTGTGGAGCCATCATACTCACAGAGGTACGCATAAGGAGCCAGAATACTCCTATTGCACGTCAGAGCGCCAACATACGCTCTTAACCAGGACACTCTCCTCGACTCGTGGAGTTGTGAAAGTACAATAGTGCCGCTAGCCCTTCCAAGACTCGGACCTTCGAAAGCCTACGGAAAGATAGTGTTTCACTTTCCTAGTGGTGGCCCATCCCAGCTCTGGGATTGCGCCAGAGCAGAGAAGAAAAAAGGCGAGAAAACTCACACTATAAGAGTGACCCCAGTTCGCATTGCGCCCCAATCAACGTCTTTGAAATGGTCGACGAATGCATAGTGATAAAAGAACAACATACCGCATGGTTTTGCCTCAGAAATGCAACGAGGTCCTTCATGTCACAGTCGCCAGCCATTCCGATGAGCAGAAATCAATGCCCGGAGCAGACACGCGACAGAGAGATAAAAAGTCGCCTTTGTTTCTCGGAGATACGGCGACCGAGACGGACCGTGCGCTTGTGGAGAATCGCATGTGGCTTCTGGAATGGAAGCGACGCTTAGCACGCTGTGGAGCACCGACATCGATCCAGAGATTCGGGTCCAGACTGCGATGAGGGGAGCGGTAGCTATTGTAGTCGCCGTCGCGCCCCCGCAAAAACAACAGCTCGCGGCGTCGATCGCGATGTCAGAGGCGCGGCTGCACAATCGGCGGAGTGCGCCGTACAGTTGAGGTTCGCCGGGTCAGACTGAGTCGCTTGAGGGCGTGAAGGAGTTCGGTGCAATCCCGAAGAGGGGTCCACATTAGAATGGAAGTATGTTCTGTCCCTCCTGTTGACGTGTCCACGCCCAACCCACGTCAAATGGCTGCCTCACGTTGTACATTATGTTGCTTGTGACCCGTCGTTAAAGGTATACTAAAAAACGGACGAGTTTCCGGAAGAGTTCTGGGGCGGAGGAATTTCAAATCGTGTTTTGGATGTATCCTAGTCGGGAGGGGGGAGCATAACTAAAAAGTATGTAAAAAAGGAGGCTTACTGAGCGGCTCCTAAAGAATAAGATAGGACATATAGAAACAAAAAAAAAACGAAAAGAAAAACAAAAAAATCGCAATCGTTTTGTAACCGTTTCGGCGGGCAAAGAGCGACGCAATTGAGGCATGCCGCGTGCTGACCACCGCCTGTCATGTTATAACCAGGATATAACATAGTGAGGAGGGCACATAACATTGCCTCCTTACAACCGCGGCGAAAACAAATGTTACTTTTTTTTTCCTCTTCGTGAATTTTTCTAGTTTCGGTCTTATCTTGTTCTGTAGGTCCCAAGTCAATTTGTTACATACTTTTTAGTTATGTGCCCCCTCCCCTCCCCCGACTAAGATAGATCCCGTGTTTTCGCTTCTCTTCCGCTATCAGAGACACAGAGAGAGGAGGCCCGCTGCTTGAGTCGCAAAGTAACGGACTTTACAGGACCAGTACGAAATGAATTCACGTGTGAGAAAAACGTGTTTGAAGAGCACCTGACAGCGTGCTCTAGGAAGGAAGTACACCTGGGGCCGGATTCATCAACGATTTACAGCAATTTAACAGAGAAAATACGGCCGAAATCCCTGACAGCGCGGCTCATCAAGCGATATGGTGAAATATTCCGCCGCGCTATCAGGGATTTCAGCTGTACTTTCTCTGTTAAATTGCTGTAACTCGTTGATGAATCCGACCCCTGAAAGTCTGAAGTCTAAGATCTACAGAACATCATTTAACCAGTGATTTACGGTACTGACACATGGTCCTGGCGAGAGAAACTGAATGGCGCCTTAATATAATGGAGAGGAAGATGCTACGGGGAATACCGGGTTATGTTATTCGAGTTGCAGCAAATACCCAACTACTCCATATATGCCGTGGCGTCGACAAAAGCTCCAAGAGTCCCATTTGCGATGATACGGCCATGAAGAGTGACAGCGTTTTTACGACTGGGCCTTATCTCGGTATATTTGGACGCATACGCAGCGATCATGTACCCGAATTTGAAATATGTTCGCTGTCAGTGGACCACGAATGCTAACCCGCCACTAAATGGCGGTTTTGAAAAATAAACAAAAAACCTACTGAAAACACAATTAGAAGCAATATCTGGCTCTGACACCTTTAAAGTGGACAGCCACAATTAACGAATGCTTTATTTCCTGAAGCTACATAGCCCTTGGCATCGTGGAAATGTTGGGCAATGTGTCCACGCTATTCATTGACCATCTTCGACAGCTCGTCTACCTTCATCCGGTGCTTCAGCTCCAGATCACGGATTTCCGCTTCCAGGCGAGCGATTTCGCAAAGGCGATGAAGATGGGCCACGTCCTCTGTGCAGTCGAGTTTGTCTGGAACAAGAAACAGCAAGTACAGTATCAGTTCACGAGTGAACAGTGCGGAATACAAGGTGGTGTGGAAGATTGTTTCGTGCCACACTTCTCCAGCTATGGACGCATGGTAGCGTAGCCGGGAGAGCGCCGGTCGTTGCTCACCCGAGACGAGATCAATGGTTCGGGCCCCGTCCAGACCCTGATGCGTCCACCTCAACCCATTGTATGGCCCAAATGCACATTGGAATCGTCTCCAGGACATCCCGTAGAACTAAAATATGTGGCATACCCCGCAAAGACTGACGCTACATTTAGAAGGAAACAAGCTGACCTCTTAACGATTTACAAAGAGAAAAAGTGCCTATGAACCCAGCAGCATTCTTTGGTCAGCCATTGTCAAGAAGTAGAAGAGGAAAACCCGTGCTATACGTCTTGATTGCTAGAACACGGGTAAGATCATGTTTCGTCACTTACAGGTGTCTGAATGAGATGAATTCGTTACTAGCCAAGTGTGGAACCTTCACACTTTGTTGAAGAGAATATTCAAGACGTTCTTTAGGCGAAATGCCACCTTCGACCCGCCTTGATCGTTTTTTTTCTAAGTTTTATTTCGTTCCTGACATGTACATTACATAATGTATCGTTGCGTGTGTAATGCATGCTTCAAATAAATAAATAAATTTAACCTCTATCCTTCTCTACTCATTTCTGTAGCAACACTTATTCTTCCTCGAAGCTGCTTGGAAACAATCTTTTAAAAATCATTAGCCTTTCTCAGAATCGAGAATGATGAAGTCGGAGTCAATTTCAATGCGTGTTTGACTTTGACCTGCATTAACCAGCAGATAGGCAAGTCGGTGATTTATACCACCGAGACAGTTGTGCTACCAATTCACTGACTCCAGACTATTGGAGGGCTTGCTGGGGCTAGGCGGGCCCGAACCCGCTCGTGCACGCGAGAGCTGGTACCTCCTTAGGCTGCGCCATCACCACCTTTTTATATATCTATGGATATCTAGAGTATGGATGAAACCTAGCTATTGGAAGAATACCGCCCTTTCAGAAAAAAATGTCTTGTAATCAAGTCGCGTTTCCAAGTAGGTCGCAAATCATCCTCAAAAAAGAAAACGTGTCCCACTCGTGCGCTCAGCTCGTTTTCGCTGATCCCAAGATGGGCTGGTTAAATCGAGAAACCTGGGGCGTACCGTGGTTATTGACCAGGCGAGACACATCTCTCTCTCCAGCCTTGTCGACTTCTTGCTTCTCTCCCAACCTGTGAAAACTGACGGATCCATTGAAGGAGACTTTGAAACCATTCGGGCCAAAGAACCTGAACACAAACTTCGTAGCGTGTCTGCCGCGAGAGTCGACCCTTTTCTTAACATCCTGTAACAAAACGTCCCCCCCCCCCCCCACCCCCACCATGGTCAGTCTATGGGCCTGCTGATGTCTTCCAACCTACCCCATTATATTTATTCCATACTTTGCTATCAGGCCGCAGTGAGATTGAGAATGGTGCGAGCCTCCTATTTCCTGCACAATGCTCCAGCCATCTCCGGAACTGAACGGAACTAACCGCGAGGTCAGAGCACCAACGGTGGCAATATGGTCCTTGAGGATCGCCGAGGCCGACCGGTGACAGCCATCTCTCACGGCCGGCTGCTGACAGGAAGACGGCATGAACTTCTCAAAGAACGGCAAGATCCTCCTCGACAGCGCTCGATCCTCCCCACGTTCAGGCCCCGACATCCCTCACTACATCAGCGCATTCTGTTGCCTTCTTAATAAGACACACCCATCACGTATTCCTCTCAGGACCCTCCTGGCTTATGCCATAGCTTTTAGCGCAGACGCATTTAAGTTAGCGCACCTTCGTCTATAATCGACAAGGAAGGCAAACAGATTCCACGACTGGGCAGGAGAGTGTGGTCAAGTTATTTGTGTACGGTCATCAGATCCTTCCTTAAGCATGGCTATTTCGGGATTTCGATGCTCAGAAAAGCATATGTGCTTAACATACACAGTAAGGACAGAAGGGCGTAAGCTTCGTGTGTGTACACTGTTGCGTGCTTTGTGCTAAATGATCCTAGAGATAGTGCAGATGGATCAATTGTATACTGGATTGGCAGGGACGAGTGTGTTCATGGCAATATTGCGTATTGGATGCTCCACCAGTTGTGACTTCGGTGCAGTTCTACAAAACAGAGCCATGAGGTACGACTTGTTGTGCCCTTCTTTGCATATGACTCGCCTGTCCCAAAAGTTGAGTCGAGAACGAAATTTTACGAACTCTTCGTTGTTTTCGAGAAAGGACTGTTTTAAGCCTATTTCAAAGTGAAGAAAGTGCTTGTGGGTATTTAGCAGAGTACGTTCAGATGTTCATGACCTCTCAGGGCAATCTTTGGAGTGCGTATCATTTTAAGAGGCCATTGAGATACAGCGCGCGCCCCAGTTATATAGTGTATTCTGCCCATAGTAGTGCTCTGAGGCATCTGCTAATGTGTGTACTATACTTCGGTCCGAAGCGAATAATTTCGAACGGATGTTCGAATATTCGTTATTAGACTATTCGACAAGGTCCAAAATTCGAATATATTAATTTTCGTGCAAAGCAGCAGTACGTAGCTATCTGTAGTTCTTTGCGAATTCCAACGGTTTAAAGGAAATGTAATGGTTTTTTTTTTGTTTAAAAAGTCAGCTGAAAAATTTGACAAGCAAGTTTGACGGGTTGCTAGTATGTACTCACGACCCCAGCAATCAAAACATTTTTCGCCGAAAGCTCACCTAGTATTTATTGTTGCGCCTAGCATGGACCTGACCCTCTTTTTCGCCTTCGATTAGGGATAAGGTGTAAAAGACGGAGCTAACGAGTTCGTTTTGGAATGCGTCATGCATTCTACTTCTACAGGACGTCGTGAAAGCAATTTGAATGCTTGTTTGACCCATACAATGACTTGTGGAGGTGAGTAGGATAGACTACTTAGGGTTTTATCCTTCAGTGACAGGTTCAACATAAATTTAGCTATAACGGAGGGATGGAAGGCTTAGTTTGCCTGTGAGGGAACCGACGAGCCATGAGTGAATTCGTCTCCTACTACTGCGCCGCACGCGCCCTAGGCATTGATACTGTAGAAAAAAGGTCCTTAGCATCATTCTGTCCATCTCACACTCGCTCTAAGCAGAACTTGTTGCGTGCGTCTTGGTTTTTGTTGGGAAAAGGTTTAAAGAGAACCGAAACACTGCATTGGAATCGCTATCACCCACTCCGAAAAGTCACTTTTCCTCAATGGAGTGGTCTTGGCGGCGGTTGAAGTAGAGGGGTGGGAGGTTGTGGACTGTCTACATTTGCAAGCTTGCCTTGCCGCCTCTTGAACCTACTATCTGAGCAAAAAAATCAGTTATTTAAGCAAAGTGGGTCTTTTTATTTAAAAAATGATTGGCTCACAGAACGAAGTATAAAAGCACGGTTATAATGGATTTATCACATGCTGATTCTCATCAAGAGGTGCTACAAAATAGGTTACGAAGACATCCCTAACGGTTCCACGCGGGCTAAGCTGCTCGGCATACTCAGTTTAAGGAGAAGAAGAAAAAGGGCAGATCTAATCATGTTGTTCAAAATCCTCACGAGGAAACGTCTCTAAATCCTGTTGAGTTCTTTGGAGTACCACTTACGATTAGTAGAACAGGTAGGCTTAGATTATATACCGCGGTTGCAAGATCGCAAGTTAGGTCTAACTTCCTCACTTACAGGGGCCTTAGGGAGCTAAACCTTTTTGTCGGTGATAATGAAGATTTTCTTGGTATGTCTCTCCCTCAATTTAAACATCTGCTCGTTCGGAATGAACTTCTTCAGGTTATTCTGTTCTCATTAGTTTGTTTTTGATTCCTTGAAGATTGTTTCGCTCGTGTATATCCCATTATATGCGTGTATTTCTGCTGTGATTCACGCCACGAAATAAATAAATAAATAAAAGAGCAACGTTGACTTCTTCTCATGGAAGCATATATGTACAAAAAGATGGAAAATCGTGAATGCTATTGCCGTAGCGATTTCCGCTATCTATTCTATAATTATCACGTCGAATTTGACGCTTTAAATCAATTTGGGCCCTATTCAAATCAAATTGGACACTTTCCAATTCAATGTGGACATTCTTCTAAACTAGCCTATTCCTTTTGAAACCAATGCGATCTCTTCTAAATCAAAATGAGCCTCTTTTATATTGAGCCAGAGTCTTTTCAAAAAGGTTAGAATAACTTTTCCTAGAAAAATTTTAAGGTGAATTTATTATTTTATAAAGTCTTCACTTTTAAGTAAAAATACTGGTTTAAAGCTTGACTTGAAGAGCATGAAGCTAGCCAGGAAGGTAGGAGTGCTAAAAAAGAAACTGTGCCATGCCCTCGTCCAAGACGTCGCGATTATTATTCAGTTGATAAAAAATTTCTGTTTGCATGGAGTTTAACACTTGTAAACGATTCAACAAAACAATTGTAAAGAAAACACATATCCTCACTTTGACGCTTTATGTAAGCAGCATTTACACTGTCAATCAAATGAACATCGTGACGAACATTTCGATTGCATGGCGCGATCTGGTGTTTTAATGCGAACATTTTTTGGATACATGCGAATAACCTTGGGGTCGGAATAAAGATGTGGATCCATGTTCGTTTGGGAGCAAGAGTGCTTTAGTGAGGTGCGTACCATGATGCAGCTCAAAATGTGTCCTCTTGTGAGTGAAGTAACGAGGAAGCTCACCTAAGCTTTCCGCGCATCCTGTAACCAGTGCTAATGCTGCGTAGCGTTGGTATCTCCAACGAGGTGTAGCTTTTGTGTCATAATCGTTATCCTTGAAAAGATCAATCCGTTTTAGATACAAGAAGGCAAGTATAGAGTACTAGGTATTACATTGGGGCACCCTTCTCTATTCCGACGCTCTTTGAGTTCGACATAATTTTCTATGCTTCTAGATGAGCGACTTGAGTGAGCGGGTCTTCTACAAAAAGATGTCGAAGCCAGTTGCGTATGCACGTTAGCAGCAATACTAGGTTGAAAAGGGGTGCGTGGCGCATCCGCGAAAGACTTAGTACCTTTATCTTTCGATCGATGATTGATGGGCGCTGAATTAGCTTCTGTAAGGAATACGAAGGGATTCAGTTATGATGCTTCATGACCTGCCGCTGGCGTCGAACGTTTTGGCTCGTGCGCCCAGCTAATACTGTGGGTCGATACGTTATCAATGTCAATGCCCTAACGGCGAGCTGGGTTGTCCTCCACATGTTCCTCCCGATCGCAGTGCTGACCACTGTCCTAGTCTCCAATTCTGTCGTCTCCTGTTTGAAATTCTGCGATTTGCCGAACAGCTCTCTGCTAAGAGTCATCGGCGGCTCGATCGCCGCTCCAGGGTTGGTTCAAATCGCTGCTTAACTAATAAACTGAAAGCAAGTCGATTAATCTTGAAACTATTCTCTTAATTTGGAAGCCTCTAGGTTATATCGGCGAGATGAGGACAGTGAGTTCGGTGGTGGCGGTTTAATCATGCTGTGTGACACCGCTTTTATTATTTTCCTCGGTACGAATCTGCCGATAATGGAACGGGATTTTAAGGAAGCATGTTGAGAAACCGTAGCCTACTTCAATACAAAGATTATGAATGACAGTCCGCAGTAAGCACTCGGAGAGAAGTCTTCACTGAGCATTGGAGAGGACGGCCCGTCCGTGCCATAAGGGGAAGATCCAGGATCGTAATTGGTCTCTAAACTATCACATAATTAAAATCTAACGCAAAAGTTATCCAACCGGCAAAGGTGACTCGATCACAGTCTGTCCAAAGACGACAGTTTGGTAGCGAAGTGCATGAATTTCCACTCTTACGAAGCTTCACAGCCGCGTCACCTCCAGGCTTGAAGAGGCACAAAGGAGAGCGAAACAGCGCAATAAAAAGAAGGGTTGCAAAACCACAGCAACCATTGAAAGCTGATCTGATGACTTTCAATGAGACATCGGGAAAATAAGAATTGCCTGATTGTTGTCTAAGCAGACTGTACTAACTGAAGGCTCTCCAGCTGCTGATTGATGATAATCAACAGAAAAAGCAGCTCCTCACTCAATATATGTACCGCCCACCGGTTAGCTCTATGTTTCACAGGGCCTATCCTTGGCAAGCTGCGATCGTGTTCTACGATGGCTCGTACGAAGGACTGATGTGTGGTGCGACGGTGGTGGACGAGTACTGGATACTCACAGCCGCACATTGCATCATGTGAGCCATCGCTTTATGCAGCTGTCTTTAATTCATAAATCTTTCTGTGATACTCCTGCCAGAGTTATTTGTCGACTTTGAAAATTCGGAACAGAATTAACAGAGAATTTGTAGGAGCACTTGATCTGGACACCAGTGGACATCATCGAGTGATCGTTTTCGCCATTACCGCAGTTTAATTTTTTACTGCTTTGTTTGGTGGAAGTCTCACTCCCGATGATGTTGACATCGACTAGAATATCGGCATACTCCTCCAGCTTCGTTATTTACGTTATACTTGTCGATTTTTTCGTTTTATGGCTGCGCGCGGCGCACTTCGCAAGTTATATCTGTGAAGCTCGAATAACGCGTAGTTGAGGCATGTTTTCCGTTCACGAACTCGGCGGGGTAGTGGTGGAGCTGTTCGGGAATGTGAAAACTACGCCTTTCATCGATTGACCGATGTAAGTTACTGGATCCATCAAGCACATGTATTTAGCTGTCGCAAAATTAACCGCCGAAACGGACCGCCTACTTCAAACTGCTACTTCTTCTTCTTCTTCTTCAGCGTCTGTCCCGCTTCGTGGCGGGATCCGCTATTCTGGTGTCATGACGCCACCTTTCCCGATCCAGCGCTAGAACAGGGTGGACACCAGCCGCTTTCAAGTCCGTATGTAACGTATCAACCCAGCGATGCTTCGGGCACCCTCTAGGCCGCTTTCCTATTACCTCGAAGTTGAGGCCTATCTTGCGGACGCTATCTTCCTTTCCACGCAGAACGTGGCCGTACCATCGTAAGCGAGCTTCGCGCATCTTGTCCGCTATCGGCGCGACACTGAACTTCTGCCGAATAGCTTCGTTTCGGATGCGGTCCATGCGCGTGACTCCAGCCATCCAGCGCAGCATCTTCGTCTCCATGACGCTGAGGCGCGTTTCAACTTCCTTGGTCGCAGGCCAACACTCAGCGCCGTACATCGCTACTGGCCGGATGACTGCCCTGTAGACCTTTGACTTAAAGCGCTCTGGTATCTTCTTGTCGCAGAGCACGCCAGTCAACGAGCGCCACTTGGACCAAGCTGCACTCACGCGTGAATTCACTTCGACCATCAGTTTGCCGTCAGACGCGACTGCTGATCCCAGGTACTTAAAGACCGCAGTGCGTGGAAGCTCGATGCCGTTAACCTTGATGGAGCTGGACTCGGTAACGTCCGTCGTTAAATACTCGGTCTTCTTCACGTTCAATCTGAGTCCAAACCGCTCCAAGCGATCACACCAAGCTTGCAACTCTTGCTCGAGTTCTCCTTTGTCTTCGCTAGCGAGCATCACGTCATCGGCATAAAGCAACGTCCAAGGGACGGGCTTCTGAAGATCTCGTGTGATGGCATCCATGACGACAACAAAGAGGAGTGGGGAAAGCGCAGAACCCTGGTGTACCCCGACAGAGATGGGGAACTCCATCGAGGTTCCAGCTGCCGCTTGAACTCGACTCTTTGGACAAGAGTAGAGAATTCGCACCCACTCTATGAGCTCTTCGGGAACTCCATGATGTCGCAAGGCGTACCATATCACTTCACGCGGTACGCGGTCAAAGGCCTTCTCCAAGTCGAGGAAGGCGATATGCACTGGCTTCTGTTTCTCGCGATGCCTCTCTATCAGTAGGCGAGTGGCGTATATGGCATCAACGGTGCCACAGCCAGCCACGAAGCCGCACTGATTGCTGGACAGCTGGACGACGTCTCGAATTCGTCCATCGACAATTCGCTCAAAGATCTTCATGCTGTGCGAAAGCAAGCGAATCGGACGGTAATTGGAGCAGTCTGCAGGACTGCCCTTCTTCTTCCAAATCGGGATCGTCGTACTTTGGCGCCAACACTCAGGCACCTTCTTCTCCGCCACAACCTGAATAAAGAACTTCGCCAACCACTCAGCAGGGTACCAGTACTTGGACTTCCACAAATCAGCTGCCACGTCATCGGGCCCAGTCGCTTTGCCTGGCCTCATCTTCTTCAAAGCCGCTTCAATCTCCTCCACGGTGATCTTCTGAAGGGGGCCGTGGGTTGGAGCCGTTGAAGGGATGGCTGGATGAGGGAACGCTACCGTAGAGATTTCCTCAAAGTAATCGCGCCATCGCTTCAATGCCTTCTTGCGGTCCGTAAGGAGATGGCCGTTCTCATCATTGATGCCGAAGAACTTCTCGATGTCCTCGGTCTGGCAATGGCGATTCTTTGCAAGTCGGTACAGATACCGCTCACCATCGCGAGACTCGAGCTTCTCGTTGGCATCTCCATAATGAGTGGCTTTCGCAACAGCCACGGCATTCTTTGCAGCCTTCTTGGCCTCTTGGTACTTCCGCCAGTTATCGGCCGTCTTTTCGCCGAGAAACACGTGATAATGCGACTTCTTCTCTCGCACTTTTGCTTTCACGTCGTTTGTCCACAGCCATGTCTGCTTGTCGACCTTCCGTCGCCCAGGCTTCGTAATGCCGAGTTCTGACTGTGCAGCTTGACGAATCGCGTCGGTCGCCTTCTTCCAAGTTTCGTCGACAGTCGTGACTGTCGGTAACCGCACGCGAGAAATCACAGCTGCTTCCTTCTCTCTCATTCGCCACCACTTGATTCTTGCTGCACCACATCGCTCAACCTGCTTCAGCCTCGGAGGGGCGATCTTCAAAGTGCAGATCAGCGGTCGAGCTGTGGGGCGACCGTCTCATACGGCACGATCTTCGCATCTGTGACAAGACTCCGGTAGCGATCTCTCACAAGGACAAAGTCTTTGAAGTTTTCGGAAAACGGTGTTCACTATGGTGAGGTTATGCGATTCCGCGTAATCAAGAATGCGCTCACCATCGGCGCTACGTGATCCGTGTCCGAAGCCACCATGACAGCTGTACCCGTCTTGCGTAGCACCTACGTGCCCATTAAGGTCACCAGCGACTATGATGACATCTTTCGACGGTACCACTGCTGTCTTCTCATCAAGCAGGCTCCAAAACTCTTCCTTGGCTTGATCCGAGCAGCCAGTCTGTGGAGCATACGCTGAGAAGAAGTGATAGAGTCGCTCCTTAGCGGCGACAACGATCTTCATCAATCGATCGTCAAAGCGCTCGACGCTTACAATCGAGTCACGAAATCGTTCGGAGACGATTATTCCAACACCACTGGTGGTCCTGGGACTTCCACATAGAACGGCCTTAAAGCCACGTCCTATGTCCCTTGACTTGCGGCAAGACCACCTCGTCTCCTGCACCGCACAGAAATCAACTCTTCTACGCTCCAGTGCTTCAACCAACTCGCACGAGCGGCCCGTCAACGTACCCACATTCAGCGTTGCCACGCGGGTCCTGCTTACGTTACGGGACCTTCGGACTAGCTCAGTTGCCCCCCGATGCCGTCCTCGCATCAGGGACCCTCGCATACTTCTCACACTCTCCGGGCTCTGCGGGTGCGCGTCGGCTCCCGCGGACGCCGTAGCAGTATCTCGAAACACTTGAGCTGTCATACACCATGTGATGTGACAGGGTCTTCGTAGGCCGGCCTGTCACAAGAGCCTGTCGCCTGCAATCGAGTGTCCGTGTTCGGCTTAACTCGCAGAGCGAGTAGGTTCCTGTGGTACCACGTGGAGGAACGGACATCGCCACCCTACTTCAAACTGCTACAATTCAGCATAAACGCAACTTTATTCATGGAAGTAAAACTGAGATGAATGACTGAATGGGTTCTTCTTGATTTCGTGGAAGTAAAAACCTTTAGAATCCAACGAAAATTTTGGCAACGAACAGGTAATAAACCTATTCCTTTACAATAAAAGCTGAGATCAGAGAAATTAACGAAATCAAGAGGAGCGCAATAAACATCGGCCAAATTAGTGAATTGTTTCTGACGCAAATGAGAATCAAGAGCTCGGAAAAGTAATTGTCAAGGGGAGCAGATTGCGAGAATTTGATGGGTGAGGGAGGACTTCGATACCCAAATGGGTCAATTTTCGCTAGGTGATTTGTGAGGTGTGTGGCCTTGCGTTGTCCTGCAACGGGAGCGGCCCTCCTCTATTCACCATTGCCGGCCATAATTTTTGCAACTTCCCATACATTTAGTCTAAATCACAGCAGTAAGACTCTGTTTTGACTGCCTAGCCAGGTTGCAAAAGCTGAAATGGATGACATCTTTACAATACCACCACAAATAAGCATAACTTTTTAGGGTGAACGTCGGGTTTAGGAAAAGATGTTGGAGGGGCGTCGTTAACCACCCAGGCAAATCCCCGCTTCCTGCTATGCGACCCATATTTCATCTACAGTTAAACGCTTCTTACAAAAGCTCATTTTTAAGAGAGACGCTGCTCATCGGTCAGCTTATGAGGCACCCACTTCGACATCTTCTTCACCTGGCCGATTCTCGCCAAATGTCTTGGTACCGTACCGTGATGTACGCCAAGTTCCTCTGATAACGCACGTGCATTGGTTTCCGGATTTGCTTTGACGGCTCTCCTCAAATCTTCTTCGTTAGGCGACGACCTGCGCCCGCAACTCGGTTTTCTCTGAGATCAAAGTCGCCAGAAGCGAATTTTTCAAAGCAGAGCCTCATCGTTCGTTCGCAAGGACAGGCCATCCCAAAAATGCTGCTAAGGTTACGGGATGCCTCTGCCGCAGAATGTCCCAAGTTAAATTCGTAAACATGATGATTCGATAGTTGGGTCGGTTTGTGATTTTACGGGCCCTGGAAAAGGTCGGCTAAAAAAACTAGAACGACATCCACATATGGCTTTTAAAAGAGCAGGAAAAGACCTATCGAACGGTGTGCGTGGCTCTCCCTGAGACGAAATGATTTGCGGTAAAAAAGTTGTTTATAGAAACCTCGAAACGGAGATTAATTTTGCGACGGCCTAATATTAAGTGTCACCTCGCAGACGAATGTAGAAGGCACAGGACATCCTAAAGGGGAATGTGTACATACTTAGCCCTGCATGGCGTATCGTTTGTTCCATTCTGCTGTTATTTCAACTGCCCTCACTCTCTTCTCGACTGAATCCTTTCCTACGTCCATGCTCTCCAGCAAATTCTCTCCTGTGTAGAGTTGGAACGGGACAACGTTTAGAATTAGATTGGGTATGGTGGTTGCGCATAACAGGAAAGTCCTCATTCCATGAGAAACTTTTAAAAAATTCGTCGTCGCCTTGTTGATTCTACTCTCCGAACAGGTTCTCGCGCCTGTTGCTCAAGAGAACAGCTTGACCTATAAATATCACTTGCACACCGATCGTAGGAAGGAAGCGGTAAGGACAACTAACGTCGCATAAGAACGACTCCTTTCAGGAAAAATTGGAAGAAGGCTTATATCCTCACAGGGCTGAACAGCCTAACTGATCCGGCGCATACTGTACACGTGCGAAGGGCAGTGATTCATCCCCAATATGACGAGGACGATATCACCAACGACATCGCCCTCGTTCAGGTTACTCAGACACTGTGTGCTGGATTTGATAACACAGCCACTAGTTTCATCTTGCCAATATCCTCACAATTTCAGTCCGACTATTCATTGCAAAAACCAGGAACGTCGACTGTATGCTTGGTAAAGGATGACTCAGAAGTCCTTTCTGCGGCAAACTCTGCTATGGTAGTAGGATTCGGACTTCACATAGGTCTGGAATGATTGTGCCTACAACTTGCAGGTTTTTTGGCCAGTGCTTGCAGATTGAACAGTCGTAGGCAGTGCTGGGCGTAGTTTACAAATCAGGTTGGGAACTAAGTCGCCGCTGTCGTTTAATTTGTTCTGAATTTTGCTAGAAGTTTTTTTGCATAATGCATTCTTGCGCACCGTTATACATCATTCGAAAGAGAATGATATGTTCTACAAGAACATTAATGGGTTTTCCGTTCATTTTGGCTTTCTTTAATTTTAAGTTGAGGTGTCCAGAGGACCAAGTATTTTTATTAAAGGATCCTACTCTTGGTTTTTTGACAGTGTTATATGCCGTTCGTAAGAGAATGTTTTGCTCTATAGAATACTGCGTTGCGTTCATTTGCTCATGCTGATTTTTATCAAATTTCAGCGAAATGTTAAAAAAGAGAAAAATTACCTTTACCAACAGCTCCTTCTCTTAAACACTCTGCTGAAACTTGACAAAAATCTAAATGGGAAGAAAGCTCTCATACAGTAAATGATTACCTTTCGAATGACACATAACATTGCGCAGAAAAGCCTCAGCGAAATTCAGTAAAAAATATTTTGAAAAAGCGGCAGGACTTAGTTTCCAATCTGAATAGTTGTTCTTCTTAGCAGCACGATTCAGTTTAAGGAGTTCTGGGATACAGTAGTCGACGATTCGCGCCGCACAACGAGTGCCGCGACGCGATGACCAGCGGCTGAGTGGCTTTGCAGCTTCGCGACGTTTCCTCGCCGCATTTCAAAGTGGACGAGCGGTGCCTCAACGGCAGCATAAAACCGCATATTCATTTATTTATTACAAGGCACATATTTGTGCGCTATAAATTATATATATATATATATATATATGTAGATATATAGGCAGTATAGTCGTTATAATCGCGAGAAAGTCGAGCAATATGGATATAGATAGTGTCGTCGTTATAGCCCGTGAGAATCATTGAACACTGTCGAAATAAATATCGGAGCCCATGTGTGTAATAAGGCAATGTGGGGAACGTCTGAAGAATTATTATTTTTATCCTTATAATAATTGTTATGTAATAATAGTAAGGTTGTCCGTCTTCGCTATTGAGAAAGAAACGATATAATTATTGTAGCTTGTTTTCTTCTTCTAATGATTTCTTGTTTCCTTCGTGTAGCTGCATAAATAAAGAGCGAACGCCGTGCTTCATATGTCGGGATAATCAAGATCTCTTTATTCTGAACTTCCTTGATCCGTACAGATGGTGTTTACAGATCTGGGAAGTGAAGAGTTGATAGCAGATCTATTTTTTTAAAGTCTCTTTTTAAAAGTCGGAACATTGGGTGCGTCTATAACATTGCGTGGAATTAATTGAAACCATCTCGATGCTCGAAGGAACAGTGAGTTTAATAGCCCATTTCCTTGTCTACTATGAATTCTTTCACAGTGCAGTGATAGCGTACCTATACGGCCTCGACTGGGTCTGAAAATCCAATATTTACTAGCTTTTAGTTTAAACTCTCCCTTCAATATTTTAAAACAAAATGTTAGATCGTTGACCACTTTTCGATACAGAAGACTACAAAGGTTGAAAAACCTTAGCCGCTCCTTGTAGTTAGGCATGCTCCTTGGGTATCTGCACTTAGAAAACATTTAAACATTAAGATTCGTGTGAAAGTTCTCTGTATTTTTCTAGTTTTATTTGTTTATTTTTAGTATGGGGACTCCATATTTGGGAACCATATTCAGCAGTACTGCAGGATCATTGGTGTATGTATTTCTTAAGATAGAAATCATGACTGAAAAGGCCTTCCGAACGGTGATGTTGATTTGATTATCAAATCGTAGTCCTGTATCGAGATGAACGCCAAGATCGCGTGGAGTATTCTTTATACCCAAAACCTTATTGTTGATTTTATATTCCATTATAGGTAAGTTCCCCATATGAAAAGTTTTTGAAAGATTGATTGGAATTTCCCATGCTGAAGCCCACTCCATCGTTTTTGATATAGATTTTATTAAAGCATTATAAACTTCTAAGTGATTCGAATTATTATAAGTTCCATATATTTTTACGTCATCTGCAAACATCTGTACCTTTACTAAGGGGTGAGTTATCAGTCTTGCTGGTAAGTCACTGGTATAAATGAGAAACAGTAAGGGCGAAAGAGCACCTCCTTGTGGTACTCCACTTGTGCAGTCATAACGTTCATAGAAGGAGTTTCCTACTTTCATCGTCATTTTTCTGTTTTGTAAATATGAAGTGATCCAGTTCAATAGTGGACCTCCTATACTCATGTTTTTCAATTTGGGAATTAGTTTCGAATGACATACTTTGTCGAATGCGTTTGAAAAATCGAAGTAAATTACGTCTATGGAGTTTCCTTTGTTTAGGGCAGTGTGCCAGTTCTAAACACTGTCAGCCATTTGGGTAATAGTTGATGCTCCAACAGTAAAGCCATGTTGTTCCAAAGGTATCAGATTATTCTTATTAAGCCATGAGTGTAATTTATCCGTTATGATTTTCTCTAAAACTTTGATTGGTGGTGCGGTAATGCTAATTGGACGAAAATTAGTTAATAGAAAGGAGTTCCCTTTTTTGGAATGGCAGTTATAATGGCTTCTTTCCGAAGGAGAGGAAGTTCACTAAACAGTAAAGACATTTAGGATCATTGCAAGAGGTTTTTATAATGCCAGGGCACATTTCCTATACACAATTTGAGGTATGCCATCGTAAATGACGGAACAGGAACACTTTAGCTTTTTCAGTACTTTGAACACTTCCTCAGGAGAAATCCTAATTCCATTTAAATTTCTGGAAGGTTGGATGAAATAGAAAAATTGCCATCGCCTTTTTGACTACCGGGTGAGAAAACGGAAGCAAAAAATTTGGCTAGGGCATTGGCCTTTTCAGTGTCTTCCACATATTTGTTTCCAGTATTATCATGTAGCACCGGAAGGTTACCTACACCTTTAAGTGTACGACTGATCCAGTTAAATAGACGTTTATTATCTGGTCTCCTAGCCATGCGTCTTTCCTTATTTGCTAGGAACTTTTTCAAGTGACAAGTAATCCATTTTGGGATGCGCCACGCATTCTTTTTCTACGGGATATCGTGGAGGCGATTTGAATGTGTATTCAGCCATATAATGTTTTGTTGTGGTGGCCAGCGAATTGAAAAGTCAGCACCTCCTCCGACCGCGCTATCCGCGTCCACAAGAGAGATACGTTGGTAAACTACCGCGGCGAATATTGTCAGAAGGTAATACAATCTAGGTTTTAAGAAACATGTTAGATTTCCTGCTTTCCTTGTACAGCGACAACTACAGAAATCTGTAGCGAAAGGAAAAATACTGGGTTTCATGTCTTGGGGTGTACTAGTGCTACCAGTGATCGTATTTGAATAGGTGGTTCTAGATTCATTCTAAGGATTGATAGTATTTTATTCAGTGAGCCAAACGCTTTCCGCACTGACGATGGGAGTGAGTGACGTTCTTCAGCAAACAAAACTTCCGATCATTCCGCTTCAGCAGTGCAGGTAGTAACTTTTCTTGGTGAAATAGATTATAAATCTTCCACAGGTCTTCTGCATAAAAGAGGCTCTTGTCGTCTTTCACACCACTAACATCGCTATAGCGTTGCCTAATGGTGCTGAGAACAAAACTGGGACGAACTCTCTATATAGTATAGTGAGTAGTGTATGTGGTGCACCTCGGACCTCTTGTCTCTTACAGTGCATCTCATTCTCTTACGGAAAACATTTAGTGTGTTAGCGACTGAAGCCTAATCTTTGATCGATTGCTACCGTTTTCAAACAGAGTTAGACACTCGAGTATTAGGTAGCGTTATTTCACAAACCCTTTCTATCTACCAGCTAGGATGAAACTACGAAATTATTAGGCTGGTAGAAAGGTTCCGTCACATCTATTACCTTTCGATTTTTTTCTTCACATCCTGATGCAGAGGACAGTGTGTTCACCACCATCGGAATATCGTCTAATAGAATATCAGCGCTCTGTGCTAAAGCTACCTGTTTCAAAAAACATTCGGGCGCTACAACGCTATAGCTTAACAAAACGGCAATACCTACTTGATATGGCCTCGGGAGAGCACCTAAGTGATAGCTCCGTTTCCATTGCTGTCCATCAGTGTTGTGCGGAAATTTTTTCAAGAAAAGCGGAACATGGAATACGGAACGGCAGAGCTTAACAACGGGCGGAAAGCGGAGTACGAAACACGGAAACGGAAATAGTTCAGAACTCTTTACTTCATTTATTTTTTCATAAGTAAATATCTTCTTACTGTTAGTAATAACTAACCTAAGTTGCCGATAACAAATTTAGGAAGCGGGCAAGGCAGCATGCGACTTTTTCCAGCAACATATAACGATAAAAAATCATTGTAGTAGTATCATTACTAAGATGACCTTTCAAGCATTACCAGTGTAGCAGATCGGAGGTTATGCAAAATGTTTATGTGAATAAGAAAAAAACATTTCAAACGCAATGAATCCAGCTGACGAGTAAGGTGCCAGAGACTTTGTCACTAAAAGCACTTGACCGGTCTTATTGAATGTCCCGAATCTACAGTAATTGGAAGGGTGGAGCGCTAAGGTTACAGTTGCGTTCAGCGCCCGCGATACAATACCCACTCTCTGAGTTCGCATGGGTGCCATAGTATCATTTGGCAGTAGCTGAAGATCTGGGACACACTCAAAGCAGGGGTGGACAGCCAAGACACCGCATGCCCTCCTCCGACTAGGATAGAACCAATGCCCCCAACCGAAAGCGCTGTTAGCAACTTAAGGGCCTGTTCATACTTCGAGGGACAAGAGCGACTGGGGAGGACGTATGGTGGTGTACGCAAATAATTACGTATTCCACACACCGCTCGTCTCCCAACCGCTCTTGACGCTCCAGTCGCTCGAACTATGAACTTGCCCTAAGAGTGCTCATAGATCTCTGATCTAGAACTGGTGTTCCAGGAGAATTCCATGATTATTGGGAGAAAAGTTAAACATGCTCCCGATTCATTCTTCATTTGATTCTTGATTCAAACACTCATGAGGATTTCTTTGGCCCTACACTAATCGGTAGTAGATCGTTTCAAGAAAAGAAACAATCCAATTTGCTTATCACACAGATTCGACATCAGGATGCACCACCGGTTTGAAGGCAACACTATTACAAAAAGGCGATTAATAGTTAATCTCCTTCGTCAGCATTTCCTTTATGCTAAAGAGGGGAATGAACGCAGTGGAAAGCAATCAATGAGTGACGAGTCACCATTTCCGTTCCGTCTTCCGGCCACAAAGGGAGCGGGACACGGAACGGAACGGAAAGACTAAAAACGGCCGAAAACCGGAATTCGGAACACGGAAACTGAAATTCCGCACATCCCTGCTGTCCATACTTTTCACAGACGTTGCTCTTTGCATTGTCGGTTCGTGTGCTATCTGAGAAACAAATTCAAAATGTAGAGTAAATTAAGATCTAAAACATTAATTAAGAATTGAGAAGTTAAAATTGTCAAGATCAAAAAATTAAATTTGAATTTAAATTAAATTACAGGCTTATTTTTAGGTAGGCTTATCTTTTAATATATTTTTTGGTATTCTTTGTTATCTTGGCTTTTCTATAGCGACCACCGTCGTAATGTTGATGTTAAATCCTCGTCCAACGTCCAACGTGTCTACTCTCTGCACTAACTTCTGGTCCAGTAGCCGCCTGCAGTACAACGAGCAGCAGGACGTCGAGCTGTGTTGACAACGCTCACTCTCGCGACAGCCAAGCAAAACGCCGAGCGCTGGGTAGGGGATGACCTACACATCCTTCCCTTTCAATGAGAATCACTCCCAAGAACTCCTTCCTGTGCGGGCGATGGGAGGAGAAAGGGTAGACGCCGTTATGACCTCAGAAGAACAGAGCTCACAGCATCCAGATGACGTGGATGAAGCGTGAACGTGTTTCGTGGGTGCGCTAGGTGGTTGCTATCCCAGTTTGGAATGTGATCAGTGGAATTTGGGCGCCATTTCGCTTTCGCTGCAATAAGTCACGATTGTCCACACTCTTAACGTGCCTGATCCAGGCTGTGGTCATCGAGCGATCCCTAGCCTCAAATAAAATGAACAGCCGGTGAGGCATTATCTTCGATGGCAAGTGCAGCCTGCTGGCGCAGCAACAAAGCGGTGAACCTTAATCGAGCACAACTCGAATTTGGTATCACAGAGCTTGCCCACAAGCTAGCAGATCCGCCTGCAAGTCAGTAGTCTTCACTTGCAAAGTTTCCGTCTCTATACACATATACGTTTGCATTTTCTATTCTATTGTTTTCAGCTATTTGTCAACGGTGTTCCTCTGTGGTCTTAATGAATTTACAAATACAATATATGGGCCCTTTTGCGTGCATAGCTGTCATGTTATCTTTGGCTACATGAGTAGTTCCAATAGGCGTCCGTAATCTGGTCCGCCTTTGATTTACTGCCCAGCTCATCAGTTCCACGAGAGATGCCGGTATACCCGTGAGCCGAAGGGCTGGCAAGTATATTTCATCTGAGGAGTGCCACCATAACCAGCTGATGAAGGTTACCCTGCTGTATTGGACACTGTAGGTAGTGTGCAGAAGCAGCAGGGGTACATCAATTTTAAATGACCTAGCTGTTGACTTGACCCAAGATACATGGCTGTTGGCTAATTCCTGAAGCCGAATGAGATCACTTCAGACTCCTCGACTTCCAGTTCTTCTAGAAGTTTCCAGTTTTTCTCCATACTTCTCTTTTCCTTCTACTAATAATTGTGATTCCGTGTGCTCTTACTCGCTGACTGCTCTTTAAAGATCACTTTGACTAACTTTTCGTTAGTTTTTTCTATTTTGACGTCTTGCTGGTGTATCGCTGCTATCACTTCTGCTAGCGCGCCTCAGGTCATTTACAATAAGCAAATAAATGAATAAACAAATGAATAGGTAAAGATCCACAAGCCGCATAGTGCCAGTAGCTTAATGGGGAAAGAAGGATGTGGGGAAAGTAACGAAAGTTCTCGATGAAAAGTGAAAAGCTTTTCTGCCAATCTAATACACAGAAGGAAAGAGCAAAGAGAACATGTGGATAGTTACTGGCTTGATTATTCGACTGAAGACTACAAACAAGGTACTTTTCCTTAAGTAGAGCTAACCTGATTAGTTTAACATCAATGTTCAGGAGGGAGTGGTCTACGTTATCCGGTGGATCGATGACGATCTCAGACAAGCAGATCTGTGCTGGTTCGGAGCTTCACGGGACAGCACCGGTACCATAAGTTTCACGGAAGCTTTTCTCTATTCCTACAATCTTTAATCCCTTCAAGCTATATCATTTTGTACATGCCTGGATTCAAGTTCTGGTAACTCAGGGCGACAGTGGAGGACCTCTCCTTGTCAAGGATACCCTGGGAAGGCTCGTTCAAGTAGGCATCACGTCGTATGGTGCTGCGGGATTCCAAGGTCTTCTGGATCAGAGTACCTACCCAGGTAACGGAATCTTTTTTATAAGGCTACTTCTACATCCTTGTAGATTGAAGCAGCAGTCTTTCGCCACACAAAGCGATTTAACTGCTGACTCACGAGTTCATAGTCGTAAAGCATGCTCTGTAACCGACCCAACGATGTTTATGGAAGCTTTTCGACTACCTTTGACCTTCTCCTCCGATAGTTTTGGATACAAATGAAACATAAATGAAACATTTGAATAACCCGTAGAAATTTTGATCGTTCTGCTTGTTTTTGGATCTGTTCTGCTAGTGTTTTTGTTGAGTTTTGTTTATCTGACGTGTGCCTTATGCTGCGTAATAAATATTAATAGTAATAGTAATAATTTTTGTTGTCGCTATGGTTAGGTAGGTAATATACGCGCCTCCCAGTCGAGTAACATAGCTTGAATTCGGCCGCAGAGAAACTACACCTTCGCCATACCATAAGACTCGCATGACGCTATGTTACCTCCGGGAAGTTAACGGAAACAGAATGCTGAGCGCTCACTAAAGGGCTGGAAGTGCACCAAGTGGATCCATTCTGCAAGTCGTGTATCGCGTGAATTGTTTAAGGTGTCTACACAAGAGTTTCGCCCTATATTCCATGGATGGAGGATGTGACAAGCAGTGCGACGACATCGTCCCTAGCCGTTGCGGTGGCTGTTACCCTCTTCATTTACTAACCTCACAATTAGATATCTTTATTGGTTGCTCTGTACGATTATTTGCGACCCGATGTATGGAGAATCAGCATCAGTTTCCTTCGTTGACTTCACCAGGAGATGTATCTAAAACAAGTTCATTTGCACAATATTCACAACCAAGCATAAATGTTCAGAAACGTATCAGAAGTTGACCCTGTCAGCTGTAAGTGCATAGCAAACGGAAGAAGTTACTTAAGAGGCATCACAGTGATGAATTATTTGACGTTAAGATGGCAGGCACTGTAGGCACTAAAACTCAGCTGTACACAGTGATTGGAAATGAAGAAATTCAGGGATGCCCAAGGGTCAGCAACATGGTTCGATGTTACGACCAAACCTAACACCGGTAGTATGGACGTTAACGTTGAAGTCACTAACCCTACTAATATCAAATACCAAGCGGTTTTGCAGTTGACTTGAGATGGTACACTTATCTAATCTTCCTGCAGAACCTGTTCACCACTAGCAATAGTTCATGCTGTGGTGAGCAGGTGGCGCAACACGTTTAGCATTGACATTGACTTAGGAGGAAAAGCAAAAAAATTCGGTAGTGCAACAAACTAATGATTTCGCTTTAGAAATCGCAATCACCATTCCCACAAGCTTTTCAGAGGCCGGATTCACTATTGGGTTTACCCTGGGTTTGCGGGTAGTGGGCAGAAAATTGAGCATTTCCTGTGATTCACAAGAGTGATACGGTGGGTGAAGGGCAGGGTAGAATTTTATCATTCAGCGATTGATATCTACTATCACTGTCGATTACAAATTGATAACGAAATATTCAGAGGTCGACGAGGGTGAGGGGCAAAATTGCATGCGCTACTCGGTATTCATGAAAACCGGTTTGGAGTAAAGGAAGTAAAGGGTAATGAAAAACTCTACCCGACTCTAGATATGGGGTAGAGTCTTTACCAAACAGAATAGCGTTGTCGATTTTGCCTTTAATTCCATTATTGTCCTTGATTTCGTGTGAACCCCATCCCAATATACTGAATCAACCAAGTCTGGGAACAATTGCTTATTCAAAAATAATATGCGAATTATCGTCCAATAATAAACTCTTGAAGAGTCCCATCTTCCTCGACCAGACCCGCCAGAATAACGTCATCAGCTTCGGCATAAGCCTGGTCGATCGCTTCTTTATCCTTAAACGGCAGTTCTTTAAGCAATCTATCTAATTCTATCTATTATATATAGAATATATATGCTACTATATACTCTATATACATATACTGCTATATACTCTATATTCTATTACATGTACATATACAAAATTATTATATATCTAATTATCGAACAAAGGAAAAAACGCTACGACTCAACAATTGCTAGGTTAGCCCTAAATGCTTTGCAAATTCTATTTTTTACGCACACCCCTATTACAATTCAAAAATATTATTCGGGATATGGTTCAATAACGGGGGTGGGGGACGCGCACTGTTGTGATGACACCTTTTTATACATCTCTTTCTTGCCATAGACTCATAATCTAGCTGAACCCACCTTGGGCTGTACATTGAAGGACTACGACTACGACTACGGGGAACTGCCCTCCCCTAACCTGCATAGTGACGGGTTCTGTTTCCATATCTTGTCCGGCACATGAAGTTACCAGCATCAGATAAGCACGAATGTTGAAATGGAACTACACATAGACCTAAATGTCGGGTCTATTCGAGTGGAGAGTCATTCGCTGACTTGATAATGAGGGTAAAATAGAAAGGGCTCTATTTTACAGAGACCACACAGTGAGCAAATCTACAATTCTCGCTCCTTTGTTTGCAATTTTCTTGCCTGGATAGGCCACCGTGTTTATGTTTGTTTCCCTTTTCTAGCCGTGCACTCCTCTGACTAGAGAAGTTCCTATATGTCCATAGTAATTGGGAGCTGCTACAACCACTAAATGACGTAAAATATGAAGCGAAACTTATTCAAATAATTCAAGATCTTCGTTAGTCTTTCGATATGGATATGATTAGTTCGAAATGCAGGCAGTATCCAGTGATAGCGCTATCCACTGTTATGAATTCCAAATCTACCCTACACCCATCATCCTCACTAAGCAAGCTTATCAGTGGGTAAGTTTTATCCAGTGAGGTGCATTCGTAAACACTTCTTCACGCAATCGTCAAGGACCCTATTCCACGCAAAATTCCTTTGTTTTTGGTTCTGCAGCAACAAAACAACGATAAATAACCCCAAACATACGCCTTGTGCTGTTAGTCAAAGCAAACTGTGTTGAAAACACTCTAATATAGATATCAAAATATATATTCTCTAGCTGGAGAATAAAGATATATTCTGAGTATATTGGAGAAATCCGTGACTACGAGGAACTGCCCTCCCCGTAGTCGCGGATTTCTGCAAACAGCTGAGTATATTGCCTTATCGTTGTCTCAATGTGAACCACAGCGATGAACAAAATTCTTTTCTCTTTTTCATAAGCGCGTAAAAATTTTATGTGGTTGCTAATATGTTTTTGGCTAAGAAGCACTGTTTCCCTAAAACTACGCATGTCGCACCACAGATAGCGTCTAAAAATCAATTATTCTTCGAAGACTTCCACCAACTATCTATTATACTGGGTAGAAAAGATGTCTACAAATCAACTTCAACCTGAATCAAAACGTTCGCCACTGGATGAACCTCTCAACGAATTTTATCGCACGAAATGACCACGCAGACAAGCTGTTGATGAATACCAAACTTACCCTCCACCCACTATCTTCATTGAGTAAACTTTTTCATCCTTAACCTTACCGATCATGAATCCGGCTTCAGATTTTTGCTGGAAAATTCAGGAAAATTTAGACTCCCAGCATTTTTCTGCTTCTGTGCTGTTCTCTAAAGGCGCCCACACACTTCTGCGGCAACGCCGCGGCCCTATCCTTAACTATAGGCCGCGGCGAGTGGTGGCGGCGAGCTCTGCAGCGAGCGGCGGGGGTAGGCGAAGGCAGCGACGCCGCTTGAACGGCAGCGGTAGTAATGACCCACATCATTATTGCCGCCGCGCCGCTGATTTCGCGCCAATTCGGCGCCTGTAGAGACTGTCTACGTTCTAGTCTTTTGTCGCAGGGAGCGGACAGAGCGCGGACAGAAAGCGAGAAGGCGAATAGCAGCAGTAGGTCCCGACTAGAAATGCACTACCTCGGCGACCCGTGTCTCTTCCGCTTGTCACCGGCAAGACTGCGGGAGCGGCGTGGAGCATCGTTCTCGTCGCTCGCTGCCCACTCTTGCCGCAAATGTGTGTGAGGGTCTTAACCGTAAAAGGATAAAGGACGGCGTTACTCGACGCGTTTTGGGATGTGCCACGAATTCTACTTCTACTACATGCCGTGGAGGCGAATGCGTATTTGTCCATACAATGACTTGTGGTGGCAAGCCGATGAACAATTCAGCGCTTTATCCTTCCCAGACAAGTCTGGTAACAATTTACCGACCCCAGGGGATGGAAGGCTCGGTTGGCCCGGGCGAGAAATCCGAACTAAGAATCTGGTATCGGGTGCATGCGATCGCGCTACACGCGCCCCTCTAACCCTATCATTTGTAAATACTTTTGGCCCGTTTAAAAATCTGACTTAAGTGAAAGGCATGGAAGGAGGGATATCCACAACTACTATCAATAATGTCTCCCGCGCAGGGTGCATGGAAAATCAGGTTTACGCTTGAGGAAAAATTGGTCCTTCCAATTCCAATGAAATGGGGTTAACCAACATAGCATCTGCCGAGCAATTCATTCCATCTAGTAAAGTACCTGCCAATCCTACGTTGAACCCCAATTCCTGCTCAGGTTGAGTGTAAATATCGGAGCATTTAGATCAGGACATTGAGTGGTCTGACACAGGATAATTCATTGTGCGGAAGCGTGTAACGCACTCGGAGCAGACGGTGATCCTCGCATGCACCCATATTCTTTCTCATGGTTCAGCGGGTTCAAGCCAACCAAGCCTTCCAACCTCCAGAATCGGATAACTGGTACAAGACTTGCTTGGGAAGTGTAGAACTACATATGTATGTATGCAGACCAAAGGCGTACTCATTCCTCAGTATCCCGCAGAAGATGAGGGAATGGATTAACGTCGTTCTTTATCCTTTAATTGACATTGTACTGGATCATAACGGCGCACGGTCAAAGAGAATGCTGACTGCTAGCAACATATTTTTTCTAGAAAACTGGTAAACGGTACGAAAACCGCCAAAACAGATCCTAGGGAAAGATTTCTGAAAGCTCGCTGGTTTAGGGCACCAGACCTGCGAGACCGCACCCTACAGATTTCCACCAATGAGCTTCGTCACGAATAGGGACCCGCGTGTTGTTATGTACCCATTCAACATTCTTCGAAAGCTGCAAGTCAGCTCCTTCAGAGAAATCTGTGTCAGGAAGGTTGAAAAGGTGCTTAATGGCACAGCCAAGGTACTCCGAAGGATGGTGTTTCGATGTATCGGTCTGCCCTCCGCTCAAGGTGGTGTGGAGAGCACTGCACGCTTCTGCAGTGCTCTCCACACCACCTTGAGCGGAGGGCAGTGTTGAGTGTTCATCATCTCTCCAGTGAAGTGGGACATCTATCACAGAATGCTGAAAAACCTCTCCTGCCTCCAAGAAGTAGCCATTAACCGGGAGATTTCGTGTGTGGTAGTCCTGAAACTCTTCTTAGTAGTCCAACCTTTCATAGAATTTTTCCTTAAATTCTGATGCATTTCCAGAGGCTATGTACAGCAGTGAACCGACTTTGACCGTCGTCCTAATGGTAACTGTGGTGTGAATATTGAAGAACCGATAAAAATAATATTCATCCTCTGTGAACTTGAAAAACTCCATCACAGAAGCGCGGACCAGCTTGAAGCGCGTTGATGTGAATGGCTTGGTTAACAATGTGATGAAATTTTTTCCATGGTTTTGAAGAGGCTTGCGGAATGTACTGCTGCTTACCAACTAACTTTTTTTTGCTATCGTGGTTTTCGCCTCAGAGGAGGTACTACTTTTAAAGCGGTGCTATAGTTATGATACATCCAAAATTCCTTGTTAGAAAAGTTTTAAATACTAAAAATCTGAATTTCCTTGAACTGTACATACCGAGATTTTCTAATAGAAAACAAGTGTGATGGCTGAAACAAAACGTTTGGAAAGCCAAAGAGAGAAGAATCAAAATTTAGGATTGACCCTTATGCCAGAAACTGTACTATCAGCCAAAAGGACTATTCTGAAAAAACAACCAGAGTTGACACTGTCTTGTCAGACAACAGTCTTCGACCAGGTCTAACGATTAATACTGGATCCTATCTTAGCGCAAACGCAAGTTAAGCGTTACTCATTTCGTTGAACAAGAACACTCAGATAGTAGGAGTGTAGGCAGTTATATAATGGCAGCACCACCCTTTCTATGGGCTCCACCAAGTTCTACATTTCTTACCTTTCTGGACCTCCTTCAGATTGCTCATCCAGCATGAGCGCCTTCTCGTCTTTACGCAAGACGACGCACGTGTGCAGTTTTGGCGGATGTTTGTGCGCTGTTCGAGAGAGATCTATGCGACCGAACTTGAGCGAGCAGGAGTTCTTGCGCAAGCCGGCGTCTTCCGTATGCCGCCAGTAGACGTCTTCCTCGAATTGTGCTAAAACACGATTTCCCCTTCAAAGGTGGCCACTCCGCTGTTAAAGTGAAGAGAAGGACGCACGGGGCGGGTCTGCGTGGAGGCAATCTACAATGGCGAACGAGATCACTATGTTGCGATCTAGAATGTAGCTCAGTTCAATGTCATCATCGTCTAATCCAAACGGTCGCATTAGATCTTGACCGACCTGAAAATATTCACTGTAACACGGATCGGCATACCTTCCTTTTAGAAAACTACACCAAAAATGGACGCCACTACAAGCTGCGAAACGTCGCTCGGTGCAGTGGTACTGGGAGAGGGGTCCTCTTATAAAAATTTCACCCTCGGCCATTCCATCAATTTTTTCCAATTTCAGTCAGCACCATTGGCAACTAACACGTGTTCCCTCTATTCCTGACGAAGCAGTCTGATTTTACCCACATAATGGTGGCTCCTGCTCCTGCTGTGTCGGGTCGATGCGTTCCTTGTGCGTGGGAGCGGCATGTTCGTGCACTGTGTGCGTGGATGTGTCCGTGACTGTGCGGATTGTAACTGTGTCGGCTCGGCCAAAAGCTTGCACTCGGTAGACTGGGAGTACATGTAAGGCGATTCGAGGCCGCCTTAAGTCTCGCCCCGTCCCTTCGGGCAGTCTGGCTGGCTGCCCGGAGTTCTTCGCCCGCACGACAGAGCCTGACTAGCTACCCGTGTTGTATTCCAGTCAAACACAGCAGCACTAAAGGGCCTCATTCCCCTGACCCCGAAAGAGCCCCCATTTCTGCAGCGATGGGAAGGACGAGTACGGAGAGGCTGCTAAAATCTCAGGGCCTAACCAGGCTGCGCAAACTGAGAAGGACTAGGATGACGATCTGTACTTACAACGCCCGCACGCTTGCGTCGGAAGCATCCGTCGAGGACCTGATGATGCAAGCCAGGAAGATCAAGTACGACGTCATCGGACTGACCGAGACGAGAAGACACCACCCCCTACACGCCGCCTACGACTCCGGAGAAGAACTGTTCCTCGGAACATGCGACAGCAGGGGAGTAGGCGGCGTAGGTGTCCTCATCAACACGCACTTGGCCATGAACCTCGATCGAATCGTACGAGTCTCTGACAAGCCGAATCGGACGTCTGCGACTGAAGCGATGTGGATCCGTGCCAGCTTTGACTGTGTTCGTCGCGTATGCCCCAACATCCGACTACGACGAGGAAGACGTCGAGGCCTTCTACGTGGAGCTGGAGAAGTTCTATAAGGAAGATCACACCTTCTACAAGGTGATCGTCGGTGACTTCAACGCCAAAATCGGGCCACGAAGGTCGCCGGAAGAACTTCACATCGGAACCCACGGTTTGGAGTGGAACGAGCAAGGTGAAAGGCTGTCTGAGTTTATCATGTCGACCAAGACCATCCATGGAAACTCGCAGTTCCAGAAGCCTCCCTCCCTACGATGGACCTGGGAATCCCCCGGTGGCCAGTTCCACAACGAGATCGACCACATCATCTTCAATCGCAAGTATTGCCTGACCGATGTCTCCGTTGTCCCCAAGTTCTACACGGGATCGGACCACCGCCTCCTTCGCGCGAGGTTCCGCTTTTCGCGTCAAGGAGAGAAGGCCGCGAAGTTCAAGAAGAGGAGTCCCAGAACGACCATCAACTGGGATCTCTACACCTCTCTTGTCGGCCTTTGGGAAGATGCCGTCATGGACAACGTCGACGAGGAATACGATCGCTTCGTGCACCATCTCCACGATAGTGCTAAGGGAGCCGAGAGCTTGAAGACCACCAAGAGACGCCTGTCTCTGGAAACTCTCGAGCTGATACGCCAGCGTGGAACAGCACGAGCGTCAGGCAACTATCAACTGACGTCCGAGCTTGCAAAGCTATGCAGAGCGGCGATAAAGGAAGATCTGAAGGAGAGAAGGGCAGAAGTGTTGGCTGAAGCAGCAGAGGCAGGGCTGAGCATCCACAATGCCCGCCGGAACTTCGCCAACTTCAAGACCAAGATGACCGCTCTCCGACGTCCTGACGGAACCGTCACCTCTTCCAGAAGGACCAAGGAGAAAGTCATCCACGACTTCTACTCCGATCTCTTCGATAGCCACGTCCACCTGCCCCTACGCCAACTTCCGCAGGATGGATACGTCATCCCCTCTGTTCTCCCTTCCGAGATCCGACACGCCATCTCGTCGGTGAGGAAACGTACAGCACCCGGTCCTGACAGGATCAGAGCTGAACACCTGAAGAACCTCCCGCCAGCGCTCATCAACACCTTGGCGCGGCTCTTCACACGCTACCTGTCCGAATGCAAGGTTCCATCTCAGTGGAAGACCAGCAAGACCGTCTTGCTGTACAAGAAGGGAGACGTGCACGACATTGGCAACTATCGCCCGATCTGCCTGTTGTCCGTAGTCTACAAGCTGTTCACTCGAGTCATCCTGAATAGGATTAGTAGAACGCTGGACGAAGGACAGCCATGCGAACAAGCAGGATTTCGGAGAGGATTCAGTACGATCGACCACATACACACCATTACGAAGCTCATCGAAGTGTCGGGAGAGTACAAGCTGCCGCTGTGCCTTACGTTCATTGACCTGAAGAAGGCATTCGACTCCGTCGAGACTGAAGCGGTCATGGAAGCCCTGCTCACCCAGGGCGTTCCTACTCAGTACATCAGAGTCCTTCGAGAGCTGTACAGTGGATTCACGACCAAGATCTCACCATTCTACAACGACGTCGTCATTGACGTGAAGAGAGGGGTTCGACAAGGGGATACCATATCCCCGAAGCTCTTCAGCGCCACCCTCGAAAACGTCATGCGCGAACTAGAATGGGATGACATGGGAGTGAAGGTCGACGGCCGGCAACTGCACCATCTTCGCTTCGCTGACGACATCGTTCTCATAACACCGAGCATCAGTCAGGCGGAGCGAATGCTGGCCGACTTCGATCGTGTATGTGGAAGCGTTGGACTGCAGCTGAATCTTACGAAGACGATGTTCATGAAGAACGGATGGGTTTCTGATGCCCCATTCTCGCTCAACGGAACGAACATCTCCGAATGCTCCAGCTATGTGTATCTGGGTCGCGAAGTCAACATGGCCAACGACCTAGCACCAGAGCTGAGCAGGAGGAAACGAGCGGCTTGGGGAGCTTTCAAGAGCGTCGAAGAAGTCGCGAAGAAGACGAAGAACGTCCGACTCCGTGCCCACCTATTCGACTCCACTGTTCTTCCTGCCCTAACATACGCCTCAGAGACCTGGGCTATACGAAAGCAGGATGAACACGCGATCAGCGTCGCGCAGCGTGGAATCGAGAGGACGATGCTCGGAGTGACACGACTCACGCAAGTGAGAGAAGGCCTCCGGAGTTCCGAGCTTCGCCGACGTTCGAAGATCAGAGACGCTGTCGCATGGGCCAAGTCGTCGAAAATTAGGTGGGCCGGCCACGTAATGCGATTCGCAGACACCCGCTGGACGAGAGCCGTCACAGACTGGATTCCGCGGGATGTCAAAAGAACACCAGGACGCCCACCAACGCGTTGGTCGGACTTCTTCGTGAAAGCCCTGAACGACCGATATGACGCTCTTCGTGTCCCTCGAGCGAGGAGGATCCATTGGACCACTCTGGCACGCGACAGGGACGAATGGAGACGCTGCTGGCGCCCGCTCGAGCAAGTCGATGATCAACGGGACGACAGGTGATACAGGTGAATGGTGGCTAACTTCTGTACCAACCAATCTCAGTCAAACACCAGCTGCTGCTAGATACTACTATATATTAGAACTATAGGGTCAAAGACCACTGTTAGTCGATTCCCTCTTGATGAACGCACCATGAGTTCTAGTTTATCGTAGTTCGGGATATCGTGGAAACGATCTGACTGCGTTATGGAGATGTCAACGAGAAGCTCGAGTCGCGCGATGGTGAGCGGTATCTGTACCGACTCGCAAAGAATCGCCATCGCCAGACCGAGGACATCGAGAAGTTCTTCGGCATCAATGATGAGAACGGCCATCTTCTTATGGACCGCAAGAAGGCATTGAAGCGATGGCGCGATTACTTTGAGGAAATCTCTACGGTAGAATTTCCTCATCCAGCCATCCCCTCAACGGCTCCAACCCACGGCCCCGTTCAGAAGATCACCGTGGAGGAGATTGAAGCGGCTTTGAAGAAGATGAGGCCAGGCAAAGCGACTGGGCCCGACGACGTGGCAGCAGAACTGTGGAAGTCCGAGTACTGGTACCCTGCTGAGTGGTTGGCGAAGTTCTTTAATCAGGTTGTGGCGGAGAAGAAAGTGCCTGAGTGTTGGCGCCAAAGTACGACGATCCCGATTTGGAAGAAGAAGGGCAGTCCTGCAGACTGCTCCAATTACCGTCCGATTCGCTTGCTTTCGCACAGCATGAAGATCTTTGAGCGAATTATCGAGGGACGAATTCGTGACATCGTCCAGCTGTCCAGCAATCAGTGCGGCTTCGTGGCTGGCTGTGGCACCATTGATGCCATTCACGCCGCCCGCCTCCTGAGAGAGAAGCATCGCGAGAAACAGAAGTCGGTGCATATCGCCTTCCTCGACTTAGAGAAGGCCTTTGACCGCGTACCGCGTGAAGTGATATGGTACGCCTTGCGGCATCATGGAGTTCCTGAAGAGCTCATAGAGTGGGTGCGAATTCTCTACTCTTGTCCAAAGAGTCGAGTTCAAGCTGCAGCTGGAACCTCGATGGAGTTTCCCATCTCTGTCGGGGTACATCAGGGTTCTGCGCTTTCCCCACTCCTCTTTGTTGTCGTCATGGATGCCATCACTCGAGATCTTCAGAACCCCGTCCCTTGGACGTTGCTTTATGCTGATAACGTAATGCTCGCTAGCGAAGATAAAGATGAACTCGAGTGAGAGGTGCAAGCTTGGTGTGATCGCTTGGAGCGGTTTGGACTCAAATTGAACGTGAAGAAGACCGAATATCTAACGACGGACGTTACTGAGTCCAGCTCCATCAAGGTTAACGGCATCGAGCTCTCACGCACTTCGATCTTTAAGTACCTGGGATCAGCAGTCACGTCTGACGGCAAACTGATGATTGAAGTGAATTCACGCGTGAGTGCAGCTTGGTCCAAGTGGCGCTCGTTGACTGGGGTGCTCTGCGATAGGAAGATACCGGAGCGCTTGAAGTCGAAGATATACAGAGCAGTCGTCCGGCCAGTAGCGATGTACGGCGCTGAGTGTTGGCCTGCGACCAGGGAAGTTGAAACGCGCCTCAGCGTCATGGAGACAAAGATGCTGCGCTGGACGGCTGGAGTCACGCGCATGGACCGCATTCGAAACGATGCTATTCGGCAGAAGTTCGGTGTCGCGCCGATAGCCGACAAGATGCGCGAAGCTTGCTTGCGATGGTACGGCCACGTTCTGCGTGGAAAGGAAGACAGCGTCCGCAAGATAGGCCTTAACTTCGAGGTAATTGGAAAGCGGCCTAGAGGGCGCCCGAAGCAGCGCTGGGCTGATACGTTACATGCGGACTTGAAGATTACTGGTGTTTACCCTGATCTAGCTGGATCGGGAAAGGTGGCGTCATAACACCAGAATAGCGGACCCCGCTACGATGCGGGACAAACGCTGAAGAAGAAGAAGAAGAAGAAGAAGAAGAAGAAGAAGAAGAAGAAGAAGAAGATCTGAGTGCGTATTTAACCTGACCTGCGTGGACGGCCTCATCAGCAATTCAGTTCATAGCGGACAAGCTTACTACCGCTTCACCGGGTTCAGAGTGATGGTTGGATTCGTTGACTTCATCGAGACAAACCCTACGTCACGCCGTGCGCGACACCTGGCACCTCTTGTGACAGCATTAGACATCTCAGTTAGCATGAGCTATATACGCCTAAAAGACACTTCCAAACTGATCTGCTCTAACTGTCGACGTTTTTGTTCTAGAAAATAATGTTCTCAGCTGCGCGAGTAAATTTAAATTGGAAAATTAGGATGTTAGGAGAAAATTACAGGAAATTCTGCCTTCGAAACTCCGGTTTGTTTCACCCCCCCCCCATATCATAATCGGAGAGTGAATTGCAAGATTACGAGAGAGACCACCAATTAGTCTACCAGATGTTAGTTTAACTCATTGCACATGCCAAAACCGAGTACAAGGCACTTCTATGGACAGTTGCTTCTCCTGAAGCGATACAGGTATATGTGTTCAGGTGAATACAATCGGAGGCGACCGTCGTGGCCGTCTCGGCTTGGGAACATCGAAAAAAAGTTTTTTGGGAACATCATGAATGCCTCTGCTAATCATTTCTACCAACAGACCTTGTACCAGCCGACATAGAACAGGAATTGGACAACAGTGAAGAGTGGGAAAACGGTGTCGAATTCGTTTTCGGCATCCATGTTCTGTCTGCCAAATAAGCAGAATACGAAGAATGAGTAGGTAGCCAAGGATGCGACCTGAAGAAAACATATGTATGTACCTAGAACCGGCTGGGTGGGAGCTATGGCGATTGCTGAAGTGCTAAAGGGTCTAAGCAAGCACTCGCAAAAACAAGCACTCGCAAATGAAAAGTTTGAAGCTTCAGCGCAAAACATGGATCCAACAGCCCTTCCGTTTCTCTTTCTTCTATAATATTTTTAGACGCGTTTGTTAAGAAGAAGTTGCAAGGAAAGCATATCAATATCATATCAGCATATCACAGCATCTTCTTCTTCTTCTTGTTCTTCTTCGGTGTTTGTCGCGCTTCGTCGCGGGGTCCGCTCTTCTGGTGTCATGACGCCACCTTTCATGACGTCATGACGCCTGGTGTCATGACGCCCCGGTCCTGCGCTTGATCAGGGTGGACGCCAGTTACTTTCATGTCCATGTATTACGTATCCGACCAACGCTGCTTCGGGCGTCCTCTAGGTCTCTTCCCTGACACTTCCAACTCAAGGCCTATCTTGCGGACGCTGTCTGTCTTTCCACGCAGAACGTGGCCGTACCATCGCAAGCGAGCTTCGCGCATCTTGTCAGCTATCGGCGCGACACCGAACTTCTGCCGAATGGCATCGGTGCGATCCATGCGGGTGACTCAAGCCGTCTAGCGCAGCACCTTCGCCTCCATGATGCTGAGGCGCGTTTCAACTTCCTTAGTCGCAGGCCAACACTTAGCGCCGTACATTGCTACCGGCCGCACGACTGTTCTGTACATCTTCGACTTCAGGTGCTCTGGTATCTCTCAGCATATCATAGCATATAAATAAATAAATATCCTCGCATATGAAAAGATTTCCAGTGGCCCATCTGAGGCGCTTACCTGAGTGTAGACAAGCGGAACACACACCCAGTCGTGGCAGAAAAGCTTGCGGAACGAAGTGCGATACTGTTTCATTTCGTTGACGAAAACCGACAGATAGTTGCCTGCTGCTCGTCCTGCCTCCACCTGAGAACACCAGAGTTGGATACTAGAAAAAGTAGATGTGTGAGAGGTACAATGAGAAAAATGTCGTGAAGAAAGATGATAGAAGAAGAGAAGACGGCAGAACGTCTATTTTGTCTTTATGCGCAACTAGGAGAATGCACTGAAGAGAAGTCTAGAAGGTACTGAAAAGAAAAACCGAAAAGTTGAAAGGAAAGTAGAATCATGAAAGAGCAACCTCCACCGAGACCATTTGCTGCGTCCAGTGAAGAGGAGCCATCCATCGTACTCCTGGTGCCACATCCTAAACAGCTCAAAGTCTCATTCAGTTTTCAAATTACAAGAATTACCATACAGAACGCTTCAAAACAAGAAGAAAACCTTGCCATGTGTCATACAAGAAAGGTATGTTTATCGCAGCAGAAGTGGACAAGAAGTATCTAGAGATTGAGGAAAACGTTGTACTGAGAACAATCGCCTTTAATAGAAACCCCGGTATAAATAATGAATGAGTAATTCGATTGAGAATTTAAGTAAACGAAAAGATTAGACATTTATTTGATTAGAGAAATGCCTCCTTGGTCGTGTCCAATTCAGCGCGGGTACCCATTAGCAGAAGACTGGAGATACTCGCATAGAATTTCTCACCTGAATTTTTTCAAGCCGTACAAATTCTGACTCCGTCAACAATCCAGCATCTACCAAGTTGCGAATGCTCGGAAAGCGCAGCCGAATTTTGTCGGAGACATCGCGCCTGACACAAAACGCTGGATCAACGTTGAAAATCTCTTTTCGTCTCTTTTTTGAGGATCTTCTAAGGCGAACCATGCAAGGGCAGCGACAAGATTGAGGTATCTAGCAATTTGATGTCGCTTCTTCCTTGAGACCTCTGAGTTCTCCGGGTATATAAGGCAAACAATTGACAGGAGATCTTCTGGCCAACAGAGGCATTCGAACTGTCGCCACCATCTAAAGCATGTGAGTCAGCTGCCGAAGTCGCTATGATAAAGAACAAAACTGTTTGATATGAGGAGTGCAACCTTGAAACGACGTTTGAGACGTAGAAGCCTAGAAGAAACGTGAGCGGAATCAGACGAGTGTATTCGTTGAATTCTCTGCACAGTCTATGGAACTTCTTTCTGAAATCAAGTCATAAGGAAAAATGTATCTCAACATTTCTAATTATCAAAAAAGTGTAGGACAAAAAGTCAATCTGTTGCAAAAAAATCCCTTTTGTTTTCGAAAACATGGGTAGAAATTAGTGCCCGATGTATTTTAGTGTTAAAAATTATGAAATAAAGTAGAATAACCAGAAAACCATCAATCCTTGAGTTACCACAGGGCCTCTGTCTAGGTAAATCCGTAGACCAATTTAAAGTTGGCTAGGATTCTGGAGCCTTTTATTCCTGATATTTTTGGATAGTGTGCTGCATTGTCGTGCGCTCCGACCCTCTCTAAAGTTTGCATACACCTACGAGCCGGTACATTCGCTTCGTGAGAGTATCTGAAGTCATCTTAAGGGTAATGATGGGAGAAGGAACAACACTCTCTCCTGGAGCTAGTTTCTTAATAATATCCTACACATTAAAATCCGACTGTCGCGTGCCCTCCTTCTTTTCTTTCCTGGATCGACCGACCAAGTTTCCCTACCTTTTAGGGTCGACAAATTGATAACAAACTTGTTTAGGGAGAACAAAAGAACGACTTGTCTATCGGCTAGCCAAGGTAAACCATAGATCTATCCTAGTGGAGGTTGGGCATTTCACTCTTTCTGTTTCACTACGGGAAGACAAGACGCAGAGCTGGCCTATGAGCGTACCTCTCTTTGCATTTCCCTTGACAGGAGAGGCCAGCGATCTGTGATTGTTTCGCTTTTCTAGCGGCGCCCTCCTCTGACCAGATTGATCCCAAATCATTGCATAGGCCAAATACCCATTCGCGTTGCCCCCGATATCCCGTAGAAGTAGCGGTATCCCGACATCAGCGAAATTCCTTGGGATTAATGCCGCCCTTTATCCTTCTGATTTCGTCCCGGGAAGTGCACTTGAACAACAGATTTTCAGGGAAGTTACAAATGAGAGAAGACCAGCATTAATTAACACGCCGAACTGCCTCTGGTTCTTCCGAAATTCAATCATCTCTTAATTAAACTTAGTCAAGATGATGCACAACCTAATTCTACACAATCATCAGACCCGTTTAGAACCATTCTGCCAAAGCAGTAGGAACGACAGGCATGATTGACTTGGAGGCGAAATTGAATGCAAGCGATTGGTGCTTTCGT
The DNA here is from genome assembly GCA_947359475.1 of Heligmosomoides polygyrus bakeri. Lineage (NCBI taxonomy): Eukaryota > Metazoa > Nematoda > Chromadorea > Rhabditida > Heligmosomidae > Heligmosomoides > Heligmosomoides polygyrus. The sequence continues at coordinate 76,987,197 of OX375865.1, forward strand.
AAGTGTTGTCCACCTTCGTTGAGATGAGCTGTACATTTATGTCATTATAACAATCTCATAGAGTATATGCTTAGTATACCGAGCTGATCACTTGCGTTCTCGAACAGAAGATGCCTTCATAGAGCGTAATATTGTAACGAAACAAGGAAAGGACAAAGTCGCCGTTATAACGCAAACGCAGAAGACACACTTGTATCCCAGGCTGTCGTCGATGTCAATCGCGGGAATGCCGTAGTAGTAAAACAGACGAATAGTGTAGAAAAGCGACAAGAAGACCAGCAACTCGATCCAGACAGATCTCCATATCGAGCCCTTCCATCTCAGAAGGAGACGAATGAAATTACCCGAATATGATACGGTCATGCTTACCTACTTACTGCGTGCCTGAAATACTGAGAAATGGAACGTCGCTTATTGAAGGTCTGATAATACAGAAAAATAAATGTTTACAGTCTCAAGGAAGTCATCACATCAATTTGGATTCGAAAAGATGAACGTTGCGATGGGAATGCGGTAAATTGTCAAGCGGCTCTTCCCATTTTTACGCTGTTTCAAGTAACAACAGGCCTACTCCAACGTTCATCTATGCGATGATCAAGCTCGCAACAATCAGGAAAATCGGAGGGACAAGTTTCTCTATGCGACACAGTGAGAGAGCATTGGCAGGTGTACGATATAATGCGCCGGATGTTGACCGAGTTTTTGCGGAACATTCGTGGGCAAACACTTAAGAATCTAATCGACATCCGATCGAATTCAACTTCATCCGAGCATGAGCTTGTGCTCGATCCCTCTACCAGAATAGTAACTTGTCACCTCTCACATTTTAAGGTATGTTCTGAAAATATCAAGCCACGAGAGGCGAGACCTTGCAAATGTGGTGCTATCGCGAAATTCGGTCGGTAATTTACTTAATTTACAAGGACTATCCATTGTGAAGAAAAAGTCTTGTAAAGTCATAGCTCTCGTGAGGTTCTTTGGTAATTTACTCGCAAGTACCATTGTGAAAAAATAGACCCTCTACCATCGGTTATTACGCTTGTTGCAGCTCTTTCCCTCTAACTTGAAACGGAACTCTTTTTGCTATAGACGAGTAGTTTGTTTAGCGTAGCCAAGATTGGTACAACTCTTTATTGCGGCTTACGTTTCAGCGTCATCGCCTTCTTCAGAGCCTGGAAACGTCGAAGTCATCTGAGAAACTACCCTCCCAAATGCTATTTCATTCTGCAGAAAATCATCCAAAAGGCTAAGAGACTATTGTTGGCTGTGCCGGAGCCTGGGAGGGTGAGCTCCAGTTCCTCTCTCACAGCTCCAGAAACCAGTTTCCGCAAGTGCTGCTCGACAACGAAGGTAATAAAATGGAGGGCGACAAGCGCGATCTTGCTGATCTTCTGAAAGAGGGCGTTACCACAGTGATATCCCGGAAATCCTCCGCAAACTCTCGCTGCTGGTCAAGAAACGCGTTTGGCCCTCATGAAGGTTCAGCTCGACAGCATTGAGATTGAGGCCAAGTTCTAGGAACGTATTCATCAGCTTGAGAAGGAGTTTGCGGCGGAGTTCAACAAGCTTTACGAGCAGAGGCGAAAGATTGTCACTGGTGAGTACGAGCCGACAGACGAGGAGTCGAAGCTGCCCATCATTCATACCGCTGACGAGGAGTAGCTGAAGGCGTTGAACGATAAATCGGAACCGCACGATGGATCGAAAGGAATCCCGTCGTTCTGGCTGCATGTTCTGAAAGCGTCAGACATGACTCAGGATCTGATCCAGGACCACGACGAACCCATCCTGAAGCATCTCACAGACATCACGACGACGATCGAAGTTTATCCCCATGGTTTCACGATGCACTTCCACTTCCCTCCCAACGAGTACTTCACGAACACCGTCCTGAAGAAGCAGTACTTCCTCAAGATCAAGCCCGACGCCGAGGATCCGTTCAGCTTCGATGGACTGTTGGTTGTGCGTGCCATTGAGGACACTATCCAATGGAATGGGGGCAAGAACAACACGAAAAGGGTCGTGAAGAAGAAGCTGAAGAAGGGCAGCAACGCCGGCAAATTCATTTCGAAGACGGTGAAAGTCGACATCCTCTTCAACTTATTCGACACGACTGTACCACCAACGGAAGACCACAAGAACGGTCTTTAAAGGCTTATCTAATCTACCTATTTCTCAGTTCTTTAACCAAGCCCCCTCCCTTACCAGAGGAGCAGATATAAAGCTTACTACCGCTAATGCTAAATCTTCGGCCAGGTCAAAGTTTTTCAGTCTCAGAACTCGCACTTATTTCAATCGTGTTCTCCGCTCTGCCGCTTGGTCTCTTAGTTATGCCACCTTCAAGAAGCATGTCGCCAAGTTTATTGCTTAGTTTTTAGTTCTGTTTTATTTACCCTACATTACTTGTGTTCACTTCTTTGTTTGTTGTTAGCAGAATTATCGTTGGTCTCGTTTTAAATTCTTTCTTATTGCTTTTTTATGTATTTCGCTGTGTCATTTGACCCCCACAATAAATAAATAAATAAATAACGAAGATGATGGCGACGATGACTCCTACGACGTGATGCGAGCGGACTTTGAAACCGGCCAAGTGCTTCACCACATCATTCCACGCGCGGTGCTTTTCTTCACCGGTGAAGCAGACATGGGCGATGGCATGTTCGACCTCTTTTTGCCCGGCTCACAAGTGTTCACGTAATCTAGAAACGCTTAAATGTCGAATATAAGGCGAAGCCGAATCGCAGCCTAACATTTTATCCGCGAAAAATTACATGACATCGGACCTTGTTGTAATGTTTCAAATATTCTATGCAGTCTTCCTAATGATTCGCAAGGTTAAACAACAAGCAGGTACTTCCTTCTTCGAACGCTGTAGTTCTGCTCGAATGACCTACTCTAAAGATATTCGGATGATTTTCATTCGAATTTGATTTTTCTACCTCAAATATTCAAAAAATCGAGTTTTTCGAATGCATCCTAATTCGAATGTCCTGTTTCCGAATATAATTGAATTAGAATATTCGAAATATGTCAGCGTGCGCAACTGTTCGAATATTCAAAAAATATTCGAGAGCGTTACTGTATGAATGCCATGATACCAATTTCTGAACAAGGCAAAGTTTTTTTCCGTTACGAAAACAACGTCTCTTACAATACCAGAATCGCTTTCTCTAACGACATGTCCGACCATCTTCCGAGTCTCGTCACGATTTACGATTTACGAGTTTCGTCGTAGGTTATGATTTTCGAAATTTCAGATTTCCTTTACACATATCTCTGTTACCATCTCCCTGACCCCGGAGATAACAAAGCCTTGGTTGGCTCGGAATCCGAACCACGAACTTGGATTCGGACCACGCGATAGCCGGCGTCTCTTCCCACTGCGCTATCGCGCGACTACTCCAGAATCCAAAAGAAATAGACCTCAGGTCACGCTTGTCTACATCACCTACTCAGAAGGCAGCTGGAGAAGATCTGTTAAGACATACGACACGAAATTCAGATCTCTTAAAGGTCTGAACATTTATAAACACAGTGAAATCGTCCGATTAACAACAGATGAACTTGAAATGCATCAATAGAAGTATGGCCAGCACCCACTATCCCTGCCCTTACTACACATTTGGAACTCCTCCCGCTTTCCTATTCTACTTGATGTTGTGAAAGTTGGTCCACCAACTTCGCTTCTGAAGATCTAGAGACAAACAACAAGAAACAGATGCACCAGCTAGGTGGAAGGCTCACAACACCAATGGGAGTGGATAACCTCATCTTGTTCACTAAAACAGCTGCAGCTAATGACTACGCACCCATATCCGTTCTTGCTGTTTACCTCTCCAACTCCCCCATGCAAGTATATGACAAAGTAGGCGTGATCCTAAGCTGAGTAATATCCCAACCTCTAAGTTCGAGAGCTAGTGAGTACTGGTTTCAAGTTCAAAAAACGGGAAAACCCTTCACTTCTGCACAGAATGTACACGTTGGACCACTAACAAGAAAACGATAACAACACCGAGGACAACGGTGACAGCATGAACTGACTACTTCGTCAAACAACAGGCCGTAACGATCAACAGTAACGATGGAAGGATATATACCAGGTAACGACGCTATCACAGAAGACACCGGTTCCAAATTGCTAACGCTGTCCCCGTCGCTGTCGTCTGATGTGCGGATTAACAGCCGTCGAACTGCTCGTCGGATGGTCCTCCTGTGGATCCTCCCTAAAGAGAATATATCTGAAAAGTTTTCAGATATAGTAACCACGGATCGTCCCCAACAATAGACTGAGAGATTAGGAGCGAGTGTGACGACGACTTACGGGAGAACGAGGAATTCCTGTCCGTTGCCATCATCGCTCTCCTCACTTCCATCCGAATGCATTTCCTCGTCGTCGCGGCCTTCGTTCTCCCCTTCTCCACCGTCTGTAAAACGACATCGATTGAGAGTATTCATGGAATCGGTACCCGAACTTCACTGACAACGGCTCATCCAACCGTGTTTTAATAAGGATAAAGGTTAAAGAACGGTGTTAACCAATCCCTGTTTGGGATACGCCAGGGCCAGTCATTCTATCCTACGGTATGTTGTGAAGGCAACTGGAATGCGTATTCGACTTATTCAATGGCTTCGAGTGATGGACAAGCAAGTGTTTTCTTCCTCAAACACAAGTCTACTACCGTTCGTCGACCCCAAAAAAATAGAAGGCTTGCTTTATCCTGAACCGAGGATCTCGATTCGTACTCATACGACAGCCGACGCCTCCTTCGACCAATGCTCACCAGGGAAGCGTCTCAGGCGTATGTCTGAAGGGAGAAATGGATAGTACTGCGAGAATCTCCACCCCTCATACAGTAGAAAAACATGTTCCGTTCTTGCTCAAAGAGCTACGGGCCCTCGAAGTTCGAGTACAGGATTGCACCGTCAGTGCGTGCCCACGTGTCCTTATTTGACAATTAAGAGTGAAGTAAATGTGTGGGAGATGTGTAGGAAGCAAATTGATTTAGGAGGGAGCGGTCATGAAAAAATAGAGGAGTGTTGCATAGCACGGGAGTCGAACACTGGCCTCCCACGGGGCCCGTAGCTCCTTGGGTTCAAGGACTCAGCAAGAACTGTCCCTTTTCCACGTTCAGGCATACGCCTGAGACCCTTCCCTGGATTGATGGCTCAAATCACAAAAAGTCTCCAACCTCTCTCTCTCCGTAAACACGCGCTGCTAAAAGTGACTAGTTTTGCTTAACAATTTTTTATGAATCGGCAGCGAAATTTCAATCGTAGGAATGCCCACGCTTTATTGTCGACCAAGATTGCTGCTCAAATTTATGACGGTCAAGGCGGACCAAGAGAGGACAGTCGGTCGTTTCATGTTTCTTATTTCCACCTAATATTTGATGTTTCATTCCTCCCAATTCAAGTTTCCTTTTGCTTTCCTCCTTTTGTTCTCAACACAGTTGCGTTTCTGTTTGGTCTCCTCCCCAGCATTAAAAATCGCCCGTTGTTCCTTCATCCTACGATGGCAGCCAAGTGGGTGTTGATGTAGTTGAAGGACCTACGAAGCTGCTTCCTGAGCCGTTTTCGATTTCCGCTCGCAGGGTTTACTGTGCCACTGCGCTTCTCCCTTAACTGCTCCACTATCCTCGCCTTCAGCTGTTAATTTTTGTCGTTTTCTTTTCTAATCCTGTTCTCAGCTTTGGCAATACGCTTTTGGAGGAATTGGTGCGCTGTATTATGCGCAATTCTTCTTTTCTTCTTTTTGACGCACCCATGAGTGCATAAATAAGTAAATAAATAAATAAATAAATTGAATGAACAAAGAAACATAAATAGATAAATATTAAAATTCACTACTCTTTAATACTACGAGGAGCCAACGCTCCATTTGTACTCAGGCCTTGTCCTCATTTCCCCGAATTATTAATACCACCCAGTTTGGCTCACCATTCAGCCTCCACTTTCCCAGCCTTTGCAGAAAATGAAGGCGGTAGCGCTTCACCACAGAATAACGGTGAAGATCGATCTTGATAGAGAGTTAAACAAGGACAACCCAAAAGTTCATAGTTGAGATTTACTGGAACATCAACCTGAATTCGAGCAGTAGAGCAGTGTGAGGGCAGAACATATTGCAAATAAAGGTGTTCCGCAACACCCTAACCCCATGAACTGAAAGACTTTCGGTTACAGAATATCGCGGCTAGTTTTGGAGTTGCCGTTTTCTTAAGGTTCAATGGGAGGACAAATGGATCCGCCTTGCGTTCATTCGTCTTCCATCTATTATAGCTATATTTGCTCAGACATAAAGGCTTCCAATAAGACGATATCGTCGAAACTTGAGCCGCAATAAAGATCTGCAACAGCTCTGACACAGCCGAACAACCGCCCTGTCTGAATTTGATTCAGCCCATGATAACGTCAGCAGACCTTTGAGATTTCGTCTCAAACACAAACGACCGCCATCAAGCTATTAGGTTTAGATGAAAACGTGGGAAGAGCGCCGACCTTCACCATTCTGATTCGAAGCTGTTTCCCAGCTGTTCCCCTCACTGTCGCTGTTACCGCTTGCTTCAGAGTCCGATCCAGCTTCGAGCTTAAATGGTGCGAAGCATAAGATCACATCAAGAACATACCCCTTTATCAAACTCGCCGAGAAACGAGCTCACCCTTCCAATGGCCTCAAAAACACCGGTCTCGTCGTCTTCGTCAAGATCGTCATTATCGCTATCATCGTCCTCCTCATCACCATCATCCATTTCATCACCGAGAGAATCAGTGGAGTGACCACTGACGGATGATCCCTCCTCGTCCTCAACTTCATCCATGTCATCGTCCTCGGCATCCCGTCGCTTACCAACCTGTAACAGTGACTGATGTGTCTCAGAAACACACTCGATCTCTATTACTCACCTCATACGCTCGCACTAGCGTCTTCTCATTGTTCAGCATATATTCCACCTCCCCTTCGCCCATTCGTTCAACAACAGCCACATATCGGTCAGAGTGGTCGCACGAAATGTCTAGCAGCGGACGCTTCGTGTCTACTGTAGCGATGACCTAAATGAGGCCTTGTTCAAAGTTATTCAAGACACCGCAAACTGGAACGAACAAGTGCAATTAGCATGACCATCCACAGAAACGACGATTTACTCGTATGGCACCTTTCTGATAGCCAACTGTTCCCTGTTTCAAATGGTATAAACGATAAACTACAGCACCATTCAATCCCTTTCGGGATGCGCTACACATCCCAAAAGGGACTGAGTGACGCTTCTTTTGGGACGCCATCCCACTTCTAGGGGGTGTAGTGGAGGCGATTTGAATGAGTATTTGGCCATACCATGGTGGCGATGTCCGTTCCTCCACGTGGTGCCACTGGAAACTGCTCGCTTTGCGAGCTAAGCCGAGCACGGACATTCGATTGCAGGCGACAGGCCCTTGTGACAGGCCGGCCTACGAACACCCATGTCACATCGCATGGTGTATGACAGTTCAAGTATTTCGAGATAGTGCTACGGCGTCCGCGGGAGCCGACGCGCACTCGCAGAGCTCGGCGAGTGTGGAAAGTATGCGAGGGTCCCTGATGCGAGGACGGCATCGGGAGGCAACTGAGCTAGTCCGAAAGTCCCGTAATGTGAGCAGGACCCGCGTGGCAACGCTGAATGTGGGTACGTTGACGGGCCGCTCGTGCGAGTTGGTTGAAGCACTGGAGCGTAGAAAAGTTGATCTCTGTGCGGTGCAGGAGACGAGGTGGTCCTGCCGCAAGTCAAGGGACATAGGACGTGGCTTCAAGGCCGTTCAATGTGGAAGTCCCAGGACCACCAGCGGTGTCGAAATAATCGTCTCCGAACGATTTCGTGACTCAATTGTAAGCGTTGAACGCTTTGACGATCGATTGATGAAGATAGTTGTCGCCGCTAAGGAACGACTCTATCACTTCTTCTCTGCGTATGCTCCGCAGACTGGCTGCTCCGATCAAGCCAAGGATGAGTTTTGGAACCTGCTTGATGAGAAGACAGCAGAGGTACCGTCGAAAGATGTCATCATAGTCGCTGGTGACCTTAATGGGCACGTAGGTGCTACGAAAGACGGGTACATCTGTCATGGTGGTTTCGGATACGGAACACGAAACGCCGATGGTGAGGGTATTCTTGATTATGCGGAATCACATAGCCTCACCGTTGTGAACACCGTCTTCCGAAAACGCGACTCGCACCTTGTCTCATACTACAGTGGGAGTACCAAGACTCAGATAGACTATGTCCTTGTGAGAGATCGCGACCGAAGTCTTGTCAAAGACGCAAAGATCGTGCCGTATGAGACGGTCACCCCACAGCACCGACCGCTGATCTGCACTCTGAAGATCGCCCCTCCGAGGCTGAAGCAGGTCGAGCGATGCGGTGCGGTGCAAGAATCAAGTGGTGGCGAATGAGAGAGAAGGAAACAGCTGTGATTTCTCGCGTGCAGTTACCGACAGTCACGACTGTCGACGAAACTTGGAAGAAGGCGACCGACGCGATTCATCAAGCTGCACAGTCGGAACTCGGCCTTACGAAGCCTGGACGACGCAAAGTCGACAAGCAGGCATAGCTGTGGACAAACGACGTGAAAGCAAAAGTGCGAGAGAAGAAGTCGCTCTATCACGTGTTTCTCGGCGAAAAGACCGCCGATAACTGGCGGAAGTACCAAGAAGCCAAGAAGGCTGCAAAGAAGGCCGTGGCTGTTGCAAAAGCCATTAATTATGGAGACGTCAACGAGAAGCTCGAGTCGCGCGATGGTGAGCGGTATCTGTACCGACTTGCAAAGCTTCGCCATCGGCAGACCGAGGATATTGAGAAGTTCTTCGGCATCAATGATGAGAACGGCCATCTTCTTACGGACCGCAAGAAGGCATTGAAGCGATGGCGTGACCACTTTGAGGAAATCTCTACAGTAGAATTTCCTCATCCAGCCATCCCCTCAACGACTCCAACCCACGGCCCCGTTCAGAAGATCACCGTGGAGGAGATTGAAGCAGCTTTGAAGAAGATGAGGCCAGGCAAAGCGACAGGGCCCGATTACGTGGCAGCTGACTTGTGGAAATCCAATTCTGGTACCCTGCTGAGTGGTTGGCAAAGTTCTTTAATCAGGTTGTAGCGGAGAAGAAGGTGCCTGAGTGCTGGCGCCAAAGTACTACGATTCCGATTTGGAAGAAGAGGGGCAGTCCTGCAGACTGCTCCAATTACCGTTCGATTCGCTTGCTTTCGCACAGCATGAAGATCTTTGAGCGAGTCGTCGATGGACGAATTCGGAACATCGTCCAGCTTTCCAGCAATCAGTGCGGCTTCGTGGCTGGCTGTGGCACCGTTGATGCCATACATGCCGACCGCCTCCTGTAAGAGAAACAGAAGCCAGTGCATATCGCCTTTCTCGACTTGGAGAAGGCTTTCGACCGCGTACCGCGTGAAGTGATATGGTACGCCCTGCGTCAACATGGAGTTCCTGAAGAGCTCATAGAGTGGGTGCGAATTCTCTACTCTTGTCCAAAGAGTCGAGTTCAAGCTGCAGCTGGAACCTCGATGGAGTTTCCCATCACTGTCGGGGTACATCAGGGTTCTGCGCTTTCCCCACTCCCCCTGTTGTTGTCGTCATGGATGCCATCACTCGAGATCTTCAGAACCCCGTCCCTTGGACGTTGCTTTATGCCGATGACGTGATGCTCGCTAGCGAAGATAAAGGTGAACTCGAGCGAGAGGTGCAAGCTTGGTGTGATCGATTGGAGCGGTTTGGACTCAAACTGAACGTGTGAACGTGAAAAAGACCGAATATCTAACGACGGACGTTACTGAGTCCAGCTCCATCAATGTTAGCGGCATCGAGCTTCCACGCACTGCGGTCTTTAAGTACCTGGGATCAGCAGTCGCGTCTGATGGCAAACTGATGGTCGAAGTGAATGCGCGCGTGAGTGCAGCTGGTCCAAGTGGCGCTCGTTGACTGGCGTGTTCTGTGACAAGAAGATACCAGAGCGATTTAAGTCGAAGATCTACAGACCAGTCATCCGGCCAGTAGCGATGTACGGCGCTGAGTGTTGGCCTGTGACCAAGGAAGTTGAAACGCGCCTCAGCGTCATGGAACGAAGATGCTGCGCTGGACCGCATCCGAAACGATGTCATTCGGTAGAAGTTCGGTGTCGCGCCGATAGCTGACAAAATGCGCGAAGCTCGCTTACGATGGTACGGCAACGTTCTGCGTGGAAGGGAGGACAGCGTCCGCAAGATAGGCCTTAACTTCGAGGTAATAGAAAGCGGCTTAGAGGGCGCCCGAAGCAGCGATGGGCTGATACGTTACACATGGACTTGAGAGTAGCTGGTGTCCACCCTGATCTAGCGCTGGATCGGGAGAGGTGGCGTCATAACACCAGAATAGCGGACCCCGCCACGAAGCGGGACAAACGCTGAAGAAGAAGAAGAAGAAGAAGATTTGGCCATACCATGACTTGTGGTAGCCAGCTGATGATCAAGTCAGCGCTCTACCTTCCCAGACAAGTCTGGTACCAATTCACCGACCCCGGAGGGATGGAAGGCTTGGTTGGTTTGTGCGGGAAATTCGAACCAGGGATCTGGTATCGGGTGCACTCCACATCCGGCACCTCCTCCGACTGCCCCAAACAGTCTGCAGTGAATGATATGCTTGCTAGTTAAATCGCGGATCTCAAAACTATAAACATGAAAAAGAGTAGGAGACAAAACTCCTCCCTGCGGGATTCCACTAGGGCAGATCTTATGAAAAAAAAGCTAGTTACTCAGTCGGACCTGGAAAGTGCGCTAACAAAACCTTGAAACCGATTTATAGAATTGTGATAAATACCAACAAACCGCAACTTAGTCTCGAATGGGCATACAAAGGGTAGCTCTTGGTCGTTTCTCAACATCGCTTTCGTTCCATTCACCATTGAATGTCATTCTGTAGGACGGTATGACCTTTGGGGGAGTAGTTCATCAAGTGTTATTTGGACCTAAGTCGAATCATCATCATCATCATTTTCAATAGCGTTTGTCCCGCTTGGTGGCGGGGTCCGCTCTTCTGGTCTGGTGACGCCACTTCTCCCGATCAAACGCTTGGTCGGGATGGACACCAGCTAACTTCAAGTCCATATGCAACGTATCTAGCCAACGTTGTTTCGGGCGTCCTCTGGGCCGTTTTCCAGGGACTTCAAGATTCAGGCCAATCTTACACACGGTGTCGTCGTTAGCACGAAGGACGTGACCATACCATCGTAGACGTGCTTCGCGCAACTTGTCAGCTATCGAGGCGACACCGAACCTTTGTCGCATGGTTTCATTGCGAACGCGGTCCAATCGCGTTACTCCAGCCGTCCACCTTAGCATTTTCGTCTCCATTACACTGAGGCGGCTTTCAATTTCCTTCGTCACGGGCCAGCACTCAGCACCGTACGTCGCTACTGGGCGGACGACTGCTCTATACACCTTTGACTTGAGGTACTCAGGTATTGTCTTGTCGCAAAGCACCCCAGTCAACGAACGCCATTTGGACCAGGCTGCACTCACACGTGCGTTCACCTCCAACTTTAGACTGCCATCGGACGTGACTGTTGATCCGAGATACTTGAAAGATGTAACTCGTGAGAGCTCAGTACCATTGATCTTAATGGATCCATGCTCATTCACATCCGTCGTCAAGTATTCCGTCTTTTTGACGTTTAGCTTGAGTCCGAACAATGCTAAGCGATCGCACCACGCCTGTGCCTGTCGCTCGAGCTCTGCTTTGTCTTCGCATGCAAGCATGACGTCATCGGCATACAGCAGCGTCCAAGGAGCTGCCCTTTGGAGATCGCGTGTAATTGCATCCATGACGATCACGAAGAGCAGTGGGGAGAGCGCAGATCCCTGGTGCACTCCGACAGAGATTGGAAACTCCATCGAGGTGCCCGCTGGTGCTCGCACTCGGCTTATTGGGCACGAGTAGAGGATGCGCACCCACTCAATAAGCTCTTCAGGGATACCATGTCGTCGCAACGCGTACCATATCACTTCCCGCGGAACGCGGTCGAAGGCCTTCTCTAAGTCCAGGAAGGCAAAATGCACCGGTTTCTGTTTCTCGCGGTGTTTCTCTAGCAAAAGACGAACAGCGTGAATGGCATCAACAGTGCCACAGCCAGAGACGAAACCACACTGATTCGTGGAAAGCTGGACGACATCCCGAATACGTCCATCGACAATTCGCTCAAAGATTTTCATGGTGTGCGAAAGAAGGCGAATTGGTCGGTAACTAGCACAGTCTGCAGGACTGCCCTTCTTCTTCCAAATCGGAATAGTCGTGCTTTGCTGCCAACCCTCAGGCACTTTCTTCTCAGCAACAACCTGATTGAAAAACTCAGTCAGCCAGTCAGCAGGGCACCAGCCCTTCGACTTCCACAGGTCAGCTGGCAGGTCATCGGGACCAGTGGCTTTGCCTGACTTCATCTTCCTCAGGGCTGCTTCAGTTTCGCTCACTGTGATCTTCTGAACGGGACCGTATACAGGTGATGCAAAAGGAACGGCAGGATGTTCAAATTCTACATTCGAGATTTCCTCGAAGTATTCGCGCCATCTCTTCACAGCCCTCTTACGATCCATCAGAAGATGACCGTTCTCGTCGTTAATGCCAAAGAACTTCTCGATGTCTTCTGCTTGGCGACAGCGAGCTTTGGCGAGGCGGTAAAGATAACGCTCGCCATCGCGCGTCTCCAGTTTTTCACTCACATCAGCGTAGTGTGCGGCTTTAGCACCGGCCACTGCCTTCTTTGCCGCTTTCTTCGCTTCTCGATAATTCCGCCAATTATCGACTGTTTTATCACCGATAAATACGTGATATAGCCGTTTCTTTTCCCTGACCTTCTCTCTGACATCGTCAGTCCACAGCCAAGCCTGCTTGTCGACCCAAAGCCGTCCAGGCTTCGTTGTGCCGAGTTCGAGGCGCGCAGCCCGAGTTATCGCATCGGTAGCATCCTTCCAGGTTTCGTCGACAGTTGTTACCGTCGGCAACCGAATGCGAGAAATAACAGCTGCTTCCTTCTCTTTCAGTCGCCACCATTTGATTCTAGCCGTCCCGCATCGCTCAACACGTTTACACCTCGGAGGTGTGATCCTCAGCGAGCAGATAAGTGGACGGTGTTGCGTGGCAACCGTCTCATACGGCACGGTCTTCGCGTCTGTGACAAGACCTTGGTCGCGACGCCTAACAAGGACATAGTCAATCTGCGTTTTGGCGTTCCCGCTATAAAACGAGATGAGGTGGGAGTCACGCTTTCGAAACTTGGTGTTCACGATGGTGAGGTCGTGTGAGTCTGCATACTCAAGTATACGCTCACCATCGGCGTTGCGTGACCCATAGCCAAAACCACCATGACAGCTGTAACCATCTTTCGCTGCTCCGACGTGACCATTAAGGTCACCTGCCACAACAATCATGTCTTGTGACGGCACTTCCGCTGTCTTCTCATCAAGCAGGGACCAGAACTCGTCCTTGGTTTGCTCGGAGCAACCTGTCTGCGGAGCATACGCGGAAAAGAAATGACACCGTCGCTCTTCTACGGCGACAACAATCTTCATCAAGCGGTCATCGAAACGTTCTACGCTTGCAATCGCGTCACGGAAACGCTCGGAGACGATCATACCGACACCACTGGTGGTCCTGGGACTTCCACATAGAACGGCCTTGAAGCCACGTCCTATGTCCCTCGACTTGCTGCAGGACCACCTCGTCTCCTGCACCGCACAGAAATCTATCTTTCTTCGCTCCAGTGCTTCTACCAACTCGCACGAGCGGCCCGTCAACGTACCCACATTCAACGTTGCTACGCGGGTCTTGCCTACGTTACGGGACTTTCGGACTAGCTCAGTTGCCCCCCGATGCCGTCCTCGCATCAGGGACCCTCGCATACTTCTCACACCCGCCGGGCTTTGCGAGTGCGCGTCGGTTCCCGCGGACGCCGTAGCACTATCTCGAGAACTCTGAAACGTCATCGACCATATGATGTGACACAGAATGTTCGTAGGCCGGCCTGTCACTAGGGCCTGTCGCCTGCATTCGATTGTCCGTGATTGGCTCGGCTCGCAAAAGCAAGCAGTTTCCAGTGGCACCACGTGGAGGAACGGACATCGCCACCGGACCTAAGTCGAATAAAGTGATGAAACAACCCTGGTGTACAGCTTGACGAAATCGACATTTCAACAAAGATAGTTCTCATTTCATCCTATAACGGAACTAGTCAAGAGCACTTATAAACATTATATCGTACCATTCAAACTGTTTCCTGGTTAAGCTTCCGCGCAGTAAATCACAAAAGTTACTCCCTGAGAAATACTTCCTCAAGGAGCAGCCGACAAAGGTGATAAAGCCATGTTCATTTCTTAGACATGGCGAGAACAGGCCAAAACGAAGATTCGAACTCACAGAATAGTCAAAAGTGTTGAAGGTTCGGAAGGAAGCGCAGTAGGTATTGCGGAAAACGTCCGCACAGTCCGAGTACATAGCAGCATAGACGATATTCTGAAACAACAGGAAATGTATAGAGCTTCATAAGCCTGTTCTTCCAAACTGTTGGCGTACCCCCGTGCTGTTGAAGACTAGTTTGCACTGCTCCAACGCTGGCACAAGATGTAGCAGCCGATACGTCCGCGTGTCCCACTACAACAAAGGATGACTTAGAAAATAAAGACGTCAAGACATGGTGCCACCCTGAGCTGCAGTCTCTCGGAGGGCTTTTTCGTTCACACTACGAATCGACTACTGGCTCGTTTTGCTCCAAGGCCTGTAATCCTTCAGGGGTAATGAAATTGGTAAGGTAAGGATAAGTCGGTGTTTGATTAGCGGACGAATCTAGCGGACGATCATCGCAAGCCATATGCGAGCTATATTAGGATTTTTAAAAGTGGTGGGGCTAGCATATCTAACAAGAAAAGCTAAGCGACTATCTTCAATAATATATACTTAAAGTCGTTTGCTGTTAAATATATAGCACATAGGGAAGGAAGCGCCGTGCGAAAGGATTACTTTACTTTTACTTTATTAGGACGTGAACAAACAACATAAAACGTTCACGTGTGAAATAACACAAAGGAAATCAACTAATTAGGAAACAAGCACAGGTGAAAGCCCTGATTGGGCAATATTGGCATATTTTTGAAAAGAAAAAGAACCATAAATAGAAAGCAGAATAAAACAGCACTGAGTAGACGACCAGTAAGAAGAAATCGGAATGAAACGAAGAAAGGTTATAGACTGAGATTGGGAATTGAAACTTAAGAAGATTGTAATCGACGGTCAAGATGCCTCTTAAAATGGCTTATGGAATCTGTAGCGCTCCCTCCCTAATGAAGGGACGGAACAAACGCACAGTTCTATGGGAAAAGAAGCTCGCTCTGATCCGACTTTTTGCTACAGAGTCGGAGAGTCTTAGCCCTCCTTGCCTGGTAATTGTATCGCTAGGTGCGAAATGGAAGAAGTCCGCGATGTCAACTCTTGCTATGCCCTTGAGAATTTTGAACAACATAATAATATCGTTTTTAGTTCTTCTCCTCCTGAGAGAAGACAGACCCATCTGTCGAGCTCTGTCTGCGCCGTTAGGAATTAAGGAGTAATCGAGATTGAAGCATCTAATAACCATTTTTCGTGTGAAGTTGTTTTGGACGCTCTCCAGAAGATCGATATCGATCGAAAGGATGAAGGACCGAGGGCGGTTTACACGGCATTTAGATGTGCCACACCTCCAAGACAGAAAAAAGCGCACTGTCGCACAAACAGTTTGATAGGATCCTTACGTGAGAGCCGGAACTACTTGAAGGACTGTATATTGCGCGCAAGGCTCCCAAAAGGAAGATAAAAGATGAGTTGATGTGAACCCAAGCGCTTCCATCGTTAGTGTTGTCAACATTTGCTTATGTGCCTTTCGCGGTTTTCATGGTGGATGTTCTGCTTCCAGATCATACGTTACAATTCGCTCGTTTCTTGCAGAGGTGTTTGGTCCCCCTTAAGAGCGTTTTCGCAACTCTGTCTGCTAGTACGAGCACGGATCGTAATGATGTTGAGCCGGGTGGCCCTAATAATTTATAGCCACACAGCCACGCATTTAGTGTTCAGAAGACTGCGGCATAAGCCACATTCGACTGCTTGTAAAGGTTGGTGTTCCTCTTTATCTCTTCCGACATTGCTCTCGCGATCTGTTGAAATCTGAGTGACTTTCTCCAAATCTGAAAAGGCGATAACAGTGAAACTTAACCTATAATCGACTACAGATGCTGCATTAAAGAATTGTGATCAACTCAGCAGTAAGCATACAGATACCCCTTTTAAACATGTTATTTCTTTGATTTGGTCAAAAAGTATGTACATAGGACAAAGGACGATGTTAACCTATACGTCCTGGAGATGCGTCACAAGTTCCACTTCCAATTGGAATCCATTCCCTTAAAGGATATCCTAGAAGCGGAATGAATGCGTATCTGACTGAACAATGACATGCACAGGTTTTTCTTTGCACAGACTTCTTGTGGTGAACACGAATCTAAACCACAATGCAGAATGCATACGACAACCCCCTTCGCCCGCGACGCTATGTGCCCAAAAGCAAAGGATAAGAATACATTCCGCCGATAATAAAACAATTTCGTGCGCTATGTGTTCCACGTCTATAGGATACTACGGAGGCAGTTTGAATGCGAATACAAGCTTCAAAATGATCATCGATAATCGCACGATAGAAAAGTCAGTATTTTCTTCACATAGAACCACGCTGGCAATTCAGCGAATACACAGGATGGAAAGCTTAGTTGGCTTGCACCGAAACGAATCTACCATACGTGGTAAAGCACCTCGAACAAACAATGTACTTCTACCCACCACTTCGGTGTTGATGATGATCTCATTTCCTTGCGGATGGAATACACTGCACCCTGTTGTGTTGAGCTGATCGAAGGTGTGGACGACCTGAATATCCATCCCACTTAATATGCAACTTCCTTGGTCTTAAGATGAACCGCAGCGAAACACCAACCGGTCCGCGGACGTCGTAGAGAACACCGTCGTTCAGGATCATGGTGTCACACGGCGAAAACGAGGCACGGTTATGGGTGTATCCAGTCGGACACGAGTCGCGCCGGAACTTCCGCAGAAGCCTTCCGGTCTCGGTGTCATATATCTGAAGCAGTCTGTCGCTGATGCCATCAAGTAATCAAGAGGTTAGGAACGTGAGTAAGAAATCGGCAGGAGACACTGAAACACTCACGGATCCAACAACGTCGCTTGTTCCAATTATTCTCTCGCTAGAAAGGTTCGAAAACTGAACAAAGTACTCCTCTGGTATATCGAAGGCATGCTCTTGTTGATCTCCTAGTTTCCAGAGCGCCGAGAGAGGAGCAATGTAAGCGGATGAGGTCAGCAAAAAGTTTCCATCCTAAGATAACGCTAAATGAGGAACTGACGGAATCATCACTGCTCTGAGTACCTTGCTCGGTATAATTGAAGTTATTCCGCTCGAATGACAGACTGTGTGCGACTCTTCGGCTCCTGACTCCATGTTCAACCAATGCACCTCGCCGGCGAACGTTCCAACAATTAGGTGTTCATCGTCAATCTAGAATTAGCCCATCCATGTAACTTTCTCACATGGAGAGGAAATACAAGCTGTCCCCAAAAAAAGCAAGCTTTGT
Organism: Heligmosomoides polygyrus bakeri; assembly: GCA_947359475.1. NCBI lineage: Eukaryota > Metazoa > Nematoda > Chromadorea > Rhabditida > Heligmosomidae > Heligmosomoides > Heligmosomoides polygyrus. Next base: position 77,004,875 of record OX375865.1, read on the forward strand.
TTTGAAGCCATCTAACCAAGCCATTGGGATCGTCTAGGATACGTATGTAAGCGCGTGGACAGCACTGCGGCTGGGGAGTGGCAAAAGTTGCGGTCCGCACTCGTTTAGAACTTCCCATTTCAGACCCGATTGATTGTGTACGGAACTGTTGCTTGCCATGCTTGCTTCACCCTTAAACTGACTGAAACTGACCAAACTGCTCTTGCTCTAGAATGCTTTCTTACCTTCCCTTAACCCTTTCACGACATTGTCCGACGATGTCGTCGGACACTTTTTTTGCCGCGTGGGACAATGTCCGACGATGTCGTCGGACACCATCATAAAAATAGTTCATGGAAAATTATCAAGCATTTAGTAGTACAATATTAATCAATGGGCCCACTAATATCTAACGTCAAGACGATCCTTGGGAAACTTCATTAGTTACTGTTTTTCATATTTACAAATAATACAAATAAAATAATTCAAATAATCAGCGCGCGGGAAAAATGTACGCTGTCCCACACGGCAGTCACCCGAAAATCGCGCGTGCCGTGAAAGGGTTAAACTGTAGAACGCTTCAATAATATATCAGTATATAACTTTTTTCAGGATAGGTGCTGTAGAATATCTGTGCACTAATCGAACGACCGTAAAATGGCTCAACATGGCACCAAATGGCACCAACAATCATGGCTTGCATGGAAGACTATAAAAGTAAAAATGTTCCCTGCCTAAAATATCTAGAACGCGCCGCTTTGCATTCCTCGAAAATTTGAACATCTAGATGTGATATGTTACGTAAGGGCTACATGCATTTTTCTTGTTAGCTTAGTCGTTAGAGGTCACCTTGACACAAACAAAGTGGTGCAACAGGATATGTTGAGTTTACGGCAGAACTAAAACGAACACTTAGCCCATACGTAGCCAGTTCAGTCTGAATCAGGAAATTCTAGGCGATGGTATGGCGCAAACATTGTCATTATCTAGCCACGAAATTTCTATTTTCCGAATCCTTTTGCTGTAAGCTATCCCTATTGTACAGCAGCAGTGGGTTTTTTTAGACACACCTACTCAGACAAAAATCGGTTAGTAACCGGGTAGGAAAGGGTTTGAAACAGATTTTTTGCTCGATTTGAAACCCTGCGGTGTCTCAGACACTAGGCTGGTTAGAAACCGACCATGAAGGGCCTGGAACCGAGCATGAAAAGTGGCCACACCCCCACAGCACTTGTTGCTATTGCGCAGTGCTCGGTCGGTTCCAAAACTTTTCATGGTCGGTCACTAAACAACCTAGTGTCTGAGACACGGCAGGGTTTCAAACCGAGTAATACATCTCTTTCAAACCTTTTCATGCTCGGCTACTAACCGACTTTTGTCTGAGTAGAACATCTAGCTGTGTCTCGAAAAAATATGTGGACACTTTTAAATATCACTGCTGCAATAAATAGTAAATAAATAAATAAATAAATAAATAAATAAATAAGCCATGCACCCTACACGGGATTAAGCTAAAAGAAAAAACGCGGTAGAGGCTACTTACGGAAAAAGCACAACTTGTGTACATCTCCTCGTGCTCCGTTATCGTTCGTGACGGTCGGAAGCGGCTGAATACATAGCCCTCGTCCCTTGAGTGAATCTTGTTCCTAAAAACTTTGTGCTAGGTCAATAATCAAACGGTGAAGAAACATCTGTAAAAAAAGCATTCGCATACCACGTGTTGTACGGCAGGATATCCCTAGTGGTAAACCGCTTCACGATGTTCATAGGAACCGACCCCACATTGCGAGGTTCAGGGCAGCGGTGAGGATAGAACAGCGAGAATGGAGGGCAAGTTGTGACGGGATGAGAACATTTGGAGTGTTGTACCCTGAATAACAGAATGTCTTAGCCAATCAGTTGACTACAATATTTTCCGCGAAACTTTACCTAAAGTATTCCGTCACAATGTCATCCAAGCCCTTGTAAGGGCGAATGCCTTCCTTGTCCGTCATTGACATTCTAGTTGACGAAGAAACTGAAGTTCGCAGCTGTAGTCGCTGTGGGAAGGCTGTAGACGATTCTATAATTAAGCAGGACGGGCAACTGGGAACAAGTGGGTGGGTAACGGTGAGCTATAGAAGAATAGAAGACTCTACTAGATTTGCGAACACGACCGGGAGACGGCTCCAGGAAGCCTTGATCGCGTTGTGGCGCCACTCCAATGACTGTAGCCAGCCGTTTGTGCAACGAGTTGATCGGCGTCGTGGCCTCGCTGGTACTGGTTGTCAAACCCGAAGCTCCGGGAAGAACCAGTGAACGAGGCTGAGCTGCGGGTAGCGCCAAATGTCGAGTTCGAGGCTAAACATTTAAACTGCATTTTCATGCCATCAGAAGCATCAGATAACAAATCTATCAAAGTTAAAGGGTAAAGGATAAGGGACGGCGTTAGCAAATCCCTGCTCTTGGGACGTGCACTCATTCTAAATCTACATCGTGAAGGCAAATTTAGCGAGTATTTGGCGCATACAGTGACTTGCAGCAAGCAGCCAGTAGCGAAATTTGTCTCGTCCTTCTAAAGACAACACCGCTATCGATCGTTCTGAAACTGAGGAGAAGAATGCTTAGTTGACCTAGGCTGGATCCGAAGCGAGAACCTCGATCTGTTGAGCACGACTACGTTACAAACACTGAGTGCCACATTCAGAATTTAATAAATCACTGATCATCTCAGAAAGATAGAACACCCAAGTCACTACGTACCGTACCCACAGTCAGGTGAAATGAAACAACCATGAAGAAGCAACCACCCTCACAACTTGCGCGTCGTTGTACAAGCGAGTGACCTGCTGTTCTTATTTTTTGCAGCCGCAATCCTAGATTCAATCTTCCAGCTCTTGTATCTACCAGGACATACACCATATGCAACCCAGTTTTCTGGAGCGGATCTAAAATGTCGTGCGCTACTGGTCAATCAGTGAAAACATTCAAATACTGCACCATCACATTCCGGTAAACACAATATCTCATAACCATTTCCTACTAGAACCTAGGCGGAAAATTTTTCCCAGTTTATGACGGCTCACAAGCTTTGTAGATGAATGCCAAACTATCAGCAATGAGACGCTATGACACGTCACCCTGGTAGTCACTGCCACGCTGGCTTAGCAAGACATTGGCCGGAGGCACCTCAATAGGGTACCTTCGGGCAACTGCGAAGAAATCTACGCCTTAGTCAAAGGTCAAAACAAAAAATTCAATCAAAACAGTGACCAAACAGACAAACAATCAAATCAAATCAAAACACACGTTGCTTACCAACGGTGGCAGTCGAGCAGGCGTTGTTGCTGCTTTACTTGCTGGGACTTCGGGAAGTTCGGCTTCAGCAACAAGCTGTGCTGCGGTAGACTGGAGACCTTTCTTCACTAAGTGATCGTGAATCAACTGCAGCAGTTCTTTCTCATTGTAGGAAACACGTGTGTTCGCTATAACGTGTGACTTCCACAGACGCTCCTGTAACGATGCCAAAATAAACTGACGATTAGGAGTTTCGTTATGCTTATTATGGAGCAGTCCGACATGGGAAGCGATAAGTACGATCTCACCGAAGATAACGAATGATACCTGAGTGAGGTCCTTGGGATTCAGGGAGAGATCGATCATCGGTCGCTTAGTAACAGTCTCAATTAGCTTCCTTGCCTCCTCACAGAACTTCAAATGTTCGTTTCGCTTTTCCAGCATCACAGGTTGGCGCATTAGACCTGCAGAACAATGAGACCACTCATCGTGGCACCTTCAGTGTGAATATACGCGCCTAAGAAATCCTACCTTGTAACTCGTTCCCTGTAATGAAAGGCAGTTTTGAGAGAATCTGCCCCACTGGATCCCATTTGGCGAATTCCCGTAGCGCTCGACAGGCCAGTGCGCGGGTCTGGTCAGCATCCGCAATGGGAAAATTGAGACGAATCACCGTCAGCAAAATCTGAAAGGTGTCACAATGAGAAACAAAACATGGAAGGCAATGGCTATGAACTGAATAATGAAAGAACTGACATTTATTCCATTATACTTGCGGACTGCTGCCCAAACTTTCTCTTGCGGCTCCTTCGAGTTAAGACTGCCAACTGCGCATCTGCTGCGTCGACCGTCCTTTTCCTTCCTTTCGGAACTATCGGATCGCACAGGCTGGAAATGCAACAACATCAAGGTTGCAACTTGAAAGCACACTAGAGTCCAAAAGGAATACCTTTGCCAACTCTTCTGGCACCGATACACAGTTTATGAGCACGTTGAGCGCTGCAATTCGAATTTCGGACTCGGCCAATATGACACCACCAATTATCTCCATCAAGATCCTAAAGAAAAACACATTTAGCTGTGAAATTGTTCCATATACGACTGTCGTTGAATCTTGGCATGTCGCTTAACAGTGCTGCAGAATGTTGTGACACTGTTGAGACATGATTGTTATGAGAGCTTTATTCGGCTTATGTTTCGGCGTAACCACCTTCTTCAGAACCTGGAAAAGGCGAAAGCTTTTTGAGAAATTACTCGTCCAGGGATCATTTCATGCTACAGGAGCCTCGAAAGTTAAGGAGAGAATGAAACGAATAGGGAGTGAGGCAACCTCACTGACCTTATGGAAACAGTCGAGAAGCTGGTTGGTCACCCTTGGATGGTGAACAACTCGAGTGAATGTTCGAGTAAGCCCCTAAGCGACCTTCCGGCTGGTGCTCTCCGTGTTCAAGATCACATATTTTGGCAAGTGGAGCCAGTTTCTGGATTGCGGCCATCGCCCCTCTTTCCGATTGGTAGCGGTATCCTTGAGTGCAACCCACAACGCCTCCACGGTTTTGCGCGCTGCGACGCACCAGGATCGTCACCGCTACCTCAATCACTGCACCGCTGTGATATCTCAGCCTGTGTTCCCCAAGGGAGTGAAGACCTTGCACCTACTCAGCCTATCCACGTGCTCCTTCACTCTGACTCGAAGAGGCCAGCCCGTATCAACAATGTATTCGCCTTTGAATTGACTTCAAGTTATGAGGTACACCGCTCCCGAGACTCTCTAGTCACCTTCCCCACAGTGGGGTAGATGGAGTTGAACACACGCTGTCATTCACCCGAGTCGTTCTCCATCCGACGATGACCAACCAGCCTTTCGGTTGTTTCCATAATCGGGTTGCCTCACTTCTGTTTGTTTCATTCTCTCATTAACTTTCGAGGCCCCTGTAGCTTGAAATGATCACTGGACGAGTAACTTCTTAAGATTCCATTGTCTTTTACAAGCTCTGTGGAACGCGGTTACACCGAAACGTACGCCGAACGAAACTCTCACAACTTTGGCTCAACGGCTTCACAACATCCTGCATCACTGTTAAGCTGTGAAATTGCTCAATGCAACATGCTGAACATCCCGTCAGTACTTCTGCTATACTACGTTCAGAACGGCAAGCAAATCCGCAAATTACGATTGTAAAAATCAGACGAGTCAATAAAGAAGTTCTTCCATAGGGTAACAGAAAGTATTTAGATGTAAGAGAATGAAATGACTTACTGGAATCCGTCAACGTCATGACCGTTAGGTAAACGCATGGTCTCGCAAAACTCGAGGTGCACCTTCGGAACGCACGAACATAACCATAGAGTGTTTAAAGCATTCAGTGCTGTTTCGCTTCTATAACATGCCCAGTTCTTGGTAATCTAACGAAAATCTTGACAAAACTTTGACACTGTTCACCAACCGTCCAACGTGGCCCATCTCGTGAATCAGCACGGTTACTCCGAAGAGATTCTTTATCAGTCCCAACTTTCTGGCATCGTCAACTGGCTTCCATCCAGAGTTCGATGCTCGTAGAGCAGTCATAAGTAGCCACACTCCCTCTTTGAATGAGTCCTCGTCCATTAACATCGACTGCAATTCAAACGTTATAACAAACGTTTTCAAACGCAAAGCAAAAATTCCAACCCTCCAATGAAAAAGTATTCCTTGTACCTACCTTGTATGATCGATGATTATAGTGAAGTCCAGCAGGATAGTTGCAACCCGCCTGTAGAATTCGATTGCCAACAGTGCGCCTAATTTGCTCCAATTTCACGAACATGTGAGCAGCTAAGTAACTGCAAAACATGGGTTGTAATGGCAGCCAAAGTAGCATAACCACGGCGTGGTGCAGCAAAAACACTGGAAGATGTACCTTTGGAATGCCGCAACGGCATTGCGTATAGCCTGAGAACTAGTAAGATGTTGTTCTTCCGTGAGATCAACCTTATCTTTGCTTGCTTCTTGAAGCAGAGTCAGAGTAGACATCTGAAATGTTTATAGCCTTCTTCACCATCCACAGCTAACAAGCGAGCTGTTCTTCTAAAACATACGTAATTGTACATCTTTCTGAGACCATCCTTTTGATCGAACCGCTCCAAAATCGGTTTGTAATAGAACCCATGACTGAAGAACATTGCAGCGCTTCCCATTCCGCTTTCGTAGCTGTGCTCCAAGCACCACAGAGCGTAACTGAAAACAGAATAGAATCTGTCTTTCATTGGCCTTCATTTCGGACAGCGTCACTGCAGCTGTGCGTCAATGTCTAACGTGAGCAGGCTTGGATAGGGATGTTGTGCTGACAAGAGACAACATTAAACGCCAGCTTGTTCGGAATCGGTTATATGACCGTGTCTGCATAGTGCAAGTCAGCGTGATTTGCCCGAATGAGAGGACCGCAGATTGTGCACAAAAAGGCGTCATCTACCAGTTGGAGCGTTTGACCTGCGGCGATTTATTCATTGGGGAAACTGGGAGGGTGCTAGGCATTCGCGTTAGGGAACACCTTGCTGGTAGGAGAAAGCAAAGCTTACTAACGCCACTTGGTAAGCATCGAAGGGAAGCTCACTCCGGGACGACTTAAATGAAAATGTACGGTGTTGTATCAAGAAGACGAAATAGGGATCAGAAAGGCTCTCAAGGCCTTCTGGATTCACGAGCGAGATCCAACCATGAACAACAGAAACGAATGCATCTCCATTACCAGTGAATTCTTGTCTTTATTCGTTTGTGCTAGCTGTGAGATCGCGTATACTGCTTTGTGCACATTTTCCACTCTCCGGCACAGAAGCAGTACATCTCAAGTAGGTTTCACTTGTTTGAAAACAAAACCTTCACACTGTTCCAAAATCTAAACGGCACATTTCGCGTTTCAGTAAATCCTGGTGTGAGGTAGCTAGCCTGTGGGATGAGCTGCGGTCAGTTACCGACGCATAATCCTCATTCATAACATATCATGCTTCGGTGTTGTTCGGAATAAGAAATAGTATGACACATTTGCCAAAGCACCCCTCCGAACCCCACTCCATCTAAGAAAATGCCTTAGCTACAAATACGCAGGGAAGACCAGAAATCAGAGTTGCATCCATCCTGATAGATGGATGGCGCAGAATTACCAAACATAGATATCAATTGGGAGTGAAGCAACCTAACAATAAGTCTTAATCACCAACTACTCAACAGCAAGTACGCCGGATAAGCGGAGCAAAACACACAGAGATCCGCAAACCACGCTATATCTCTGAATACTGCTATGCGCACTTTTCTGTGATTAACTTGTGCATTCTCCACTGAAATTCAAACTGCTCCAGATGCGCTATGCACAGATACGCTACTTTCTCGCCAACTGCTGCGGAAACGTAACATCTATGCAGTTTGTGCTGCTACATTCACGATATCTACCGTTCTTATAATTACATAAATGTCTTATGCTGTCTTTGCTCAGTAATTTGTTGCCTTCATTCAACTATTTGGAGTCTCAGTCTAGTTAAGTCAAAGAAAATGGCAGTTTGGAGGAAGAAATGAGTGGCCCAATTAAAGTTGTGGACAAGATGCTTTCATTGTGAAACAATTAGGGTTCCTTCTATATAAAAAGCTTTGTTTCCTAAAGCTGAACATATTTTTGCTGACTGCAATATTAGCCTGAAGATTGTCAAAGCCCAAAATCAGTATCGCCGTTTATTTCGTGGCGTTCCGTCAGTGGGACTCGCGCGCGCGACGAGTGACCGAAAGTTCACACATGCCGCCGGTGGAAACGGTCCAGCATTCAAATTTTGTGCGCTGGACTACAATTCTTTCATGTCCATTCAGCAATTGAGGAAATGTGAACTCACTCAACAACGTCGTCCAACACTTTGTCGTTCAACTGGCACACCTTTTCCATTACTTCCTCGTTATACGAAAGGTAGTACAACGCAGTAATCGCTGCCGCAGATGCCATTGAAGAGCGGGGAACTCGCACAAGAGCAGCCACTCCTCCCCGAGTAATGAACTCAAGGGCGAACTTCCGATGGACCAGAAGGGACGTCAGGTACTAAAAAACAACATCAGCTAACTGAAGAAAATTATGAACGTAATAATTATGTAAGCGCAAACTCTTCAAGGGCAAACACGTGAAGGTTTTGCGTTCTGAAAACGGTTACAGAGCGTTGCTTGATCAGTGGACTGGTTCATTTCGATTATGCGTAAGGCAGACTTTTCAGCCTTTCCTGCAGAGCTGCGCTTGAGACTGTAAGCTTTTCTCAAGGAGCAAGACCTCCATATGTATCCTCTAAAGCACACTCCTCTAGAATAGTAGTGAAACATATGCTGAACTCACTCGAAGAGCGTCAAATGTTAGCCGCACATCATGAATCTTTTCCAGGTCGAGGTAATCCAGAATAAGATCCATAGCATGACCTTCGATTGCCAGATTTAATAGCTGAAATAAGGAACTTTTTGAGGTCTTTGTGAGCGCTGAGGCACACGGTTAAGAAAATAATAGAAAAAGTTCACTTGCATCTTGATATTCGCCAGTCGGATTGAGATACTGCAGGATAAAGCGCTGATGCATAGCTACAGAGAGTGGATGGACCTGAACCCAGTCATCAGCAAAATGCCTACTCACCAAACATATAAAACCATTCGAAGGTTGTAAGAAAATGAACGAACAAGGAACTACGCAAGCTGGTTAAGAAATTACCTTATGAGTTCCTATGACGTACGGTTGCACCATATTCCAAGTGCTGTTGCTGTTCTCCAAATTCTGCAGCGAAGCAAACGAAGGAACCTTGACAGACATCGATGGGCTTTTCCTGTCGCTCTGCAACACGCCAAAGATTGTAAGTGAAAGCAAAATTAAAAATCTAAGATATCGAAAAAACAGAAGTGAGATCATATAGAATCAGCACTCAGTGCACTTCCTGCGTGTCTGGAATGTTAACAATCAGCGTTTTGGAAAGAAATTCTTATGTGCATCTTCGTATGAAAGTAAAAAATTTCATCGGGAGTGAGGGGAAAAGGTTTCGCCAATCAAATTTTCTGTTCTACTTTATTGCCTCAATTTACAAAGCAAAAAATTGAAGAACAATATAGTGAACAAGTAGCTCTCAAGCTAATTTCAACAATAATGAGAAACAACTCCTAACAAGTGTGGCTCACAGGATTCTGCATAGTAACAGATTTCTAGAAACTTATTGACCTATACATAAGCTCTAAGCTCCACAGCAGTTTGACCTCATATAGTGTTAGTTTAGGCACCTAATCAAATTACTTTGTCTTTATGATAGGAATAACACCTGTGAAGACGTTCGCCACCTCGCAAAGCTCTGTTGGGTCCAAATTAATAGGAAAAGCATTTGTTGGGAATAGATGTTATAGGCAATCATCAGCCTTTTTGCTCATAAAGCCTTGCATTTTAAGGATGTTTAGCTAAAAGCCTAAACTATTAATGAGCGTTGGCTGACAGGTAGGAGCTGGAGGAGGAGAATGTGGAGGAAACTGCTTGGAAACAATGAGCCACGGCTGAACTGAAAGAAGGACGAAGATTGTCAACTCTGAGCAGTGCATAGGATCTACCTGCGACCACGAACTAGAACTAGCGACCTTCCAACAGACGGAGAAACTTCGATGTCTCGTCAGTAACCTATCAAAGGGGATGTGAACCAGGTCAGAGAGGGGTAGGGGAATAAATTCGGGTTCAAGGGCGCAAGTGGAGGCCGTCCACCGGAATCCTCTGCACGGGCACGTTCAAAGGCAAGCTCTACAAGTGCTGGGATCTTGATAAGGTATAAGAGTGACATCTGAAGTGAGGATGCTCAGGTGGGCATGCGGCTAGATAGACTGCGAAATGAACGTCAGAGCACTGGCGACGCCACAATCCAGTTCCACCTGAGGGAGCTAGCATGGAGTACAAAGAGCAACTGCTGAGTGGACCAAAGAACTTCATAGGTTTCCCCCGGCTCGAAGCACATGTATATCTATCCTTAAAAATGGACAAATATCATCAATAGGAATCTGGTCAAATTCAGAGCAACCACTGAAGACGCACTTGATAGAACTAGAAGGCGGCAGTTGAAAAGAGCAACATGCACTATAATCAACGCCTAGTGGAAGAGGTAGATTGGAAAAGGCAAGGCATAACGGGTCATAAAATCTCAAAAGAAGAAAACCATGCATGGAATAAAGTTCCACTGAAGCAAATGATATAAATATTCTATAACTAAAAGCAAACAAGAAGGAAAAGGTGCACTCCACTCGCCTTTGACAACTTCTTTCGTTTCTTCGGCGGAGGCGAGTCGTGCTTTGGGCTTCCTTTGGATGGAGGAGCAGGTGGTTGGACTCGAAGCGAGGCTGCTTCAAAACAAAACAATTTGAAAAAGCACGATCTTGGGAAAGGGTAAGCTACCTCGGGGTCTGACTCCTGCAGAAGATGTGTTGTTGGCCTTCCTTACCGGATCACCAGACAGTGTGTTCTCGTTGCTAGAGTTCCCCCCAGCCTGGCCGTCCTGAAATGAAGAACGTCATTTATGTTCATCAGCAACTTTAGGAGACAAACTTACAGAACTAGTGTCTTCCGTTTCCAAGCCATTCACATTTGAGAACGGACCAGGAGAATCGGCGCCAGGTTCACGCGCAGTATTCACGTCCTGCTCTTGCTCTGCTTGAATTCTTTCTTCGAACATGCGTGCCTGAATTTGGTAGTAGATCGATTCACCTGGTTAGGGAAGAATATGATTTGAACGTCTTCACTACTGAAGGTCAATCCACATACCTTCAATTCGGTGAGCCTTCGCAGTGCAACAGGCATGAGATCGATGTTATTGGCTCGGTATTTGTGTGCATTGCCTTGAACTTCAAGCGCTGCTGCAAGCAGACCGATTGCGTAGGCACGCAGCACTTCGCTTGGGCTATCCTTCGTCCATACGTAGAGCTGCGGAATGAAGTCGCTTGGTTCCTGAACATATCAACGTAACGATGGTTGATCACAAATTGAACGCCAAAATCTCATTAAATGAACAGAGTTAGTATGAAGCAAAACAACTTACAGAAAAAACAACGGCAGCATCCAGACCAGGCAAACAATCAAGCAGCAATCGAGCGGCTACAACGCTCAGCTCCAGCTGGTCACGCCCGAGTAGATACGATATAACAAGCTGCAATTCAAAGACATCAGTGGGTCACAAGAGTCACATCCTTATATTAAAAAAGATTGTCTTTAAATGACGTTCAATAAATTTCTCACCGCTAGCGTATCGCACGCAGGCAAATTTTTCGACTATCCTCTGGAGTTGTGCCTGTAGTAGGAATGGACCTTCTCCCCGATAAAAAAAGCTTTACAGTACGTGGACAAATTCGACGAGCGTCCACCTCTATCTATAGTATCGATGTTTATCTACCGTTGACCGCTACAGGATGTGAAAAAGGGAAGAAGGTCAATTACAATGGCCGCTGGAGAGATGGAGATATAGGGCATGATGAGGGTTGCGGAACAACATGAGAGGTAAAGATGCAGAGTAGCACAAAACAGTGACGTCACTGAACGGGTTTGAGGTGGTGCCGCTGCCTAGCGCAGGACAGAGATGAATGGTTTCATACCGCAAAACTACACACTCATCTTATAGAAGGCAGCGTAAGGCTTGATGACTTTGTTATTTAGAAAAATAGGTGTTTTATACCACTGCACTGTGAAAAAATAGACAAAGTAAGAGCAGATTCCACGATATGACCTTAGTTTAGTTGTGCTTTTGCTAAACACGTGCAAATGAGACACACTCCATTAGGCGTGTCCGAGCATCTTCAAGCACGGCAGTGCCCGCCACCAATGTTTCCAAATGTTGATCGCTCAAGTATCTCTAACTATTACTCCTATTAACAGCGCACTGGTTTCTTGATTTAAATCACTTGAAGTCAAAACAGAAAATACATCGTTGCGACCCCATAACGCTAATCTTAAGAAATCTACAGCCGACAGAGTAGACGAGGCTCGTTGCAAAAGAGGAAGTGGAGGAAGACAAGAAGTAACAGAACCGTGAAAGCACAACTGCTCATTACGATTACTACTGGATCGAAAATTAAGCAATCCACAGCAACCAATATAAGAAAAAGGCTCTGAGAGTACCTGACCAGGAATGCAGCATGATATCAATGTCCTTTGCTCTAAAATTAAACACAAAATGGACGAACCTTGTTCATGAAGTCATCGTTACGAAACAGCAATTTGAGAAGGTTTCCGAATTCGGCTTGTGGATGCGTTCGAGCAGGATGGCGGTCATCGAGTGGGTCAGGATCGAGTTTCAGGAAATCGTCGATTGACTGTTCAATGATTTCCGCAATGCTGTAACGTAGAAGTTTGCGACATTTTGTGGCGTTTTCTCTTAAGAATATAGAGCTTTGCAAAGCCAACTAGAAGGTGCACATTCATGAAAAATTTAGAAGGAAATCTTTCTGAAGCTTAAAACTAAGATGCTGATCAGATTCAAGCTAGTGCTTAAGGAGTTGTAAGATAATAGGTGTCATTTTCAGTTGGAACGAGCATAGGGAAGGTTTCGAAGGTGGCACAAACGATAAATTGGCTTCCACGTTGCTCAGCACTGTCCCCGAAGTCTCTCATCCTCTCTTTTCTCGCACTACTTACGTGGTAGCTTTTAGGGCACAATTGTATTATCAGAACCCGGAGGCAGAGAAGAGATAGGGAAAGTCTTTCATCCAAACTTCACCCAAGAGGTTATTTGGGGTGCTGATCACGAATCTGGCAGTTCTTAGCATCGCTGTATCTCAGTAAATTACATCCAGTGAAGTCTGGATGAAGTCGTGATCTTGATCCCAACTGCTTTACTCACCCGCACTTACCGCAACATACTGTACTGCACTTATAGTAAAAATCAACGTCAAGTTCATGACCAGCACCTGAATAACCCTTAGGATAAGTTCGAGCGGAGAAGCTTTGCTCGGACTCTCTGTGGTGAATACTGAGATAGCTGTCTTATTAGACCAAGAATTTGGTGGTTCAGTGGAATATGTCGACGAGAGACGAGCTGCATCGTGTACTTCGTGGAAGCGAGTATCGTGAGCAAAGTACATTCACTTTTGCACCTTCTGAATGGGGCAGGGAAAAGAGAAGGGACCACATCGTCGCAGACGACGATGCTTTGCTCGACCCCTGGCTGATGTCGTTAAGGTACAATAGCGCCACTTTCAGCACTTCATAACAGTATTGCGTTGTAACTGTTTTCTTATACAGTAGTGCACATGAAAATGCATTCGCATAACGGTTGTCTTAAGCGAAACGTAATCATTTTTGAAATTATTTGAAAGTCCATACCTATAAGACCCTAATCTAATAAAAAATGAAAGAGAGCGCACCTAGTAAGTGTGGGCAGCGGATCGAAACCATCGGCTCTGTGAGCACCGTCCCAGGTCTTCAATATCGTTCGAAGGTTTTCAATAGCAGGACTGTCCAACACCTGATGAAGGGCAGGCTCCAGCACTACAGAGGTGCGCGGCCCATACTGGTAGTCGTCTGGATGGAAATGCGCATCATTCATCTGCAAGCAGAACAATGCTAGGGACGAAGGCATTGACTTCTGTTACAAAAAAGCGACTGAAGAGAAGGAAACGACATCTGATGAAGGAAAAGGAGGGAAAGGCCAACTGGCATTATAAGCAGCACAAGAGCAGATACTGCTGCATTTGCGCCCACCGTTACTGCAAACAGAGGCTTGTGCGACTGAACAGAACTCGGCCAACCCTACCGCAGCTCAACTTACGGCTAGCTCCTTCGGCGAACTTGTTGCAAGTCTTGAGCAAGGGGACCACCCTGTTTTCCATATCTGGTAGATTGTAACCATAGCTTTTGACAAATTCTGCGGATTCTTCGAAGGAGAAGAGTCTACCTCTCTCCAGACTTCCACCAAACGAATTAGTGCACCTGCGCTATTAGTATTCACACATCAGAGAGCCAAGCGGAACATAGACTGTGAGGATCTCGATAGTTGTAACCACGCACTGCGTCGGCCTCACAGTCAGCACAGGAAGACTGCTTGCCGCCCAGCCGACTAGAGAGGTATTTCAGAGCGTTTCCGAAGAATAACACAACGACTCTAACAACAACTTTTCGAAACTGAAAAGTACTACGGAGTGCAAAGAAAGCAGAATAAAGACGTGATTTAAACGACACGTTCGCAAATGCACACAAACGCTTTGATTCGGCGGTCCAAACTCTACGTGTTCATTCAAGCCAGCCAGGGCCCACTCCACCCCAACTCGCACAGCACGTACATGAACTCATCAAACGTCAAGAAAGGACTGTGGGAAGCGAATAGTTCGTTGAGGACTGATGCGCTACATTCGAACGCTTACCCGCGTGCGTGTCCCGCGAAGCGGCGAAATATCCGGTAGTTGACCGCATTAGGAAGCCCCGCCCCGAATTAACACGAAAAGATCACCAGCTGCGTCAATATACGTCATTTTCGCAGGTGGTTGGCGACTCAGAGTGCCTGAAGTTTCCTGCTTTTCGAAATTCTCTTTGCTTTCAATGATTCTTTAGTCCTCTTCCAGTATGTTATCTCCCGAAAAACTTTATGCACTGCATCCCATAGGGGAACCAACGGTTCCGAGTTGTGGTGGCTAAGTGACTGCTGGGGCTTCCTTGTGATTTGGTCACAGATGGCATGCCACAGTTAGAAATTTTATGTCACGATGGTGGTGGTGAGTCTTTGGAACCTGCCCGACCACTTTGGACGTAGATGGATATCCAGTGAATTTGAGGCAACTCTAGCAGAGTCACTTAGCTCCGATCACTCGCTTATAAATTGCGAGTGATAACGAAGAGTTGTCAGTCAAATTGGACAGGCGATCGTTGCGGAACACCGGGAACTGTCTGCTGATTTCAATGGGGAAGTGCGGTTGTAGAAGATGCAGTCATCATTCTTCGCTTTCCTACAGATTCGTCGAGTTTTGGTTTTCGAGTGTCTGTGAATCATAATTCTTGTGTTTGATATATTTATAGATGGAATCTCTTCTGGCTTACAGTTTTCTCTAGAGACATTTTGCTTCAAAGGGAGGCCGTGGCTGGCCTATTTCAAATTCTTCATCGCTCTTTCTGGGTGCAATCCGAATAGGTGGTCCTCCGCTTACACATGAAAGGATGGACACGCAAGAGGACGAGGAGTAGAACCCACGTCCCGTTATAAAGTGGACACCCCTCATTGGGAATACAGCTCTTTCTGTTTGATAAATCCGACTACGGTAGAGAAACCGGCGCAGATAGGGTCGGGGGGGGGGGGGTCGTCAGCTGATAAAAAGTGTCACCAACACCAAGAAAACGAGACAAGGCACACTGATAGTAAAGAAAACGAACAAATAATGCTGTAGCTGTGTTCTGTGCTCTCCTCCGCTGACGCGGACTACATCCTGGAGTTCCCTCCCTTGTCCAATTAGGAAGCACATAAGACGCGGATTTATAATCGAAACGAAAAGATAAGACTGCATTTACATTCACTGTATATAGCTACTCGCCACGCCGGCCCGCCGCGCCATGCTGTGGTGACCCCCGGACCCTATTTGCGCCGAGAAACCCATAAGCGCAGGCAAAATAGGCGCACTTTTAGGGCGCAATGCGCGTTAGAGGGGGCAACCCATCGGTACTCAAAGAGTACGAAATGTCGTGGCACTTCCCACGTGTAGGACGAAATTTTCCCCGTTTAGTCCGCGCGTGACATACCGTTTGATCTAGCCCGCTCTCGCTGCAAATTGCATTACACACACGTACGCGTCAGTTTGTGCACAATAGGAAATTCGCCGTCACCTTTTCCAATTGCTGAGCTGAAGAAGGTCGAACCCCATGGGCTGCCCCTCCCAACACGCAAAATAATCGTTAGGGGGATCGACCCTAATTGATGCCTTTCAGCTTTTCGTTTCTCATTACCGATCTCTTGAAGTTCACACCATGAGGCATAGGTACAATTTGAGTTTGGGGATCAACACTACTTGGGGCAATTGCTTCACTCTCCTATGCACATGAATCTAAATTACACAAAAACAGTGCCGATCCACTGTAATCTGACCTTCACGACATGTTCAATATATAGGGTGTCTCAGAAATGTAAGCACTGTTTGAAAAATAAAGAGGTACTGAAGGAGTTAAGAGCTCATATGAAAGCGCAAGGAAGTATAAGTTTTCCGACTTATAGGTGGAGGGATTGACTCGACGCTACACTTACAACGATGAAATTTTCACGGACGAGTCGTCCGGGGCGGGTTACAACAAAACAACGTGGTGGAACGCCACCGCATCGATTTTTGCTTTATTTGCCGCGAGAGCGGTTCTCGGACAACCCGCGCCGCATACGCCACAGCCTGCATAGCGACGAGGGGTGTTTCGCAATGCACGGCTTCGGACCACTGCTTCGGCGGTTGGGCTGAAACCACAATTTTTGGTTGGGGTGCTCGTGGCATCCGGGCGGGGCAAAGGTTGTAGAGTTGTGCTGAAGGTCGGTGCATTCCTCCGCCCTCAGACCGCGCTCCACGATGAGCACCGCACCCTAAGCCCATCGGCACGCCCCGGATAACTCGTCCGTGAAAATTTCATCGTTGTAAGTGTAGCGTCGAGTGAGGGATTGCGCCGCCCATTCGTCTGAATTCTTGAATTTTGCACTCGACTGATTGTGTTTCGCCTGAATACTTGTCCTAATTTCTCCATTAAGTGACCGTACAATTTGATTTGTGCTTCTTTCAAAGTTTAAAGCTTAACCCACTACAGCTTGCTGCAAAATGCACGGTATCCTCAATAATGCTGGTTCTTTTTTGAAAAATTCTAATATTGCTGCATTTATAGACGTTTGAGACTCCTGTGAGGGCACCGGATAGCGAAAACCCTTTGACGTGGGAATGGTCACGACTGCGCTATTCACCCGTCTAAAACCGTGCATTTCGGACTCGGTTTGAAAAATTCTAATATGGGTTGGTTGTAGCAAGTATTCAGCCCATGCGCAACCAGTCGAGCGTGAAATGCAAGAATTCGGACGAGTGCGCAGTTCTCAAGCTAATTATAGGTCTGATATAGTTCGAAATTGCCAAAATATTGAATGTAAGCTTTCTCTTAGATGAGCATATAGCAGTCAGTAGTTTCAGGTGCGTCCCATTCCTTCATTGAAATTATCCCAGTTCCTAAGTGGATTCTTACTTAGTCGCAGCGTAGTGCGTTGTTACGAAGTCCACCAAGGTCGGTCGCCTGCGCCACCTAGGCGATACTGCTAGGATCTTAACGATACGCGACCTAAGTGTCGAACCACAGTATGCTGCCGTAGGAATTTCCCAAACGGCGCGAAATCTACACACGCGGTCGCGGAGCCGCACCACAGCTCCCAGCTCATAGAGGAGTGCTCCGAAAGAAAGCGACAAAATTGACAGTGCTGCCGGAGTTCAGTGCGCGGCTTCAAACTGGATATGGACCGAAGTTTCCGACGAAAAAAGGATTTTATGGGAGGATACCACATCACTTGCATCGCTTTGTGGAGCTGCCGTGTAGTATCTATAGTATTTTTTGGTCGACAAACAGCCGGAAAAATTCAGTGTTGGTGGTCCCCCTAATTTCGAAGTGAAATGCAGGCAATCACTGCGGGATTTAGGACGACAGGCAGCAACAGTTTGCCCGCAGTCGTTCTAACTGAACTTAAGGTTAATCGTTGCGGAACCACGTAGTCGTCAATCCTGCCTTAATTAACTCCCACCTTCTCAGACAATCGTCGGAGTGCACCGCTAGACCTCAAACGAGTTATGCACTCAGGCAATCGCTGGGGCGTACCGCCGGCGAACTGGCGAGATGAAGATAGCTTAGATAGCTAAAGATAAAGATAAAGATAGCTCGCTTTCGGACGGTGTGGAGTCAGGGACTCATGGTGGCGGAGGTTTCGCCTCTGTCATCCGAAACCTACGACTCCGTACAGTTCGAAGGCTATATTCATCTCGCCAGTTGGCCGGCAGTCCTACCCAACGATTGCCTGACTACGTAACTCGTTTGAGGTCCTGCGGTCCACCCCGACGACTGTCTGAGATTCATTATTTATGAGCGTGAGAGCGAAAGCTGTTGCAGTGACAGAGCAGTAGGAAGGGATTAATGTAAACCTTTCTTCGACCGACCTTGCTATCACACTCCATTTAGACGGTCCAAGGCAGAACACGGGAAGCGGGGACGAGCGTTCTACCCTCTGGCCCGCCCACTCCCAACCTCTGGGCTTGCTCGAGAGTCCAATGGTCGCCTTACGAGATAGCGAAGACGCAGACACTTGCTACGCATCTGTTTAAAGGGCGCGAGGGGGGGGGGAAGGACGCTACTCCGCCCACTGAAAAGCAAGGCACGGTGGAGTGGCGTTCTACCCCCGCCCTTTAAACAGAGGCGTGGCAAATGCCTGCGTCCCCACTATCTCGTAAGGCAGCCACTGGACTCTCGCGCAAGCCCAGGGGTTGGGGTGGGCGGGCCAGGGGGACGAAGAGGTAGAACGCTCGACCTCCTCGAGGCACGGTTATTCAGAAAACGAGTGGATAGCTGCAGTAGGAAGGATCAAGAACGCCAAATGTAGTGAACGAAAGGTGCGTGCCAGAACTTTTTGGAAGGATTAACTATAAGATCGCATCTCTTCGCTGCAACTGTATATACACAGCATAGCATTTTCAACTTCGTCTCCTCCAGCAGCGTATCAGTCGATCACGGCGACTACCTCGAGGTTGGGCGGATGTAATTGGTCACTGTAAGGGTATTGTCAATCGTCCCGTTGATCATTGAGTTCCTCGAGCGTGTCTCAGCTGCGTCTGTATGCTCCCCTGCCGCGTGCCAGAGTGTTCCAGTGGGTCCTCCTCGCTAGAGGGACACGAAGAGCGTCATGTCGGTCCTTTAGGGCTTTCACGAAGAAATCCGACCAACGAGTTGGTAGACACCCTGGTGTTCTCTTGACATGCCGCGGAATCCAGTCGGTGACAGCACTTGCCCAGCGGGTGCCTGTGAACCGCATTACACGGCTGTCCCACCTAATTTTTGACCATTGGCCCATACGAGGGCGTCTCTGATCTTCGAACGTCGGCGAAGTTCGGAACTCCGGAGGCCTTCTCTCACTTGCGTGAGTCGTGTCACTCCGATCATCGTCCTCTCGATTCCACGCTGCGCGAGGCTGATCGCGTGTTCGTCCTGCATTCGTATAGCTCAGGTCTCTGAGGCGTATGTTAGGGCAGGAAGAACAGTGGAGTCGAATAGGTGGGCACTAAGTCGGACGTTCTTCGTCCTCTTCACGAGTTCTTCGACGCTCTTGAGAGCTCCCTAAGCCGCTCGTTTCTTCCTGCCCAGCTCCGGCGCTAGGTCTTTGGTCATGTTGACTTCAAACCTAGATACAAGTAGCTGGAGCAATCGGGGATGTTTGTTCCGTTGAGCGAGGATAGGGCATCAGAAACTTGTGCGTTCCTCGCCTTCGTAAGATTCAGCTGCAGTCCAACGTTCCTACATACATGATCGAAGTCGGCCAGCTAGTTGCCGGCCGTCGACCTTCTCTGTCGTCCCATTCTAGTTCGCGCATGACGTTTTCGAGGGTGGCGCTGAATAGCTTCGGGGATATGGTATCCCCTGCCTAATCCCTCTCTTCACGTCGATGACGACGTCGTTGTAGAATGATCGTGAATCCACTGTACAGCTCTCGAAGGACTCTGATGTACTGAGTAGGAACCCCCTGAGTGAGCAGGGCGTCAATGACCGCTTCAGTTTCGATGGAGTCGAATGCGTTCTTCAGGTCGATTAACGTAAGGCACGGCGGCAGCTTGTACTCTCGCGACTCTTCGATGAGTTTCATCATGGTGCGTATGTGGTCGATCGTGCTGAATTCTCTCCGAAATCCTGAAGCGCATTGCTGTCCTTTGTCCAGCGTTCTGCTAATCCTATTCAGGATGACTGAACAACTGTAGACTACGGACGGCAGACAGATCGGGCAATAGTTGTGTCGTGCACGTCTCCCTTCTTGTACAGCAAGACGGTCCTGCTGGTCTTCCACTGAGATGGAACCTTGCACTCCGACAGGTAGCGTGTGAAGAGTCGCGCCAGGGTGTTGATGAGCGCTGGCGGGAGGTTCTTCAGGTGTTCGGGTCTGATCCTGTCAGGGCCAGGTGCTGTACGTTTCTTCACCGACGAGATGTGTCGGATCTTGGAAGGGAGAACAGAGGGAACGTATCCCTCCTGCGGGAAATGGCATGGGGGCAGGTGGAGGTGGCAATCGAAGAGATCGGAGTAGAAGTCGTGCATGACCTTCTCCATTGTCCTTCTGGAAAAGGTGACGGTTCAGTCGGGACATCGGAGAACGGACGTACTGTTCTTGAAGTTGGCGAAGTTCCGGCGGGCATTGCGGATGCTCAACCCTGCCTCTGCGGCTTCAGCTAACACTTTCGCGCTCTTCTGTCCTTAAGATCTTCCTTTCCTTAAGCTCTAAATAGCCTTGCAAGCTCGAACGTCATTTGGAAGTTGCCTGACGCTCGTGCTGCTCCATGCTGGCGCATCAGCTCGAGAGTTTCCGGAGACAGGCGTCTCTTGGTGGTCTTCAAGCTCTAGGCTCCCTTAGCACTATCGTGGGGATGGTGCACGAAGCGGTCGTATTCCTCGTCAATGTTGTGCAGGACGGTATCTTCCCAAAGGCCGGCAAGAGAGGTGTAGAGGTCCCAGTTGATGGTCGTTCTGGGGCTTCCCTTCTTGAACTTCGCGGCCTTCTCTCCTTGACGCGGAAAGTGGAACCGCGCGATGGAGGCGGTGGTCCATTCCCGTGTAGAAATTGGGGACAGCGAAGATGTAGGCCAGGCAATACTCGAGGTTGAAGATGACGTGGTCGATTTCGTTGTGGATGTGGCCACCGGGAGATTCCCTTGTCCATCGTAGTGGGGCAGGCTTCTGGAACTGTGAGTTTCTATGGATGGTTTTCGTCGATATGATAAACTCAGACAACCTTTCACCTTGCTCGTTCCACTCCAAACCGTAAGTTCCGATGTGAAGTTCTTCCGCCGACCTTCGCGGTCCGATCTTGGCGTTGAAGTCGCCGACGATCACCTTGTGAAAGGTGCGATCTTCCTTACAGAACTTCTCCAGCTCCACGTAGAAGGCGTCGACCTCTTCGTTGTCGTAGTCGGATGTTGGGGCGTACGCGACGAGTACAGTCAAAGCTGGCACGGATCCACATCGCTTCAGTCGCAGACGTCCGATTAGGCTTATCAGAGACTCGTACGAATCGATCGAGGTTCATGGCCAAGTGCGTGTTGATGAGGACACCTACGCCGCCTACTCCCCTGCTGTCGCATGTTCCGAGGAACAGTTCTTCTCCAGAGTCGTAGGCGGCGTGTAAATGTGGTGTCTTTTCGTCTCGGTCAGTCCGTTGATATCGTACTTGATCTTCCTGTCTTGCATCATCGGGGTGGGTACTTCGATGCGAGCGTGCGGGCGTTGTAAGTACTGAACGTCATCCTAGTCCTTCTCAATTTGCGCAGCCTGGTTAGGGCCTGAGATTTTAGCAACCTCTCCGTACTCGTCCTTCCCATCGCTGCAGAAATTGGGGCTCTTTCGGGGTCAGGGAATGAGGCGCTATAGTGCTGCCGTGTTTGACTGGAGTACATATGGGTAGCTAGTCAGGCTCTGCCATGCGGGCGAAGAACTCTCGGCGGCCAGTCAGATTGCCGGAAGGAAAGGGGCGACACTTTTGAGGCGACCTCGAATCGCCTTTCGATGTACTCCCAGTCTACCGAGTGCAAGCTTTTGGCCGAGCCGACACAGATACAATCCGCGCAGGCGTCCGAACAGATCCAGGTACTCTGTGCACGCACATTCCGTGCCTGCACTCAAGGTATGAGCCCAACCGACACAGCAGGGGCTGATCAGGGAGTCCACCCCTGTATCCCACCTGCGTCTCTGGGCAGTATACGATCGCATTTGGTTCGTGTTTCATTCCGCTATCCACCACTCGTGACGCGCCATGTGGCCCTGCCACAAACGACCCGAGATCCGTCTTAACAAGAGAGCCCGAAGGCTCTCTATCGAGGGAGATCTGTGGATTGTAAAAAAATAAAGGAGACGAACTGCGTTTTCTTAGTTTCTTAGCTTTCTCTTTCTTCTTTCTTAGTTTTCTCTCTTAACTGCGTTTTTTCTTCCACTTTTTCAATTTTTATTTTTTCAATTTAAAAAAAATAACTATGACGACGCAGTCCATCTTTATTAGTCGTGACCTTTTCGATTAAAAACAGTGTGATTTACAGAGTTTCGGTTTTGCTATTTGTGCTTGTTGAGCTGTTTGATGTTTTCATCAATCTCTCAATGTGGGAAGTGAGGTCTGTGCTTTGAGAGGGTTTATATTATTGGTGTAAAGGGGTTGGTCCTTTTGTGGCGTTCATTTACAAATGCCTCCTTTTGAACAACGTGGTTAATCTGCAGGTCTTCCTTCATGGAGGCGTTCATTAGAAGAAATGACAGCGGATTAAAGAGGTGCTGCGCTGTTCTTGTCTATGAAGCTGGGTGGGTCATACTTTTTGAAAGCTTCTCTGTTGACATGCAGGGCTCGTGGAGCGCAGTCGGAGGTGCCGACTGTGGCATGCACCCGATCCCAAGTTCTTTGTTAATATACCCCACCCAGGCCAACCAAGCTTTCCATCCCTCTGGAGTGGGTGAATTTCTGCTGGGCTTGTCTGGGCAGGATATGGCACTAACTTCTTTGGCTGGCCGCACGTCATAGACCAAATACGCGGTTAAGTCTTGCCCACGCAGAAGTAGAATGCGCGGCGCATCCCAAAAGTGACTGAGTAACGCCGCACTTTATTCTTCTATCCTGCAGACATGACGGATCTGATCTATCTACGTTGTTTTCTTTATGCATCTTGACGTTATACTTTTCCAAAAGTTGTTTTACGCGGTACTCATAAATCCACTTCGTTGCATATTGTGGTGGAATGTGCACATTCCACCACAATATGCAACGAAGTGGATTTATGCAACATTGTGCCCGTGTTGTGCTATGAAGTCGTGAGCGTGGTGAAAACATCGAGCTAGAACCAACGATGGTCTGCGAAGGAAACTTGCACCTCAGAACAGTTGCACTGCAGTTGCCTGCCTCATTCCGACTTTTCTCACATGAATGTCGTCAGTCTCACCACCGGTTGTTCTCTAATGCTTGGCTTCAATTCGTCTCGTTTCGTACGGTGGCTCTGAGTGTCCTGCATATATGTACTAATTTCGATGCGTTTTTAGGAGTAATGGCCGTCTTCCACGATGAAGTCGAGATTGAGGACTTCACCTATGACGAGGAAAGCGAGCTGTACCACTACCCTTGCCCTTGCGGTGATCGATTTGAAATCACAAAGTGAGCTCTCGCATCCCGTCCGTGCTCTGTCTGGGAACTGCATCTTATCCCGATTCCGTTCCAGGGAGATGTTGGAGATGGGAGAGGATGTGGCGACATGTCCGAGCTGTTCACTCATCGTACGAGTGATCTACGATCCAGAGCTGTTCACCAAGCTTGAAACCCTGTCGATGTCCGCGTCGAAGACACTGATTAGCGATCGCGCCTGAACTACTCAACGGCGCTACCCTTTTGTATTCCTTCTTGTTGTTGCCTTGGAGAGTGCACTGATAGTCTCTATATTCTGACTAATTGCTTGACGTTATCTTGTTACGTCGAGGCTCCAAATTCATATTGTTATGTCCATTTTGCGGGTAGTTTTCGTTAGTCTTCAGTCTAGTGTTCTTTGTGTGTCTTCTCACAAAATTTGTGGTCGCCTTTGTGATTAATTTGTTTCGTACTCAGGCGGAACACCGTCGAAACTCTCATTGGTTCTGTTTTGGGAATAAAATCTCCTATCTGTCGCCCAAGCAATGTAACACGGGCAAGACTTTGTGTCGGCACTCTTCGACAGGTGCTTCGTCTTCATTCCAGGAGTGAGTAATTGTAATAAGGACCATGATAAGAATAGGTATCGACAACAACATAGAGATCTTATCTACTTTAATTCCTTGATGGTACTCTCGTCGGGTGGAGGTCTTCTCAGCTGGGAACACAACTCTTCCAGACCGCTCGATCTCTGACAGCTTGCATAGAGTGAGGCAGACTCTGCTCTCTGAAAGATCTTGAGAATGAGTCTGCCCATCGCGTTGGCGGTCGTCCCAGTGGTCTCTTATGGTCCCTTGGAAGCCATTCCGTGACACGGAGGTTCCATCTATGGTCCTTCCGTAGAAGCAGGTGTCCGGCCCAGCGATATTTGGACTTCTTCATGTACTGCAGCGATCTGCTAATTGCGACTTCTCCCGTAGCTCCGAGCTCCGAGCTTCGCAGGCCTTCTTGCCATTGCTGACGAAGGCTTGTCCTCAGAAGACAGCTCTCCAGTGCACGATCCGTAGTTTGCATTGCTCTGGCGTTTGTATTGTTGTCGGGCCAGGTTTCCGTCGGGTAACACATCGCAGGCAGTACAGAGGCGTTGAATGTCGAGGCTCTGAGGCCGGCATCTTTGACCTGATCAGTGACTTCGCGAATCGAACTGAAGGCTGCCCATGCTGCGCGTCTGGGATTGGACATATTCATGTCCAATCCAATCTTCATACCTGCCACATTGAGCTCGTTCAGCATTTCCTCGACTTCTGCCGTGCTGGTAGAGATGAGAACAATATCGTCGGCGAAGCTACGGTTGCTGATCCGTTTACCGTCGACAAGGTAGCCTTTATCGTCCCAGTTCAAGTCATTCATGGCATCCTGGAGTGCCGCTGTGAATAGCTTGGGAGAAATCGTGTCTCCCTTCCGTACTCCTTTCCCTATAGGAATTTTAAGCTTCCGATCGAACAACTGGATGGTGGTCGATGGTTCGAGAAGCCTTCGTCGAGAAGTCGGATGTAGGGCGATGGTATACCAGTATGCACAAGAGTTGCCTAGCAGTGAGCCGGCGAGATATAAATACGTAACTTCACAACGTTTTCAGCACAACTCACGCAATCGAGTGTAACAACTATTTATCTCACCAATAAAACAAAACGAAACGACAACAAGAAAGTAGAATAGGCAATTGGTGGAGCGGGAGACACGGTCGGAGAAAGTCAGGAGGGGAAGACGGCGGGCCTCCGTTGACAGTAGCTCAGGACGGCCGAGGAACTCAACTGAAAACAAAACGTCCACGACCCTGTGGGAGGAAGGGGGCGGCCCAGATCGTTCTCACGCTCACTGCGAATTTGACCTGATCTTTGACCCGATCGCCCATACACGTCTATCTGTTACAATCACCCCCTTCGGGAAGTGACGACCCGGCACTTTGATATAACCGTTATTGCTTATAGCCGACGCCCTCCTCTACCCCTTCCCGACCTTCCACGACAGAACCTACTAGCCTATCGTGGGTGACACGGAAAACATTGGAATTGAGGTAGCATTTTGGAAACGGAGGGGCCATCATCATGGGCATTATGTTGTGTCCACGGCGATTTGTCCATCGAGTACTTCCTTTTTGCTTTGATATTGCTCCGCGAACTCTGTCGATTGGCGGTCGAGTGCTCTTCCTATGGTACTCCTTGGGGATTGACACCTCACTTTGCACGTATTCTTTGAGGGACCTCAGGAAATCCTTAACGACGATTTCCGGATAGACGTCTTCGGGCGATGAGCGTGGGTGAAGTCCAGCAGCTTGAAATGGCTCGGCAATCGACTCCAGCAGTGGTATCATGCCAATTATGTTGTTCTTCATACTCATGGCGGACATTTTCGCCACTTCTACCATTTCTCGTGCGTCCATGCGGCACTGTTTCCAGGCCTCTTCACCTCTTGGGGGTGCTACCACCACCACCTTTGCTCCTGAAAGAGCAGTCTTTGCGAACGTTGTGGCCAACTTCAGCCATGACGACCGATGAAGTGGCTAATTCACTGTCGACCCAACGAACACTATGTGGCGAGGCTCTACGCGTTTGACGGAGCCCCCAAGTTGCCTAGTAGTGTGCTGTATTCTATCTCGCACCTGTTGCCTCACCGGATTGGCCCCCAAGTTGCCTAGTAGTGAGCCAGCGAGTTATAAATACGTAACTTCACAACGTTTTCAGCACAACACACGCAATCGAGTGTAACAACTATTTATCTCACCAATAAAACAAAACGAAACGACAATAAGAAAATAAAATAGGCAATTGGTGGAGCGGGAGACACGGTCGGAGCAAGCCAGGAGGGGAAGACGGCGGGCCTCCGTTGACAGTAGCTCAGGACGGCCGAGGAACTCAACTGAAAACAAAACGTCCACGACCCTGTGGGGGGAAGGGGCGGCCCAGATCGTTCTCACGCCCACTGCGAATTTGACCTGATCTTTGACCAGATCGCCCATACACGTCTATCTGTTACACAAGCGCGTTCAGAATGGCGTTGATTTCCACAGAGTGGAACGCTTTCCGATAATTCACGAAGACAAGGACAAGTGTGATGTGGAAATCGTGGCTCCTTTCGATGAGTTGTGAGACAGTCTGAATATGGTCCATGCAGGAGAAATCCTTGGAAAACCCTGTTTGCTCCACTGGCTGATACTCATTCAAGCAACGCTCCATGTGGTTAAGCAATATCCTGGTGAAGATCTTGTACACATCTGAGAGAAGACTGATGGATCGATGGTTGCTAATATCCTCCTGCTGACCTTTTTTGAAGACTAGAACTGTTTTCGGAACTGTTTTCGATTCCTTCCATGAGTCCGGAATCTTAAGAAGTCGAAGGTAGTGGTTGAAGTGCTTGGCGAGAAGTGAGCAGAGGATACTGCCATTCGCACGAAGGAAATCAGCAGAAATGCTGTCTGTTCCGGGAGCTGTACCTGGCTTCATACTTTTAATGCCATGAGCAACGTCTGATTCCAGAATGGGAGGTGCATCCTCAACTGTTGGCATCAAGCATTTCGGGACAGTGATGGAAAAACGAAACAGATCTGTGTAGAATCCTTGAACGGCGACTTCCATCGTTCTTCGAGACGTTTGCGCTGTTCCATCCTTATCCATAAGGGCTGATTTTTGCCTTCTGGTCGCAGAGACCTCGTTTGCAGCGCGTTATGCTTGAACCTTTCCCAGCGGCATCTAACAGCTTCAATCTTCTGTAGGCTTGAATGGACTCCTTCACTGCAATTCGACAGGCCTTCGAGATGGTGACTTTTTCCAGATGGGAAGCATTAGGATCCAGTTTGACGGCTCTTCTTTGCACCAAGAGTTTAATCACATGTGCGTTGAGTCTTGAAGCAGACGGTGATGAGGCTTCGCAAGAGCTGCTAACACATTTCAGCAGTCCTTTGGAGAGAAGGTCGTAGACGGTGGCGTTAAAATCCCCAACGACAGCTTCATAGTAGCTATTGTCGTCGTCGACAGTCCTTTCTAATAGCTTGTAAAATTCCTCCTTTCCTTCATCTGTGGCCGCAGATGTTGGAGCATATCCATTTATGATGGAGATGGTTCCTTGATCTTTGGTTTTCAGATGAAGAACAGCTACTCGCAGACTGATGATCTTGTAAGAGTCTACTAGGTGGTGCACTGTCGAATTGGCGAGAAATCCAACTCCGCCAATATTCTTTCTGTCCACCTTTGCTCATAATGAGAAGCTGGTTGAGGTCGCTCCCTCTTATGGTTTCCACTCTGTCTTTCGTTTCCTGCAGGGCGATAACGTCGTATTTCATGTTGCGGCGTCTGTAAAGCAGTATCCGAATATTCTGCTCAGATGCGATCGTACGACAGTTATAAATGCAGACGAATAGGCAGTTTCCATGTCGTGGTGGAAGGGGTTTCCAGTAGTCCGATTCCAATGACGTTCTGACAGTTTAACTCCCAGAATAGATGACCCTCGCCGGAGGTGGATTCAACCGTCGTCGTAGAAGACCACCTAGGCGCGCGGAGGACTGGGGCGCGGTATCAGTTGTTTGAGCCATTGGTCACACAGTACGCGATGCTTTGTCGTGTTTGGGGTGCTCTCACGTATCCCTGGCCAGGAACATGTGAGTAAGCAGACCACCGCCATGGCTCAAACAACATAGAGATCAGCTATATGTTGTTACAGGATGTTTTGTTGCGATCAAAACTCTTGCGCCAGGCGGGACTCGAACCCGCATTTTCTGCTTTCCGGGCAGCGATGTTCGCCTTACACCACCGGCGCTGTTTGACCGCACGTAACATCCGCGATATCCTCGAGGCCTGTCAGCACCCACCCGTGATACGGGTCGCTGATATCAGCATGGAGCCGGTTAAGCTGAAGACCTTACTAGTAACAATGTTCTAACACATTTGCTTAAGCCTGGAGCGGCTGGTAGAGAGGCTATATGTCGTTACAGGA
Organism: Heligmosomoides polygyrus bakeri; assembly: GCA_947359475.1. Taxonomy (NCBI): domain Eukaryota; kingdom Metazoa; phylum Nematoda; class Chromadorea; order Rhabditida; family Heligmosomidae; genus Heligmosomoides; species Heligmosomoides polygyrus. The sequence continues at coordinate 77,033,453 of OX375865.1, forward strand.
TGTTTTGTTGCGATCAAAACTCTTGCGCCAGGCGGGACTCGAACCCGCATCTTCTGCTTTGGTGGCGGTAAGGCGAACATCGCTGCCCGGAAAGCAGAAGATGCGGGTTCGAGTCCCGCTTGGCGCAAGAGTTTTGATCGTAACAAAACATCCTGTAACAACATATAGCCTCTCTACCAGCCGCTCCAGGCTTAAGCAAATGTGTTAGAACGTAGAGATCAGCATTAACATTTGGGGGTTGCACCGCACGTTCTACAGCCTGTGGGAAAAATATTGGCCGGCTCAGATTGTTAGTGTCCCTCGAGACAATTCACTTTGAGCATCCATGCCTAACTTCAGATTGTTGGTTAGGTTCGAAACGGAAAGGCCATTGATCCATAAGAGTCTTTGATGAGAACACATTCGTAGAGAAGATGGGTGGGCAGAAGCAGCGGTAGCTCGATGGCTTGAGAGCTCAAGCGTTTCCTCGGAAAACTCCAAGGTGGCTTACTCTTCAAGAGTTAAGTAGGAAGAGATTGGATACAAAGGCACGGCAACAAGATCGTGCGAGGCCACTTCTGCGCTTCTGCTCCGATACCAACGCTCCATTGTAAGGAAAGGCGAAGTATATTTCCCGCACAGTGTGAAAAAAGACCTTGAAGGCGTAATGGGAGTACAAATTTCTTATTGGGGGTATAGTTTAACCTGCCGACTTGCTGATGTCCACCTTAGAATCCTTGAAGACGAGGGGCTGTTGTCTAACGATTCCAAACAAAAAAACCTATTTTCCCTAAAAAACCTTGCCCAAATATGATCGAGTCTTTCTATTCACGGAATTTTAACTTAGATTCGCGTTTAGTATCACACGAGCCTATTATGCTTCTCATGCATAACCGTTTGTAACCATTATGCAAATCTGGGAACTGAACTTTTTCATGTGTTCAATGTATTTCCCTCAAACAAAAATGTCCTTACTTGGCTTCGGGCGTAAAAGCGGGGGACACCTTCAATGGTTTTCTGATTCGTTAGCTCTCAATCAAGCAGGACATCAAGGCAGTCGGTGTTTCCTATTGCTAAGCCTCCCAGTGGCAGCATTGTCCGTTCGAGGGTGTGCCAATCCCCTTGGAGGGTGTGGGGAATGTTACGTTTCGGTTTAGGGGCTCAACGCATTTTATGACCCTAATCGACCCTTTCCTACAATTAGCTGCAAACAAAGCGAAGGTCCGACTTACTCGAACGAGTGAGGCGGAGCTTCTGATTCGCAGCTCAAATCATTGAAGCGAGAGCGCTCGCTTCGGCGAAGAAACTCCTTTGTTGTTGTTCGCAATTTGATTTGGATTTTTGCGTCACGGTTCCGATGTACGACGGCTCGGAAGGAGGCGCTAGCAGTACGCATTACCACTTTTCCGTTCAAATTCGTTAGTGGCTTTGTGCTACCTAACTGCGAATTGGTTGCCGTAATGTGGCGGACCGCGATAAAGGGATAAACCTGGGTTCATTTGGTAAAATGCGCATTCTCCTGCCTTCCAGGTAAGAGGACTTCCGCTTTCTCATCGATTATCCTATTGCAAAGCTTGCCTTACAGGTCAATAGTAGGAATTCGAATTCAATTCGGTTCGTAGCCTCTCTGTGAAGGCCTATTCACCTAAAGCTGATCTCTTTCATGTGTGAACGTGTATGTGGTTGGCACCATTGTTGTGGAGCGATTCGTGCCCAAAAATGGATGTCTTGTTTCCTTTCTTCCTCACATTGTTCACTGAGCCTGCAATGAATTCTTTTTACTAATTCAGTGGCTGTTCTGAATTAGGGTGGTTCAAGAATTAATGTTTTCTTGAATTATTTTTCTTCACATCTTGACTGTGTCATTATGCCTGCTTTAATTTTTTCTGATCTCTTCCCTGTTCTGATTCTGCTGCGGCTGCTAGAGCTCATGTACAGAGGAGTCTATTTAGCCTCCAAATGTTTTTATTCTGTAGTCACATATTTATATTTCCACCGGACGTGCAGCGGTCTATGTATCGGCTGCCAAACGTATGTTTGTGGGGCCTTCGCCTACAAACCATGAGAATAAAGCAACCCTAATCTTCCTCCTTTTTCTTTTGTCCTTTTTAATTTTATTACAGTAAAAAATGGTTTAACTATATAAATTAGTGCAACGGGATATGGTAGGGCAGAATCTTCACTGCTCCTAGGAGTTCATCCAACTCTTTCGCATGTACACGATTTATTCTCCGAAGTGCCTGTTCTCTATGTGGCGCAAAACAGATCGTGAGAGTCCCAATCCGAAGTGCTCAATCTGCAGAAACATAATTCAAATTAATCGGTATTGGACGACAGGTCAACACCGTTTACTGTCTGACGGCAATAATACTCCTCCGAATCTCGTAGTCACCTCCCCCCCCCCCCTTCCCCCCCCACCCTCCCTCCCTCCCTGCTAATACTTCCTGACCTTTGCGCTGGCAAAGAAGCGGAGTGAGAGTCAAGCACGCACATGTGATACTGACAAGGGAAGGTTCTGAAGCGTATGTCTGAACGTGGGGAGCGAGTCGCTCCGAGCGACTCATATAGGGAGAATCCCCTCCTCAGTTAGTATGAAAATGTGTTTATTTTTTGCCAAGTCGTTAAACCTAAGGAGTAGGGGTCACAAGGGGATACGGCGCATCACGAGTTTGGGGGTCTTGTATGTCCGCGATGCCCATACCGGGA